>OW387134.1:1522500-2122500 GCA_936440205.1 Lepidonotus clava
ATACGGCCCAATGTCTGTAGTTTTAAAACTGCCTTTGTGTGTATTAATAATAGTCAAACATTTTTATTTTTCGATTCGATCGATAGAGAAACATCTCAGCTTATTCCCTGGCCAAAAATATGGGTAAAACTTGGATAATATGAGACACATAGATATGTTTTGTTAAAGTTTGATCTCGCTTGCAATGAAGAAAATGAACTTGTATACAGGTCTCAATATAATATATATGTCCACCTTTGGCGATACCATTGAGATGACGAAGGTTTAGCCCTGCGATTTGTGCAATTCTGATTTAGTGTGGAAAGATGAGGTCAAAAAGGTGGTGAAACTGGATCATTCATGAAGTTTTCTATCTCAAAATTCCATATCTGCTACGTTTTCAACCTAAGATACTATCTCAACTTGTATTTGGCTACCATTGCCATAGATTGATTTTGCCTGTCCATATAATGACCAGGCCCGTACCCAGGGTTTCCTGTGGGGGGGGGGGGGGGTGGCGAGAATCCCCAAGTGGAACTTTTCCTTAAAATATCAATAATCTAAATCTAAAAAGGAGGTGGCGCGGTACTGGAATCTGGGCCTTTGCATTATGACTGCAGTGAACGAACTATACTCTAACAGAAAAGATTGATTATTTTAAATTTTCATAAATCAATAACTTTATTATGAAAACTCGTATGAGGTTGATTCAACCGATAAGGATTTTAATATTGTTAATGAGGGCTATCGGGATATATATATATATATATATATAATTTGTAAAATGTTGTTGCATTTAAATCTTGACCCTTCATCACTACACTTAGCAGGCCTATAACGCCCAGTGGAGAGATATTTCTGTGTGTGTGTGTGTGTGTGTGGAGGGGAGGGGGGCAGAGACCCCTGAAAAGGGGGGGAGGGAGAGGGGGAGATTGCGTTGATACAGTAGGGACGGGAGTGGGGAGAGGGGGAGAGGGGGTATTGCGTTGATAAAACCCACATCCCTCCATGGAATCTCACTTGTGTAACCTTTACTAATTTACTTATCTATCATTAATGTTACGTCCCTATGCCTCCACTGAAAGGTTGGGAATAATTGTCATTGTCATTGTGATAAAGTCGGAGCGGGAGTGGGGAGGGGTGAAGGGAGAGAGGGAGAGATTGCATTGATAAAGGTGCCACTACTCTACGGCCCTATTACACTACACGACATGATCTGCGACGGATAATTCACATGCAGTAATGATTTAATTGTTTAAAATTGACAATTTGTATATTACACATCTGTAACCAAGAACTTTGTCTCGTGTGTGTTTGATTTCTCTGCGACATTGTCTTATCGTGTTCTCCAGTATGGAAAAATACCCCCTCTTCACAGATTTTTCGGCCATTAAAACGCGAATTATTGGGGCATCAAAGACACCCCTTAGCTTTTTTCAGAGAATCGGAATATATAGACAAGTTATATACATGAAATAATCATTCAAATACTTGTTCTCAGAGCATTAGAATTATCAAGTACGTATGCTCATGTTTTGTAGTAATGTACATTGAAATCTCTTTTATTTATATTATATTGTTTTGATTAAGGGGGGTTTGGATGAAAGAAGCACCCTTTTATCTAATTTTCAGGAATTTCATGGTGAAAATTACCCCCTTTTTTCATTATTCGTGGACATGCGAACATTCTTTGAAATTACCCCTTTCTCCGCGATTTTTAGTACGCTGATGTGTGTCCTGCAGACCAGAAAGTGGGGGTGCGGGGGGTGCAGTCACACCCTGATGGCACCTACTGCTCTGGGGGTCGGGGAATGGGGTTGCCGTAGGGCCGAATCACCTCAGGGAGGATCCAGCAATTTTCAAAAGGGGGGTTGGGGCGTGCTATGGCTATTTTTCCCCCGCGAATTCTATACTAAAAAGAATAATTTCTTCTTCTTCTTCTTCTTCTTCTTCTTCTTTTTTTTTTTTTTGGGGGGGGGGGGTGCGTGCCAGGCACAGATTTATGAGATTTTTGAAAATGTGCGTACGTAATAAATGGAAGGCTCCTTTAATTTCGGACACTGCATATATAGCTAGAGTGTTGCCTTAGAATTTGAGAGAGGGATTCAACAAAAGAAGTATTATACTACAAACTTCATTAATGTATTATAATTATTATTAGATGTTTTACCTTCAATAACAATATTTGAAAGAAACATACACACATATTAACATGATTCAAGCACGGATTTAAGGGGGGGAGGGCGTGCCAGGCGTGTGCCCCCCCCCCCCCCCCCCCCGCATGAGTGTGGACGAAAAATATGCTATAGCACGTCCCCCCCCCCCCCCCCTTCTTTTTTTTTTCTCTCTCTCCAAATCCTGGATCCGCCCCTGTGCTTGCATCAGCAATGGGCTTTTTTTGTTCAGGTGCATTCAGAGCCTTTCAAAGGCGAAACATAGGGTGAAAGTCATGTGTTAATCACACCGTGAATCCCCACAGATAACCATGACTGCCAAACGGGATCCCATCTTTTATTGGAGAAGCAAAGAGGGTACACTGAGCAGTGACACTTGTTTACTCAGGTGCTCCGGAACCCGTCTAGATAGAGAATTCATAGGTCACGAAGTCATTAATCTTGTTTTACGACAATGAACAAGCCACGTTGGAATAACAGGCTGCTGTGATGTATATAAGGCTAAACGTTTCTGTTGACCAGGCATGCTTTGTTTCCCCTCTGAATTCGCACATAGCAATATCGGTATCAGCGCAGTTGTATATAGATAAACAAATAAATAAATAAATAAATATCTATATATGTATATGTATATGTATGTGTGTGTGTGTGTGTGTGTGTGTGTGTGTGTGTGTGTATGTATGTATGTATGTATGTATACACGTTTATAACCCCGGCTCTGCAAGCGGGAGTTGTAACCAGAAATATAACTTCTGCGGGTAAAAAAAAGTGAAAAATTATAAATAAGTAAACAATTCTTAACTATGGGAGGGGAAATAAAGAACACCCTCCAGGGAGTTATTTGAGAAGAAATAACACCTGGGAAACCCTCGATCTACGACCTTGGGGGGCGTTATTTCTTCTCATATATAACCCCCTGGCCGGTGTCCTTACTATGGCCTCCCCCCTGTGACACTGACAGCCCATACATCTTAGTACACAGGGGGGACTCGGCGGCCAACCTTTGATGGTCTCAACCTCTACATCTCATTACTTACATCGGAGTCATTCACTGAAATAATGTTTGAGGAGAACGACTGTTCTACTCTAACTGATCTTAAACAAAAGTTTATTGTCAGTACTTAATGCTGGGACTAGGTACAATTTACGTAAGTTGATATTTTATATACATTGACGGTTTGTTCCCCAAAGCATAGACATATATATATATCTTATGTATCTCTATGCCCAAAGTAAGTAAGGTTACTGTCACAGATCACTTCACCCACCGGGGGCCTCTGAGGGGTTCGTCCCAGCTCTGCCCCACACTGCCACACTTCACTGCACCCCACCCCTTCACCTCCCATAGGGTTAGTCACAGGTATAATCTCAAACACATTTACAGTTTCCCAACCCCATTCTGGGGTTCAGAGATGGGTCATCCCCGCCAACGTTACCATCCACTGTGCCCCGCCCATTCACCTGTGGGTTCGTCCCAGGTCTCCCAAAGCTGTGACAGTTCACTGCACACCACCCTAAGCCTGTGAGAGGGGGCATCCAGGGTCTGTCCAACACTCACCTTACACTGTGAACCACACACACAGTGGCAAAGGTTTGATCGACCGAGTAACTAAGGTCACTGTCATAGTTCACTGCTCACCACCCCGAGCCTCCGACAGAGGGGTATCCCAGGTCTGAAGTGTCATCGTCACAGATCACTGCACCACACCCTAGGGATCAGACAGGGTTCGTCCCAGCCCCCCCCCCCCACCCCACCCCTCCCCCCCCCACCCCACCCCTCCCCCCCCCACCCCCCCAACCCCCCACCCCACCCCTTCACCGAGACAGTTCACTGACTCCCACCCTCCTGGGGTTATCCCAGGGTCTGCCCCACACTGTCACAGTTCACTGCACCCGACTCTAAGTCTCTGAGAGGGGTCATTTCACGTACCACCGTCACAGATCCTTGCACCCCACCATAGGAGTCAGAGAGGGGTCGTCGTCAAACGGCCGTCCCAGGTCTCCCACACGCTGTCACAGTTCACTGCATCCACCCCTGGGCCTCAGTGAGGGGGTATCTCAGGTCTGAATTAACATGGTCACAGTTCACTGCACCGACCCTAGGGCCCACAGAGGGGTCCGCCCACCACTGTGTCAGTTTATGATCTCACACTGAAAACACAAAGTCGTCAGAGAGCCACTGCAAGGTTGTCAAAGGGTTGTCACAGGTCACTTCTGGGCTCTCATATGTGACTTTTGGGTCATCACAGGGCTCATTTCAGGCCATCAATGCTGTGTGACTACCTTGTGACAATCCTTTGACAACTTTGGGGTGGTCAGAGGGTTGTCATTGTGAATTTTGAGGCTGTTTGACAACCCAAAGGTAGTCATTTTCTCCCGACTGCTTTAGGCCAAAAAGGTCGTCAGAGAAGCAAAAATGAAGAATGGGTTGTCATAGGGTTGTCATAGGGTTGTCACAGAAGAAAATGAGACTGCCTGACTACCCTAGGGTTGTAGGTGAATGGTGCCTAAAGTGACAGCCCAGGGTTGTCATGGCCTCTGTCTATATCAACCCAGTGTTGTAAGTGAATGGTGTCAAAACCATACAACTCATAGGCCACTTATGTGTAAGGGCCACACCTAATAACTAATAATAACATAATAGGATGTCATTATAATGACTATGATATCTACAACATGAAAATATTCATAAATAAGATTTTTTGTCTAACAGACACAGACACAGCCTGTGACAACCTTGGGTTGTCGTTTTTGGCACCACTTTTGACAACTCTGTGTTTTCAGTGCAACAGACAGCCAGCAGGTTGTAAAATGTCAAAGAATGGGTCTAATAGTGGCCACACCGTCACAGATCACTGCACCACACCCATGCCTCAGAGATGGGGTCGTCTCAGGTCTTAAATACCATCATCACAGATCACTATCCCACCCTTAGGCCTCAGAGGGGTTCGTCCCCTGCCTCCCCTTCACCGTACACTAACTCCCATCCTCCTGGGGTCGTCTCATGGCTTCAAACACTGCCACGGTTCACTGCACCCATCCCAAGGTCATCCCATCGTCCAAGGTCTGAGGTAGCCAACCCTAGAGTTCAACCGTAGGGGTCAGAGAGCGGTCATCCCAGGTATCTCAAACCCTTTTACAGTTTATTGCCCCCTACCCTTTGCAGTGGACGCACCCAGCACTTCAATCCTTTTATTATCTCAGCACGATGTCATTACTCACCGGTCAAATTGCAGCAATCAAAGGTAAACTTTGCGCCGTGCAGTGGCGGATTTGGGGGGCGGGGCGCGGGGGGCAAATGGGCAATTGCCCCCCGCCCCTCCTAAAGCAAGAGGACAAAATGTTGGCATCTTAAAATTGGAAGATCTGTCTAAATCTGGTGTTTTTAATTGTCCTTTTTATGAGGGGGTGGAAGGGTTTGCCCTGCCTCCTCAAGCTCTGCTCTAGATCCGCCCCTGCCATGGGTATTGCAGCAGTGCAGATGGGTACCCCCCTTCTAACTCTCCCCCGTCTCCGACCCTTCCCCCCCTACACAATGTATATATGATATATATATATATATATATATGTATATATATATATATATATGCCGAGATGCCCGTATACAGGCTCTGCTTTGGTGGGGGGGGGGGCGGGTGGCGAGGTTGCTCGAGTGTAACTTTTGCCTAAGTTTTCAATAATTTGATCTTAACAAGGTGGTAGCGAGGACCAATAAGTGGAACTTTACAATATCTTTTTCAAGATATTTTTCAATAGATCATCATAACATTTCTGAATATTGAATAATGAATTTTTATATATTTTCCCATTTGGGTGTGCTGTAGAACCCAGGGTCATATCGAAATGACTACACCGACTGCATTAATGTCTTGGCGTAACCTGTCCATGTAAGGTAAACCATGTATGTATGTATTGATGTCACTACCGACCCTCACCTGACATTGTTCACCGTATTTACACAGCAAGTCGGGGGTGGGGGGGCGCAATGTGTTTTTTAAATTTACGTACGTTCTTGTACAAATCCAATGCATACTTTAGCCGAAGGGGGGTGAAGGGGGTCTAAAATTTTGGAAAATTCGCGTACGTAATAAATGGAAGGCCCCTCATCCATCACTACCCACCCTCACCTGTTACTTCAGCTACCTGTCTACCAGTTCTTTGAACCTGTGATAATCAGGGACAACCTGTAGCCCCTCCTCCAACAGAGTATGGTCCTCCTCACCCTCTGGATTGTCCTGATCGTCCTTGGCAAAGACAAAACAATCCTCCACCAGCTCTCGCCATTGATCACCGCTTGGGCGCTGTGAAGATTATAGTCCCTACAATCACGCATAGCGCCACTGCAATGGCCTCCTCAAATTATTGAGCAGTTGCCATTAACATTGTATCCCAGCAACGTTAGAATCCAAACAGCATGTCCAGTTAAAACAATTAAACTCTCCAATAAAGCAAACCTGTTTCTGGCAGCGATTTTAATTCAAAAGCAAGACAGTTTAATTTAAATTGAATTATAAAAAAAATAGCACAATGAGGGACTAAATTCCCTTCAATCTTCAGAGATTGTTTTCTAGTGTTTTTTTATATATGAAATGGAAAGGAAAATATATGATAGTGCAGTTTTTGGCACCCCATCTGATCTACTGAAGTACTATGGCACTCTAAACCACGTACGGACAAATAGTAGGCTATTCCAACCATCAAAAAGTGACCATGTTTACATGTGTTGACACCAGCAACGGTAGGGAGTTTTAGCACCATCGATGTATCTTGATATGTTAACACATCTCATGTGTCTTATAGACAAACAATCCAAAAAGTATAATGCCAATCAATATTAACACGTAAAGCTTGCACCATAGTATAGAATTTGAAAGAAATTATTTCTGAAAGGAATTCCTGTCGCTGAGATAGGTGATCCGATACGTTCACGTTTATGAGATGCGTCGGTGGTGCTAAAACTCCCTCCTAGGGAGACTCCCGTACATTGCATATGTTGATGCCTCATCTCGCCACACACAGGGGCGCCACCTAAGGTCAGCTGGTTAAAAAAGGGCCGATTTTGTTCACGTGACTTTATTCGATAAATAATCAAGGGGATCTGATTATAAAACTATGAGCACTTAATTATACCACCAAGACAAAATGTCACAAGGAAAATATCTTTGAAAACTCTCAGATATAGATTAGACGTTCACAGAAACATATTATGATATTGCAATCAGCTTTTACTATAGGGCATAACACATTTTAAGTTTTAAGTTTTTCAGTCCTTTCTTGGTCAGCAGAATATAGTAGCAGGGATTAATGGAGGAAGGCCAACAGGGGTACACTGCATGTTAACAGATGGGAATTTTGGTCACTACGATATGCATAATACTATCATGTGACTTACATGATACTCATGAACATTAGTTAGATTGCCTCTGATACGAATCGAACAAGTTCCCAAAAATATATATATCAATATGATAATATGGATAATTATATTATACATAATATTTGTTTTGATATAATTGTGTTTTGGTGTTATATGAAATATACAGTTGACACTTGGTTAAACCATGGCCCGTTAAAGCTCTTTGTCCGGTGAACTATTTAGGGAGCAGGTGTGGTTGGTTTAATTATGGTTTACTGATAAGGGGTCTTGGCTGCGTTCTAGAGCATGCACAAACTACAATTCCACTAAATGTATTGTGCATATTATGTCATATCTATGTGACAATGTGCGAAGAGTAACATATCTGGCAGCAATTGAGGAAATAATCAATTATCATTTATCTTCGTAGCTATTCAAGATATCAAAATGACATTGTGAATACGAGGGCTGTGAAGTGGACATTTCTCTTCGGTGAGAAGTTGGCAGTGGTGAGGACTGGCACCTGAGAGGACTTCTTTCTTTGATGAGAGTCCAGCAGGGGTGGGGAGCGGACCAGGGTGACCGAAATGACTTTGATCATTTTCCCCGGCTTAAGAATTGTCGTACAAATACCTATCACAGTTCCTTTAACTTTAGAGATCACTCAGAATTCATAGACTGTTTGCTCGATTTCCTTGGGAAACCTTCACTGGAAATCTCCTTAAAATATCTGATAGTTATAATCAAATCTTCCAAAGGTCCTTAGATTCCATTGAGAGTTGATAAAGCTGTAAGGTTTTCTGTGTTTTGTGGGCATTCTGACCCTCTTGTAACTGGGTTTCTATGGCCTCTGTGTACCTTTATAATCGCTCACTACCTTTAGAAAAGCTCACCACCAGTGTACACGCTCACCACCTAGTACATTGTTATTCCCCGCCACTTGGGGCGCTAGTGTCGGCCGCATCACAGGTTAAGGGGGGAGTGGGCCGTCTCCCTAATCTCTGCTGACGCCCACAGTGGAATGTCACCATGTAATGTCACCATGGAATGTCAAGGACCTAGACTAAGCACCAAGGGTGATTACAATCACACTATTCATTGTCTAAAGTATTATTGTAGGGAAAACATCATTAAATAGGTAACAAATAACAATATTTACCAATATACCTTATATGAAGAATTTTATAAACACTGCTGTGTACCAAGCCTAGAAGAGGCGTTATAATAACGTTCAATTTATGCCATTTTTTCCCTTTTTATCATGCCTCATTTTGACATTCTTTAGATGTAGATTTGAATGTTCCCAATCACATCTTTGGACCAACAATGTGACATTCGAAATTAACTTTCTTATTACATGATTCTGCGATGTCACAAAATGGCATTCTTGTCAGGTGCTTCTGCAGTGTCACATTGCAGCTTGCAACGAGGTTGTGATTATGTGATTTAGAAACCACAACTACAACATTACAATATTACGTATGGTGGTATAATATTATCATATTGTAACCTAATGTGTTCCAGTAAGGGACTCTGCTGCATGTTTGGTTAAAGTTATTTTGGTACCTAACATTGGCTAAACATTGCTGTTTCAAAGAAGTCATGTTGTCTTCATAATAATATAACTATCCTAAAGCATTGTTTTCCAGCCTTGGCACCAGTAACTTGAGCCCTTTTAAAGATGAATTTAAGTCTCATATTCCATTCCTTTTATATAATTGATAATATCTAAGCTGAAAACATAATTTTATTTGGTTTTATCAAATTTAAATGAGGCAGTGTGGTCGCGTTAGTCAGGAGTTAGCTCTATGCCATCCTATGTAAACAATGGCCTGTGACGTGAGGGGAAGCCATCAGGCCACCCTACTGCATGACTTTGAGTTATGTTTGAAAATTTGTAACAATTAGTCTAAGGTTTAGAAAATTAAGTAAAAAATACAGAATTGAAAATACATATGTGACTTTAAATTCTGAGAGTTTCACAGAAATCTGATATATGTCTTTTGAATAACAAGCATTTTGATGTTGCCCATTGGTATCAGTGGTGAGTCAATGCCTCCCATGACGTCACAAGTCTTGTCCATATTTGCCTCCTCCAAATTCACGCTTAGGGTTTGAGACTGGCCTCACACCCATAAAAACAGCCCCTGAGGTTATTGTCTGTGCACACAGGTCAGGTGACAAAATACACTGCTTTAATATAGACATTGATAGAACAGTATAACGGGTTATCAGAATTTTGAAACATTTCTTTTTGTGTGAACTAACCCAGGATCATTCTTTGCTAATGTCATTCATTGAAAGGCTAGGGGTCAGACACATTCAGTATCCTCAGATGTGAGTAGGAAATTATATGTAATTCTCGTGATAATGGTCATTAATTTATCCCAAGCCAATGAAACTAAACTATAAAATATTTTTCATGAAGGTAGTTTGTAAATTCTTTAAAGAATACTGTTTCAGCTGCATTTAAACATATTTGGGAAATAGTGATATGAACCGTAACATCTTGAATATTACCAGTTCTGTTATCAAACAGTATCGCGCTGACCCCTAATGTTGATAGACTGTGCTATCAATGGTTTTGTTTAAACTGAGATGCAAAGTATCTGTGACATTGTGATTTATTATCGTCATGTTTTAACAAGAACTGTCTCATACAGCATCCCCATGTCTCATATCACTTTCCTCTACCTCATATCACCTTCCCCTTTCGCCTGCTGCCTTCCCCTGTCTCATTCCACCTCCCCCTGTCTCAAACAATTTCCAACTGTCTTATTCTGTCCCCCACCCTCATAGCACATCCCCCTGCCTCATACTCCCTCCCCCTGTCTCATACCGCCTCCCCCTGCCTCATACCGCCTCCCCCTGCCTCAAACACCCTTCCCCTGTCTCATACCACCTCCCCCTGTCTCATACCACCTCCCCCTGTCTCATACAACCTCCCCTTGTCTCATACCACCTCCCGCTACCTGATACCACCTCCCCCTGTCTCATACCACCTCCCCCTACCTGATTCCACCTCCCCCTGTCTCATACCACCTCCCCCAGTATCATACCGCCTCCCCCTGCCTCATACCACCTCCCCCTGTCTCATACCACCTTCCCCTGTCTCATACCACTTCCCCCTGCCTCATACCATCTCCCCCTGCCCCATACAGCCTCCCCCTGCCTCATACCGCCTCCCTGGCTGCTTACCACCTCCCCCTCCATCATATTGTCTTCCCCTGTATCATACCCCTCCCCCTGCCTCATACCACCTCCCCCTGCCTCATACCACCTCCCCCTGATCCATACCACCTCCTCATGTCTCAAATCATCTCTGTCTGTCTCATACAACTTCCACTGTCTCACACCACCTTCTACTGTCTCATACTGCCTCCCCCTGTCTCATACTGCCTCCCCCTGCCTCATATCATCTTTCCCACCCTCATACCGCCTCCCCACGCATCATACAAGCTCCGCCTGTCTCATACCACCTCCCCTTGTCTTATATGACCTTTCCCTGCCTCATAGCACCTCCCGCCTTCTCTGCCACCTCCCCTTGTCTCATACCACCTTCCCCTGTCTCATACCGCCTCCCCCTGTCTCATACCGTCTCCCCCTGCCCCATACAGCCTCCCCCAGCCTCATACCGCCTCCCTGACTGCTTACCACCTCCCCCTCCATCATATTGTCTTCCCCTGTATCATACCCCTCCCCCTGTCCCAGACCACCTCCCCCTGCCTCATACTACCTCCCCCTGTTCCATACCACCTCCTCATGTCTCATATCATCTCTGTCTGTCTCATACAACTTCCAACGTCTCATACCATCTCCCCCTGTCTTATACCACCTTCCCCTGCCTCATAGCACCTCCCGTCGTTCCCTGCCGTCTCCCCTTGTCCTATACCACCTCCCCTTGACTCAAACAGCCTCCCTCTGTCTCATACAGCCTCCCCCTGTCTCATACCACCTCCCGCTGCCTCATACCACCTCTCCCTGTCTCAAACCGCCTCCCTCTGTCTCACACAGATTCCCCATGTCTTATACCACCTTTCCCTGCCTCAAACCACCTCCCCCCGTTCCTTACCACCTCCTTGTGTCTCATATCTTCTCTGTAAGTCTCATACCACTTCCACTCTCTCATACCACCTCCCCCTGTCTTATACCACCTTCCCCTGCCTCATTGCACCTCCCATCATTCCCTGCCATCTCCCCTTGTCCTATACCACCTCCCCCTGACTCAAACAGCCTCCCTCAGTCTCATACCACCTCCCCCTGTCTCATACCACCTCCCCCTGTCTCATAAAACCTCCCTCTGTCTCATACCACCTCCCCATGTCTTATATCACCTTCCCCTGCCTCAAAGCACCTCCTGCCGTTCCCTGCCATCTCCCTTTGTCCTATACCACCTCCCCCTGACTCAAACAGCCTCCCTGTCTCATACAACCTCCCCCTGTCTCATAAGACCTCCCCCTGTCTCATACCACCTCCCCCTGTCTCATACCGCCTCCCCCTGTCTCATACCATCTCCCCCTGTCTCATACCACCTCCCCCTGTCTTATACCACCTCCCCCTGTCCCTTGCTTCCTTCTCCTGTCTCATACCACTTCCCCCTGTATAATACCACCTCCCACTGTCTTAAATCACCTCCCTCTGTCTCATAGCACCTCCCCCTGTCTCATACCACCTACCCCTGCCTCATACCACCTTCCCCTCTCTCATACCACCTTCCCCTGTCTCATACTGCCTCCCCCTGTCTCATACTGCCTCCCCCTGCCTCATTTCATCTTTCCCTCCCTCATACAGCCTCTCCACGCATCATACAAGCTCCCCCTTTCTCATACCACCTCAGCTTGTCTTATATCACCTTTCCCTGCCTCATACCACCTCCCACCTTCTCTGCCACCTCCCCTTCTCCTATACCACCTCGCCTAGTCTCATACAACCTCCCCCTGTCTCTTACTGCCTCCCCCTGTCTCATACCACCTCCCCCTGTCTTATACCACCTCCCCCTGTCCCTTGCTTCCTTCTCCTGTCTCATACCACTTCCCCCTGTATAATACCACCTCCCACTGTCTTAAATCACCTCCCCCTGTTTCATACAATCTCCCCCTGCCTCATACCACCTCCCCCTTTTCCTTACCACCTCATTGTATCTCATATCGTCTCTGTCCGTCTCATACCACTTCCACTGTCTCATACAACCTCCCCCTGTCTTATATCAGCTTCCCCTGCCTCATAGCACCTCCCTCCGTTCCCTGCCGTCTCCCCTTGTCCTATACCACCTCCCCCTGACTCAAACAGCCTCCCTCTGTCTCATAGCACCTCCCCCTGTCTCATACCACCTACCCCTGCCTCATACCACCTTCCCCTCTCTCATACCACCTTCCCCTGTCTCATACTGCCTCCCCCTCCCTCATACCGCCTCTCCACGCATCATACAAGCTCCCCCTGTCTCATACCACCTCAGCTTGTCTTATATCACCTTTCCCTGCCTCATACCACCTCCCGTCTTCTCTGCCACCTCCCCTTCTCCTATACCACCTCGCCCAGTCTCATACAACCTCCCCCTGTCTCTTACTGCCTCCCCCTGTCTCATACCACCTCCCCCTGTCTCATAAAACCTCCCTCTGTCTCATACCACCTCCCCATGTCTTATATCACCTTCCCCTGCCTCAAGGCACCTCCTGCCGTTCCCTGCCATCTCCCCTTGTCCTATACCACCTCCCCCTGACTCAAACAGCCTCCCTGTCTCATACAACCTCCCCCTGTCTCATAATACCTCCTTTTGTCTCATACCACCTCCCCCTGCATCATACCGCCTCCCGATACCTCATACCGCCTCCCCCTGTCTCTTACCGTCTCCCCCTGTCTCATACCACCTCCCCCTGTCTTATACCACCTCCACCTGTCCCTTGCTTCCTTCTCCTGTCTCATACCACTTCCCCCTGTATAATACCACCTCCCCCTGTCTTATATCACCTCCCCCTGTCTCATACCATCTCTCCCTGCCTCATACCACCTCCCCTTGTTCCTTACCACCTCCTCGTATCTCATATCATCTCTGTCCGTCTCATACCACTTCCACCGTCTCATACAACCTCCCCGTCTTATATCAGCTTCCCCTGCCTCATAGCACCTCCCGCCGTTCCCTGCCGTCTCCCCTTGTCCTATACCACCTCCCCCTGACTCAAACAGACTGCCTCTGTCTCATAGCACCTCCCCATGTCTCATACCACCTCCCCCTGTCTCATACCACCTCCCCTGGTCTTATATCACCTTTCCCTGCCTCATACCACCTCCCGCCTTCTCTGCCACCTCCCTTTGTCCTATACCACCTCCCCAGGTCTCATACAACCTCCCCCTGTCTCTTACTGCCTCCCCCTGTCTCATACCACCTCCCCCTGTCTCATACTGCCTCCCCCTGTCTCATACCGCCTCCCCAGCCGCTTACCGCCTCCCCCTGTCTCATACCGCCTCCCCCTGTCCCTTGCTTCCTCCTCCTGTCTCATACCACTTCCCCCTGAATAATAACACCTCCCCCTATCTTATAGCACCTCCCCCTGTCTCATACCACCTCCCCTTGCCTCATACCACCTCCCCCTAGTCCTTACCACCTCCACGTATCTCTTATCATCTCTGTCCATCTCATACCACTTCCACTGTCTCATACCATCTCCCCCTGTCTTATATCACCATCCCCTGCCTCATAGCACCTCCCCCTTGTCCTTACCACCTCCCCTTGTCCTATACCACCTCCCCCTGTCTCACACAACCTCCCCCTGTCTCATACCACCTCCCCCTGTCTCAAAACGCCTCCCCCTGTCTTGTATCACCTGCCTCTTCCTCATACCACCCCCCCCTGTCTTATATCAGCTTCCCCTGCCTCATAGCATCTCCCGCCGTTCCCTGCCATCTCCCCTTGTCCTATACCACCTCCCCCTGACTCAAACAGCCTCCCTCTGTCTCATAGCACATCCCCTTGGCTCATACCACCTACCCCTGCCTCATACCACCTTCCCCTCTCTCATACCACCTTCCCCTGTCTCATACTGCCTCCCCCTGTCTCATACTGCCTCCCCCTGCCTCATATCATCTTTTCCTCCCTCATACTGCCTCCCCACAATTCATACCATTTCCCCCTGTCTCATACCACCTCCCCTTGTCTTATATCACCTTTCCCTACCTCACAGCACCTCCCACCGTTCTTTGCCACCTCCCCTTGTCCTATACCACCTCCCCCTGTCTCATACAACCTCCCCCTGTCTCTTACCACCTCCCCCTATCTCCTACCACCTCCCCCTGTCTCATACAACCTCCCCCTGTCTCATACCGCCTCCCCCTGTCCCCTGCTTCCTCCTCCTGTCTCATACTACTTCCCCCTGAATAATACCACCTCCCCATTTCTTATAGCACCTCCCCCTGTCTCATACCACCTCCCCCTAGTCCTTACCACCTTCCCCTGGTCCTTACCACCTCAACATATCTCATATCATCTTTGTCCGTCTTATACCACTTCCACTGTCTCATACCACCTCCCCCTGTCTTATAGCACCTCCCCCTGTCTCATACCATCTCCCCCTGTCTTATATCACCTTCCCCTCCCTCATAGCACCTCCTGCCATTCCCTGCCATCTCCCCTTGTCCTATACCACCTCCCCCTGACTCAAACAGCCTTCCTCGGTCTCATACAGCCTCCCCCAGTCTCCTCCCACCTCCCCCTGTCTCATACCATCTCCCTCTGTCTCATACAGCCTCCCCCTGCCTCATACCACCTGCCCCTGCCTCATACCACCTCCCCCTCTTCTTATATCACCTTCCCCTGCCCCATACTGCCTTCCCCTGCCTCATACCGCCTCCCCCTGCCTCATACTGCCCTCTCCTACCTCATACCGCCTCCCCCTGCCTCATACCACCTACCCTTGCCTCATACCGCCTACCCCTGCCTCATACCACCTCCCCCTGCCTCATACCACCCCCCCCTGCCTCATACTACCTCCCTCTGTCTCATACAGCCTCCCCCTGTCTCATACCACCTCCCCCTGCCTCATACCACCTCCCACTGTCTCATACCACCTCCTTCTGCCTCATACCACGTTACCCTGTCTCATACCACCTCCCCCTGCCTCATACCACCTCCCCCTGCCTCATACCACCTCCCCCTGCCTCATACCACTTTCACTGTCTCATACCACCTCCCCCTGCCTCATACCACCTCCCACTGTCTCATACCACCTCCTTCTGCCTCATACCACCTTACCCTGTCTCATACCACCTCCCCCTGCCTCATACCACCTCCCCCTGCCTCATACCACCTCCCCCTGCCTCTTACCACCTACCCCTGTCTTATACCACCTTCCCCTGCCTCATAGCACCTCCTGCCATTCCCTGCCGTCTCCCCTTGTCCTATACCACCTCCCCCTGACTCAAACAGCCTCCCCCTCTCTCATACCACCTTCCCCTGTCTCATACTTCCTTCCCTTGTCTCATACTGCCACCCCCTGTCTCATATCATCTTTCCCTCCCTTGTACCGCCCCCCCCCCCCCCCGGCATCATACCACCTCCCCCTGTCTCATACCACCTCCCCCTCTCTTATACCACCTTCCCCTGCCTCATAGCACCTCCCGTCGTTCTGTGCCACCTCCCTTTGTTCTATACCACCTCCCCCTGACTCAAACAGCCTCCCCCTGTCTCATACTACCTCTCCCTAGTTATTATTGAAGCCAAAGCTTTACATGACTTCACTGTGACATTATCATTAGACATAGTTCAGAAACCTTAACACAACATCCCTTTGACATACTAGTGAGGTATGATTAAGACCTAACCTAATTAGAATGTGACAAAGACATCACAATGTTGGTCACAGCTACCTCTCTTAGGCAGGATGTTTTTTAAGTCAAGTCTTCATAATACCTAATCAGCACATTGTAGCTATATTCCTCTAGGTTTGGTCATGCACACATAATTGATATTTATCAGTTACGTTCTGTTTAAGTTATGTCTCAACCAATCCTGATCAGCACAGCACTGTGATGTTACATTACAAGGTGGTTCTAACCTGATGTTCATAGAACGTTATTACTATGTCCTTTTTATGGGATGTATTAGAGTTACCCTAAAATTATGTTACATAATATCATTCTCAGTCTCAGAATGATACTGTTAGAGTCCTTCTTTCCCAGTTGGGCTTGGAAACCTAGAATTTATTGACATTCAAATATAATTTTTGAACTTTGATATCTTACTAAATACTTGACGTTAAGTTTTACATTTTTGGCAGATCTTATTGATAATATATACTGAGGGAAGGGTCTCACAATGTTGATAAAGACTATAGTTTTCTTTTCATGAAATATAGAAAACTATATTGCAAAGGAATCTTAAAAGATTCTCAGTGTTTTATCACTTTATTCACTTTTTATGTGAGCTCACAGAAACTATATTTGACTTTGAAACTGTTGTATGTGACTGTTTCATAAAAAATAAACTCCTGTAAATCCACCCAAAACTCAAAAATATACTGCCCGCTGCACACAATCCCGTTCACTCACTTTGTATCATTTTGATTTTATTGTTCATTAAATAGATTTCCTTGAGTGTCATAAAAACATATCCTTAGTGATTATGTTCCTGCATTTTCTTTTTACATTTGTAAGTTTCTTCACCTTGAGTGCATATCTGTAGTTAACCAGTTTTTAATTAAAATACATTGTTTTCATCTGTCTTTTTCAGAAATTCAATGGTCACAGGAACATCATTCTTTGAAGCCTCCAATCCTCAAGAGCTAACCTGGTGCAGTCTGAATATGGTGGTGATGTGTAGGAGTTGCGGCATATCCAGGGAGAGGTCTATAGTTGTATCCATCCAACCCCTTCTGGTTGGGATTTAAGTTTCAAATTAAGGGGAAGTTGTTCGTATAGATTAATATGGTTGTCATTTCTGTACTTAGCCAATAGCCTGAACTATATCGCAGCTTCTTATTCTATAGATAAATCCTTTTAGCCAATAATGTATGTAAAACTGTAATGTCATATTTCAGGAATCAAGTATACAGATTAAAAACAAGATGGAGACAAAGGTTGGATGAACTTATACTGAAAATTGCTAGAAAGTACAAAGTATCAAGCGGTTTTGAAAGAATGAAAAGCAACAAGAAAAAAGCTGGATTCAGTGAAAGTGGAAAACCTCTGCATACTCAATAAGAGGAACTAGAGCTGGCAGCAAGGGAAATCTTTTCTGAAAGTCTAACCAACTCAGCTCAAGGCTTAGGCAGATGATGATAGGTGTCATAACCTTTGTGTATGAGAAGAGAAGGAAGAAAATTGATGCCCACTGAAGGTTTAAATCACAGGGCTAGGATCATGCATGCAATTCAGGACACATACAGACGAAGCAACTTTTAACAATTAAGACTAGTTAGTACAAAAATCTAAAGTCATTGGATATTTAGAATAACAAAACAGCAGTCACAGGTAATACCATATTTTTGTTTTACTCAAATTGTTTACTCTGCAATGAATCTGCTGAATCCTTACTTATATAATTTTATGACACTCCATGGGATATCCAAGCTTCTTGTAGGTATAAATAAGCATGGAGTTCCAATGAACCACCACATTTAGTGTGGTTATTACTTTTAACATCCTTGGTAAAATTCGAAGTGAACTTGAAATAGGCAAGATGACTAGGAGGTTCCAAAACTGAAGGAAATCTGTTGCGTGAAATATGCTTATTTTGTCATCAGTTATTTGATTCCTAATGTGAATAAAAGCTCTAGATTTATAAATGTGCTTATCAATGAGTTTGGAAATTCAGTGAATTGTCAAACTCAATAATATTCATGGTTCATAGTCTAAATAAACTATGTACAATCAGCCATGTAAGTATAACATTTTTTTCAAAACAGTCCTGAGCATCACATTAAGGTGTTATCTTTCTTCTCTCTGCTCCAAACAATCATTTATGAATGATAAACCCTGTAAAAGTTTGACTCACAGCCTTTGTTTTTGAAATCACAATGTTTATTGGTTATCAAGCAAATACGTTTCTGTAACTGGCCATTAGTATGAGAAGTTATTTAACAGAAACCTGAAAAAATACCCATATCATGCAAACAGTGTATCTTTTTTGTTCTGATTAATCTTAATCTTTATCACGTAAGAGACATTGTTTAATTTAACTCAACTGATGTTCTTTTTACAGTTTTGAAAAAAATACATCCATATCATGCAAACAGTGTATCTTTTTCGTTCTGATTAATCTTAATCTTTATCATTAAAGAGACATTTTTTAACTTAACTCAACTGATGTTCATGCTACAGTTTTAGAAAAAATACTTATTCAGAGTTTTCATTCTCTACCTGCAGAGTTCATCATATACAGACATTCTCTCTTTTCAGCTTGACAGCTTTCAAATTTGGATGTATGGAGTCCTTTAGAGTGAACCTAGCATGTAACTTACAGGTAAGATTTTGCAAGATAAAGAGTTAAAGCTGGTAAGACTTTTAAGGTGATGCATCCATGAATTCAAAATGCTCAAATAATCCTGAAAATTGGCACCTTTATAGATTGAATTGTGAGGATTTCAAAAGTGCTAAACAAAATGTATGTCACCGACTTAGATTTCATGCTAAAATATTTTTTATGACAAAAGTTAATAAAAAGCGTGATAGTTATCAAAATCATAAAGCGAAACAACGATATAACAAACGATCTTAGACAGTGATTTAGTTGTATGAAATTATGGTGGAATATAGTGTGAACACACATCATTTTGTAGCTTTTTAACAGCCACCTATTTACCCAGTTGAAAAATAATATTGTATAGCCAAATACTTATAATTGGACTGAGAAAAAAAGGTTTACCCAAACAATGTTTTTCTTCTTTGAACATAATCCTTGTGCAATTTAGAATGAGTATTCAAAATTCCAGTGTACCTTTCCAATATACTTTTTATGCGAAATAGTTTTAAACATGCGCAATTAAGGAGGCCGGGGAGGGGGCTGGCCGGGAATGTTCCCAGAGTAGTGGCGTATTTTGGTCACTCCACTAAAGTGAATGACCATAATCTTCTACTACTCCAACTGGTCTGTAAACTTCACAAATTATCTATACATATAAGTGAACAATCGCTTGTATTTTTTAATTTATGGGTTTACGGAAACTTAATGAACTGTGGCCTTGAAATTTGTGACAACGGTACGACAGCCAGAAAATGGCAGATTGCTGTGACATCTTTGTCAGTCAACTTAACTTTGATGATTATATACGTTCTTGATTATCAAAGTATCTAAGAATTTTGCCACGCAATCTATCCATATGTATGAATAATCACTTTGTAAACATTGATCCAAAGAGTGCGCAATCACTCTGCAGCTTAAAGATCCTCATAGACTAGATTGATTTGCAAGTGGATGCACACTGTATCATGGATGCATCACCTTAAAATCATTTTTTGATAGTAAACATCCTAATTTTGGTGGGTTGGTTAGAGTCTCTTTTGCTTCAGATTAATTTGAGGTGCTCAGTATTTGCAATTCATGCAAAATAAGTTCATGGTGATTTCCAGGGTCTACATCAGATATCTATTGAGACTTTGTACAATTACTTGGTTGAGTGCGATTATCAGTACAGAATAGTGAAGACGACGTGGTCATTATCATTCCAACTAAATAAAATATTTCACTTTAGATCAAGATCGAAAAGTTAAAATCAAAATATTTATATATTTATTTTCTTTTAGTATCAATTTGAGAGATCAACTTCTCCTCACTTTCTTTAGATGTTCTTTCTTTAGCTATTTATATCTGAACTGATAAAAAAAGAACTATAGTAAAGCTTCTAATTTGTCACATGATTTTAGTAAAGGTCACAAACAATGTAGTTTGGTTACTCAAATCTTGATTTTATCATGTAGTTGACATGCAAAATGCAACATAAACATTTATATGCATCAAATAGCTATAATGTGTTTTGTTTTGTTATGCAACTGCTAGAATTATCTTAAGTATACTAAAAGGGGCCCTCAAAACACTAGTACTTGTAAGCGCCCTAAATAGGTACATATGGGTGATCAGAACATTGCATGTGTACAAAACTTTGGTTACTCTTACTGAAAAGACACCTTTTGCTTGTAACCATTTTTTTACAACACAGATTTGTTGACTCCCAGAAAGGTTGCAGCAACATTGCTAACGACATTGTAATATTACATTTTCACAAATATTTTACAATTCCTCTTTCCTCATGATGATATGTAGTAAAAAACACAAATATTTTTTGGTATTGTTCCCAAACTAAAAACAATTAAAACTTTATTAATGATCCATTAGTTTTGATTTCAGAGTGCATTTTGCATTCACAAACTAACACAATGATAATTTGTACGTTAAGTCATGTTAGGGTGCATATATATATATAGACTAAGACTCTCGAGGCTTGATAGCGTGTACCATAAAGACATAACTATAACACTGATACTCAGGATACGAATACAAATATTTTTCGTCTGCAATACCTTGAATTGAAAAAAAAAACATTGTTGAAACCTGGTCATTTTCAAACAGAGATGACGCCTATGTTCTATATCTTGTCCTACAATGTTGTAACAACGTTGTCCTACAATTTTGTAACAACTTGCCACAATGTTATGGGAATACAGTTGTGACAAACTTACTGTCTGTACTTAAATGTTGTCAGTACGTTGCGATGCAATGTGCATTTAGTTGTGACAATGTTGCAGCAATTTTTCATTAAAATCTCCTAAAAAGGTAATGATGCACAACATTGCCTGAACATTGCGTGTTTGCATGGTATTTAACTCATCTTAAAGGTTTTAATTACCTTTAGATTCTGATTCATGAGACACTTTTTCATCTGGTACCATGCAAAACGGATAAGATAATGCTAATAATGATTAGGTGAGAACATTTGCAATATCAACATCAAAATTGAAAAAAGCTATTGTTCCCTTCTGGAAGAAATGACAGTTCTATTTTTTTGAGCAACTTTTATGTATTTATCAAGCTATGAAAATATTCTGTTGTCATGGGAACATAGTATCAATAAGCTACACTGAATATGAGGGTCTCGAAAAGAGAACGTCGCTTGTCCGTTTTCCTGGGAAATCGTGTTCGGAAATGTTGGGGCTACTTACTATGACAATGTATGGAGGAAAACACTGTCACGCTTATTTTGCTGTAACTTTTTAAATAAAGCTCCAATCTTCATACAGTAACCGAGAAAAAGATCAGCATTGACCCTAGGAATTCCAAGCAAAATTATCAGAGAAAGCCTAGATTTTTCACAATAGTTGGGGAATCCATGTTGCACACTCTCCAGGTGGAGTTTACGCAACTGCAATTCAAAGCATTTTAGGAAGGATCTACTTGAAGCTGACCCCAGCATTTCCCGACATTATTCTCGCAGTGCGATGAGGAAATGGCTGGGGATTTCCCCCAAAACCTCAGACTCGCATCTTCTGTATAGCGTAATACAGTGAGTATAGATACATACCTTATTAGGCGTAATTTCATCGGATTAAAACAGGAAACTTTGCTTTTTTTTTCTGAGAAATACGTACCAGGTCAAGAATATCAAGCATCGGTGTCCCAGGTAAGTAACAACTGTCTGACGTAGACTGTATGAACCTGAATTCAGATGGACATTGACAAATTACTGCCTGAGGCTATAAGGCATAGGGCTATAAATTTCAGATGTTCTACTATCTATACAAAGGTCTATTTTTGACAAAGGATGGATTCCCTTATATTTCATACCTTGTTTTATGAATTATGAGGAATGTAGAAAGGAGGGGAGCATAGGAAAGTGGGCAGCATTCTAAAGTATTGACTATGTAGACACTTTGAATGGTCTCAAGCAGTTCACTCTTAAATTGTTGATTTTCTTACAAATTTAGGGCTCTTCAGTATTTCTATGGAATCAGACTGCATTATTTTATCTTAAATTGAAGAGAATTATTATTAAAGAATAGCAGAACTTACAAAATAAATCCACATTTACACAGTCGACCACAGTGTACCATACACATAACTTTTGCCCATCTGGTAATATCAGTGGCACAATGGGCAATATTTATTGTTGGTATATTATGCCAAAAATATGTCTGAAAAAGAAATACCAAAATTCTATATGGCCTAATATTTTCTCTTTAACTTCTATGCGGATTGCTGATATGAAACCACTTGAAATGTTTAATGTTGTCATGTATGCAGAGTACTTTCTCTGTTCCTTGGTGTTACCAATCTCTGTCTTTCTCCTGATAAGCTTATTATCAATGTGTATGCTGCATTTGTATTCATTTTTCATTTCCAATTACAATAGTTTCTAGGAGATTATAGGCGACATACATAACTGTGGACCCCTCAGTCTGGTGGTTGACATAGAAAAGCATACTGTGTTTTAAAGGAGGTCTAAATTTTTCTATGTTGCAGTGTAATACATTGAAAACTTTAATCAGGTTCAGATGTTTTGTAATAAGATAGCAGAAATCAACCTTAAAGTCTTGAAGTCATAAACTCACCCACAGCATTGCTGATACATAATGAGTTAAGTCAGGTATTCAGAATTACATATTATATTGTAGCTGAGTGTCTAAAAGTAACATATGACAAAATAGTTTTTCAAGTAATTACTAAACATAACGAATTTGCTTTACTGTGAATGCATATTACAGTTTGTATGCTTATAACATTATGGTGAGTATATATTCTTTAAAAGGGGCATTTTGCAGCAAAATTAAGTGTCGAGTAAACCCCTGGTCCATTCGGGTTCTCGGGTTCTCGGGTTCAGACAGGACATGAGGGACTCGAGCTTATTTGGGTGTTTTTTTTGCATATCAGTGGTCGGGAAGTCAACTCAGGTGGATCTACTAGAAAGCAGGAGGAGGGTGTTTAGGGATCTATCCTATTTTTGTGTTGTCATTTGGCTCTACTGGTACACAGTCATGGTTACATCACAGGCTCAGGTTTGTGGCCCTCTATTGGTCGCCCTGTCAGCGATATTGTTACTGCATCTACTCAGTCTATACATAGTTTTCAACAATATACTTAAATATCGAGTTTCTATTTCCTCAAGCCATAACTCCCAATGCACTTTCATCATGTTTTTGGTTGATACATAAACATTTATCCGACATATAATTTTCGCAGCCATATTTTGCAATGGTTGTAATTTTGCTCTGTTCCTTGCTGTAGTAGAACTATATAAAATTGCAGTAACATCATTTGTTTACTATTACACTATGCGTCAGCTGCCTCGCGTTTGGGCTATTTTTCAACAACGCAACCTCCCAATGCGCCAGAACATCCAACGTGTAGTGTAAAATAGAAAAAGTATATTGGTGTTGCCATTCATGACCCGACAAGATACAAGTTGACCCAACGTGACTCCAAAACGCGTAGTATAATATGCTTCGTTTTGGGTTGCGTTCATACCTGACATGACCCAACGCGGAGTGTAATATACCCCTAATATAGCACTAACACGCATCAGACGCGTTGGGCAATGCAACCCTACGCGTACCTCCGTGTACGATGCATAGTGTAATTAGGGCTCTATCTACAAATTATCTGATCTTGTTCAGAGTAATAAGCCGGTTATAAACCTTGGAAATTGCCAGACCAATTTGCTTCTCAAATACTAAACTTTTATATTCTAACTTTCCCAAGTAGTTATAGCCATTAAAATTTGACACAATACTATTTCCCATTCGAATACAAGAATTATTCTCCTTTATTCTCTTCCGTGACCCTAGCATCATATTTTTTTGGTTTTACTTTAATTATAATATCGCTGATCAGCGTAATGAACAAATATGACATTTTATACAAAGTGAATTGTATCATGTTTAAACAACCCATACAGGAAAAGATAAATTAAAGGCTATGGAACGCAAATTTGCTTTGTGTCAATTGATTGGCTCTTTACTGACTTTTGCACAATTTCACTCAGATCTTTCCACAATTTAACCCCTCGATAGAACCGACTCTTACAGATCCTTTCCTGGTTCGCAAACTCAGTTTACACCCTTAATTTCCACAATAATATTCCATGATCAACAGTTTTGAAAGCTTTTGAATAGTCGAGGAATAAGCAACTAGAAACTCTATCATTATTTTTATCGGAACAAAATTTTCTTAGCAATTCCATGACTGCACTATCAGTCCCTTTACCTTTACGAAAACCATGTTGCATATCCGTTAATAAACCATTTTTCTCAAAATAATTTGATAGTTGCCTATACACACACTTTTCTAAAAGCTTTCCCATCACACAAAGGTTATTAATCAGGGCTAGTTGCCAACATCCTTTAAAGGGAGCCAAAAGCAATGTTGTGCTGGAATGTGACAAAATTTTACAAACTTAGATAGCTATAGAAATAAATTCTAATAGTCTATCCTTAGCCAGTGGTGCAGTTTAAACTGTGAAAACTAACTTGAATTTAAATTGAATTACATGAAACTCTTGTCCTTCCTGTCTGTAAACAGCAATGTTTGTAAACAAACCAATTTTGGTGGTTCACCAGAATTGGCCAGGGACATGTTTTAGTGTATTTTGATGAAGTTAAAGCCTACTTTCGCAGTCTATATTCTATCATGGGCCTCACTTATGGTCATAGCATGTATTTCAAATTTTGACCCAATATTGGTGTTGGCTCCCTTTAACTGATCATCTTTAGGGTAGGTGTAATAACACTGTTCTTCCATTCCATAGAGAAAATTCCTATATAAAGAGACACATTATAAAGATATGTTACCTCAGGTATACACAACTTTAAACAACTTTTCAACAATTTAGAGTATATACCGACAATTCCTGACGATTTATCTAAATCGTCCACCTCATGTTGTTCAATTACATTAAATATCATTTCAGAAGCAATGCCTTTTCCAATATTCATATCACTCTCACAACAATTATAATTGAAGTCACCATGCAGGTTTTCACCAATACTGGCATGGTAGTTGTTCGTATAATCTGCCGCATCAAGGCCCTCAAGAAGTTTGCCTTGACTATCCTCAATACCCTCTATACACGTATGATTATTCTTTCCAAGTACCTCACGATGTAGGATCCTCCAGAAACGTTAAAGCCCCATACCCACTAAGCAACTTTTACAGAGTTGGGCAACAGATCGATGCTAAAATTGTCCAATTCTACCCCAAGAATTGGCCGATTGACCAATTCAGAACAAACATTTATGTTTTAATATACTATACTAACAGGTGCGTTAAGAGTCAGCCAATTTTAGCGCTGATCAGTCAGCCGATTGTGAAAAAATTGCCTAGTGGGTATGGGGCTTTAAGTGCCATACCCGCTTGGCGATTTTGACCAAGTCGGCCAACTGATTGCCCCTAGAATCAGCTGACTCTGCCCCTAGAATCAGCTGATTTTATCACCGATTCAGATCAAATATCCACATTTCAATATAGCATACTGATAGGCGATCCTGAGAATCAGCCGATCCTCCCTGTTGCCCGTCAGCCGTCGCCAGTAAAATCGCCTAGTTGGTATAGGGGTTGTCCCTATTACTTTCCAGCTCACCTCTAATCCCATCACCCTTTTTTATTAATCAATTTTCCGATATCCCTCTTCTATCGGTTGTACTCCCTCCTATTACTGTCTCTATCTGTACCTTCTGCCCTCTTTGACAAATTATTTTTCTCAGCAATTAATTCAAGAACCTTTTGATCTAGTCATTCGGGTTGATCCTCCTGAAATCTCGGATTGGTAATCGGGCACATTCTGTTTATAGCATCCTTAACAATTTACAGATATAATCAAACTGTAGAAGTTTGATTTATAAACCAGAATTTATACCATCGTACATCAGTACCCAAAATGCCAGACAATAGCTCATTAGAAAATTCTTATATGATATGAATTCCTTATAGACAAAACTGCGTTTATCTCTACTTTTTTCTTCATCAAATAGGTCGGTAGGTGATCACTAATATTTACTAGGTGAACTCCTGATTCCACAATGTTAGTCATATCTGTAAATATTAAACCTATTAGTGTGCCACAATGCTCTGTGATGCGCGTTTTATGTTTGATCAACTGTATCAAATTATACATTCTATCTTTGAGTTCCCGTACCTGACGCATTCCAGTTTTTGAGAAATCCATATTGAAATTACCCGTAATGATCTGTCCACCTTTTACCTGCTTCACAAGTGTCCCTACGTTATTAACCATATTCTCCAAGAAAGCATTTCTATTCCCTTGTGGGGGCCTGTATATTATACCAATGCCCATACACTTCCTTCCTGGTCTATCTCAGGCACGTACCCAGGGTCTGCTGTGAGGGGGAAGGGGGGTGGGACCCTGCACTCATAGATTCGATCACCCGAAGATAGAATTCGTCTCAACTTGTTTTCACCGTGAAAATGACCCTGGCTGTCGGTATGGCATACCCAACACTCACTCACTCATCTCACTGTCATCAAGATCCATCCATTTCCTAGTCACCCATACTTGACCACCCAGTTTCTTCGCTTCCCTTGCACGAGTGCTTTTTGAGAATCCTATCAATTAATTCTGTGACCTCGCATGCCCCTTCATACTGGAAGGCGTGGTCAAACGAGTCAAATGTTTCACCATTAAACTTTACTTGTACCCCGTAGAAGTTGCTCAGCAAGCTTTCTTCAGTGAAAAAAGCCAACCCCCTTTTAGTCATAATGTGTAGACTCTCACACACTGGTACCTACTCTGTCTAATACAAGCCCGTATCCAGGGGGGTCACTTTGGGTATGTGTCATCCCACTTGGTTAGGCTAGGTCCACTTTCTGAAAAAATTTATTTATTACCTGTTTACCTTTAGACCTATTTGTGTACATTTCTGCACCTGTTTTGTCCCTAACTCTTATTTAGGACTTTTCTTCCAAAAACTTTTCAAAATACAAAAGAAATGACCCCAAAAGCTTGGAACAGAGTGGGACAGCATTATAGATACACAGGCCATGTACTCAGACTGTCTAGTATGGTCTCCACTACTGTCGCTAGTCAAGTGGTAGACTACATACGTAAAATGGGTGTTCATATCCACAACACGAATCCCGCTTGGTTGAGAGTAAGTTTATTGGTGTCTATTCCAATGGCATACAGTGGCTGGTGTGTTATGGCCTGTGTATTCGATACTGCCCAAGGCTAGCTTCGTCCTTAGAGTCCGCTTGTCTTAGCACAGCAGTACAATGGTAAACTCCTATCCAAGTCACCCGATATGTCTGTGTACATGGCTAAAACCAAACCCCCGAATCCTCTAGATTTGTATCGATCCAAACGAGTCAAGTAGTGTTCTCTCACTTCGCCTACCGGCTCAGCCCAATATATACTATCCCAATTATTGATTTTTACCAAGGCAGCACTGTTTACTGGGAGATGCCTCCTGTCTGCCGTGGTTATACAGGTATATCACCTACCAGCAGCATCTGCCATTTTAATGTTTATGTAATTTTGAATATTCTTTATAATTCCTTTTATACTTATTTTCTTTCTCATCTGGTGACTTTTATCTTCCATCTAACTTCTCATTCATAAAACAAAATATATTTCACATAAAAGAACTTTCACTAATATTTTATATGCACAATGACTTTTGTGCAACTTCCTGGGTCCATTTGTTAAGTTAAAAAGAAATCAAAACTAGTTTGGTAAGTTAAAAAAAACTACAAACCCGGATTATTTTTTACCTATGTTACCTGAACACAGCAATTATTTTGCCCTTTATCCTTTTCCTACACTTTGAATCCAGTTATTGCAAAAGGTCCACTTTTTGAATATGGTCACCCCTCAACAGAAATTCCTGGATACGGGTCTACAATATTTTGAAATCACTGTTACCCTGTTCATCCCACGGCGTCTGGTCTTTTCCCCCTTCGGTCTCTGCCCCTCCCACATCAGCCTTCCCGTCTTCAATATTCTGCCCTTTTTCTGTACCACTCTGGCCCATATGCGCCAAGTTTCCCCTCTGAAAACAATATTCCTGGCGTATTTGATCGAGATTTTCCAGCGTATATATCCCCCCCCCCCCCCGATCCAAACCACACCGTGCCTCTTGAAGACCTTCACACCTTTCTGTCCTGCCTAAAAAGCTGCTTGTCTAAGACGTGCCTTGCCCTGTCTTGTCACCTCATCTGCTGGAACCTTAATATCTGAGTAACGTTCAAGATCACCGCCTGCAGTTTCTCGTCAACCGCAGCTTGCTCTTCCTTTGACCACTTCAACATTTCTTGGTCTTCCTTAACCAACCCTACCAACCGATCCACCCTTTACCTACCTTCCTTTGTATACACTTCGATCATGTCCTGTACATCTTTCTTACATAGCATGTCCCCTTTTGTTTCCTTTAAGGTCCCTTTCTAATACATCTAACTTGTCCTACTTCAACGTAATCACCTCAAGTGTCGCCTGTTGTCTGTTAGTCACAACAGGTTTGTCCTTGGCAGCATTGTCCGTTTCTGTATCATCTGTGATCAGCTGGGAACCGTCCTGATTATTGACACCTTCTTCACAATCTACAGAAATACTACTTGAAAATCCTATTGTCCTCTCATTTGTATTGTCCACACCGTCCTTGTCTCTAGTAAGCCCCATTCGCCGTGGGCAACTTTTTACTGCGATATAAAAATCGCAAGCAAGAAAAATCTTAATTTTGACTAAATAATCACATAACCTTATACACTGGAGCCTGGTTTGTAAACTACAGAAATATTTTCCAAAAATATTAAATTCTAAATACCAAAAAATTACAATTATATCTCAGGTTGCAATGAAAAAGCGCCCATGGCGAGTTTGGCTTTACTCTCCTCTCCTGACGCCTCTGTTGTGCATATATCCGTCCCGCTCCATTGCCCCGACCATCGCCAGGCCTCCCGTCTGACCCGCCTTGGTGCCCTCGCGTTCCGCTTCCTTATCCTCTGTCAGAGACCTTGTATATATATATACATACAAGGTCTCTGACAGAGGATATATATAGGATATATCGAGACTGGAAAGCTTCTCTGTGGCCCTATAGGCCAGTTCGTTTACTCTCCTGGGTCATAAAATCGGGTTCCGGCGATGCATTGTGCACGTATCTTTTAACATTGGTTTCCGTTTCCGCCGGAAGCCCGATTTCATGGCCCGGGCAAGTAAACGAACGCGCCTTTTGTGACCATTCCCCTGGTGGTTGGTTGGATCAACTATGACCAGGGTCTGGTCATTACCAATGTACCTTTGGAATAGCAAGTGGCACCACACTGGCTATTCTTACCATGGACATACCGGTACATCCAAATCTAGTCCAACCAAGGGCCAGGTGGCAGGCCTGTAGTACATAACATGTTTTCCCCTACACTGGACGCCGCGTGGTGCGCTCCGTTTCCCTCCACTAATACCACGGGAACAGAACTATTTTTAGGCCTGACCTTACGCGTTGCATCGGCTTGGGTGATAGATTGATGCCAGGATTTGAAATAATTGAAATAGAAATACCATACTGTGGATACATGATATTTGAGAAAATCAGCGTATTTGTCTGGAGTTATTTGTTTAAAAGGAATTAGTAAAAGATATCGAACTCCAAAAGTCGTTTGATATGCCTATATAAGTTATTTTGTCTTTTCTTTTCTGGGGAAGTAATGCCCTAAAGTTCAAAGGCTAAAAATGCACAAAAAGGGCACATTTTCTAGCCTACCAAATATTCTTTTCCATGAAATTTCCTGAGACAAATAAACCACTGGCAGTCAAATAGAAAGATAATACAAAATTAGTTTTCAAATTAAAGTCATTTCCTTTGCGTCTTTGAGAGTGGTTTCTGAAGCTACTTGAAAGATTGTGGGTAATAGGCTGTGTGACTTTGAGGGTGGTTTCTAAAGTTACATTAAAGGTTGGGGATGAGAGACTGTGCGACTTTGAGGGTGGTTTCTGAAGTTACTTTACAAGTTGGGGGTGAGAGGCGGTGCGACTTTGAGGGTGGTTTCTGAAGTTACTTCACAAGTTGGGGGTGACAGGCTGTGCGACATACTTCTTATTGTTAGTGTAGAGAGGCTGAGAATATGCCTATATAGTGACAAATTAAACCATGTAGATGTAGAGGAGCCAGTTTTCGCGCACTAAGCACAGAAATTGAGCAATGATAGAATATCTAAAGAGAAAATACATAAATTTTATATTTTCTCACCCCTACTAAGTGAAATAATATCCATAAACGTAATTATGAAAAAAAAAATCTATGCATAATATATTGATGATAGCCTATCATATTACTTTTAGAGGTTCTGTAGCCAGTTTTCACGCACTGTAGCCTATATTTCGCGCATCCTGTAGCCAGTTTTCACGCACCAGACAGTATATATATATAAGTTGTCAAATGAGTAAAATATTCAAAAATTGACAATTTAGCTATGGTGGATCAGAAAATCATTTTCTATTGATACCCCTCCCATAGAATAGCAGTTGACCTCAGCGTGATTGATAAAATGCGTTTTTGGAATGCTATGCTGCACCACAAAACCTGAAAGATCAGATTAAATGCTCAAGGTAGGGAATACGCATTTTATGCATTTTCATTTACTGATTAAAGTAATTATTTAATTGAATAAAAGACAAACTAATGTATTTATCACATTGTGGGTTATCATAGTTGTAGGAAAATGTCTTGGTGATATATGGAACCTTGAAAAGAAACATTTTGGCAGTTCTAACGAAAAAAAAAGTACAGGAAAATTTGGAAAATATATGGAAAAATGCGCGAAAACTGGCTACAGCTGAATTTTTTGTCATTAGTTTTCACGCTGGGTTCAATTTTCCATGTTAAGCATGGAATCAAATGTTTCTGATTATTATCTATGGTATTTCTGTTATATAAGATATTATTTTTTCTTGAAAAAATGATCTTACATTGATTATTTCAGAAAATATTAATTTTAGAAGGTCCCCCCCCCCCTGTGTTCCTAGATAATATGGACATCATAACACATTTTCGTCTGTAGAATACATAGATATGCATGAAATATCACACAAATTTCGAATTTATTACATCAAAAGGTCCTCTCAGGTCTGTGAGGAAAAAATTACATCTTTAGAAAAAATGCGTTCATAAAAATGCGCAAAATGCGCGAAAACTAGTGATGCGCGACAACTGGCACCTTTACATCTAGTCTTTTTTCATAACATAATGTAGTAACGTACATGAACATAATCATTATAGTAAATTAGAAAAATTGTAAATATTTTTGTGATATCTTCAGAGATGCCATTTTTTCTTCTTTTTCTGGATTTCCGGATTTTTGCCTCTTCAGTATAACAATAAGTTAAGCATTTCTCATAACCAGTCACAAATCTTGTTTATCGGACAAAAAAATAGATTTCATGGGACTGTATATCACAAAATCAAACAATTGAGGTATTGCAAACACAAAAGCTAATGAATCAAAAGCTAAGAGAAAAGTATTGGCAAATATATAACGCTATAGATCTATTCCCTTTTTACCCTATGTCAATCCACTACATACAGATGAAAAAATAGAAAATGGTTTGAATTTCCATTTAATTATTCTGTTAGTCTACTATTTAATTTCAGTGGTGTTTGGTGTGGATTCAGTGTATTGGCAGCGACTATCTGATAAGGATCTCTTTAATATCCACATGTTTGAAAGTGTTGGATGCTATGTGATAATGTCCGACGTCCATCAGCTTTTTAATTTTATCAAACATTAGCTATGACATCAGGGACAATAATATTACTATCATTTGCCACAATTTTCATATTTTCCTACGGACATTAGGCCTATGTCCGAAGTTTTAGGACAATATGGCCCGATATTTCGAAGCACCTTAACCTTAAAGGGACAGTCTCGTCCTACGGTTGTTAAGCTTAGGTCCGCCGACGTTAACCTAACGACGCGACGGCCGGCGACGTGTTTTCCTCTTTTGGAACGTAATCCGGCGACGTTATTGGTCACGTCGCGAATTTGGCGGGAGGAGGCAGGGGGTTACAACTGGTCGATTCACTTCCGTCGCACGGACGAGAATGTCCCTTTAAACTTTTGGTGGTTGCTAGGGAGTTTAAGGTGCAACCCTAAAAGTCTGTCAAAATTTAGGTTGAAAGATATTTCGAAGCACCTTACCTCAAAAAGACCCAGTTTAAGGTAAATTCTTTAAAGCTGGAGTATCGTCCGTGGGTTTCTAGCGTTTGAGGCCCCACCCCTTACCCTAACGACGTCGAAGCTGGCGACGTGTTTTGCGACGTAAGAACGTAATCCGGCGACGTGATTGGTCACGTCACGAAATTCCCGCGGTAGTAAGGGGGTTACAACATAGCAAATTACGTCCATCTCACGGAAGATACCCTGGCTATAAGGTACCGTAGGTCGGGAGGTACCTTAAAACTGACAATATAATCCACGTCTTAGGATAAATTCTATTATTCTTGCTTGTCTATTTGACCATTATAATCACAAGTCAATGTTTAATTTGATAAATATGATGTTTACTTTTGTCTAAGCAATGACAAAACAAAGAACTATTTCCTGGGATACGTTGGCAACTATTTCACCAATTTTGATAATTCTTTTTTTTAATTAAAGAGAAAAATGTATTTCCCAATGCAAATCATAGTCTAGAATCACCTTGATTATGTCAAAACATAGGGATTCGCATCCACCTTAAACTTTTAAGGTTGCAAGGTGTTTCGAAATATCCACGTCTTCCTTAAAGTTTAAGAAAAAGTATCTTTAAGGTGAACTACTTCCAGACGTTTAAGGTCTCCTTAAGTCAGGAAAAACTTTTAGGTAAGGTGTTTCGAAATATCGGGCCTATGTCAGACCATAGAACTGTAGTATAGTTCTATGGTCAGACATCAAGGTTAAAACGTCGGACGTGTCCGGCAAAAATGACGTTTTAACAAATACTTTAGAATAAACGGTTTTCCTCCATACATTCGTAAAAGACGCCAGCATTTCTGGTTGTAATTCCCCTGAAATGTTGGTGTGTTTTTTGAGACCCTCATATTCCGTATTCACGCATTTTGTCACACAGTTACACTCATGTACGGAAATGTACGGAAGTACGTATGTACGGAAATGAACGGAAGTACGTATGTACGGAAATGTACGAAAGTACGGATGCACGCCGTAGTTTGTCAACCACCTATTTAGAGTGGCTTTCACGCCAGCTCTGACAGCTCTGCGCCTCACACACTGTGGGCCTATTCTCGCACATGCGCACTCACCGCCGCTCACTTTCGCCGCTCACTGCGGCCTTGAGCGACTTCTGTCCCTGACCCATAGCTAGCCAGCGGGGTCAGAGGGACCAGACTAGTTTTCCCCTGGCTTTTCAGTCTTGATGTATCCTATATATACATACAAGGTCTCTACCTCTGTTGATGTTATTGTTTTTGTTTTCATGTCCTTCGTCTTCTTTGCTCTCGCACCTCTCTTTATGGTTAATGCCAGGTCATCGTCAGATTCGCGACCATTTAGTAACACATTGTCGATCATGGCATTTTTCAGTGACTCCGCAAACATGTTCTTGTATTCCGGCGATAGAATAGAAAAATCGGAACCATCAGAGCCACTATCAGGGCTTTTCATAGTGGCCAAATCTCTTCATAGTGTCCAAATCTCTTTACCTCACAGCTATAACACGCACCTTGTTTGTTGTGTTTTGTTTACCTCAGCAACTCTACCTGCGTTGACTACACAGCAAGTGATTTCACGTAAAATCCAGTAAATCAGATAACACAATGACTCGATCCTTGTCTCATCAGTGTCCTGATTCCTCAATAACCCGCACGGCTGCCGAGCAGTGCTCATAAGGGGAAGTGAGTACTGGCTGGCTTAGCTGTGTAAGCCTCAGTTTTAAGAACTGGGCTATGAGTCACCCCATAGTAAAAACTACCAAATGCCACTTCTCGCCACTTCAAGTGTCTAAAACTCAAAAATAAAGAACGGTCTGGGTCAATGCTCATGCCTAACTATACCTCATATATGTTGACTTTTATCCTACCTGTTGCTTAGAAGTGTGACTTGTTCTTAGATATCCAATAAAGAAGTTAAAAGTGAAGCCAATGCTTGAATTCTGACCACTGGCCATCTTGTCACTACTGGGCAAGGTAAAGGTCATTTGTCACCTACAGAGCCCTCAAAGAATATGTAATCCTAGAGAGGGTACACTATAATGTAACAATGTGTTGCGACATAATTTAATGTATGACTGTCATTAAATATAAAAGATAATAGTTTTTAACTCTCAAGTAAATCATAACATTAGTCTATGCATTTAAATGTAAATGTAGAGTAGATCTATGGTGGGTATTGGCACTGAAGTGCACCGGCTGTGGGAGTGTACCCTCTTTTGGAATATATACTCTCTGACCCCTTTTAGCTGGTGCCTGGGAGGGTAAAAGGGTTACCTCACACCCTCACCCCTGATCAGTGGAACCAGGTCAGTAATGAGGTCAAGCCAACTGCAGCAGGAAATACCTCACTGAGCGTGCTCAGACTTTGTCAATGGCTGCCAAAGGACATGTAGGAGGCTGTCTGGCAAATGTGCATTTAAAACTTTGTTCATAACATAATTGTGGGGCATTACTATGCGCAAAGGATAAACTACCACGTATTTAGAGATATGTAAGTACATGTATACAGTCATAAAGTAGGGCTAGACCCCCTCTATTTTGTGTATGCAATGATTTGACACTTAACTGGTAGGAGTGATTTAGAACTCTATACACAGTCTGTTAAGCTGTGCTAGAGTTTTAGAGCTATGGCTGGCTGTACCTACCGCTCCTCATTCTCAGTATTTTTAACATATTTTGAGCTTTGATTGGATGATGAAACATAGAAGAACCTTAGGGGTCGTCCTGGGGTGCCTGTACAACCCATGGGGATCCAACGTACCGAGGGCAAAGCCCGAGGTACAGGCACCCTCTGATGCCCCCCGCAGTTCTTCTTATATTATTACGTACCGGTACATCTACTTATAACACTCCAAATTCCAGTTAGACAGTTCTATTTTTTTCACACCAACCCACAACTTTTTCTGACTGATTCACACTCTTTCTAACGGCTTCTTTTTGTGTATGTCCATAAAAATTATTACCGTATCATCCACATACATATTACAGTAGATATCTCTCTTATTCTTCATATGTCATTTACATATATGTGAAATATTATGTTAACAAAATATAAATATAAAGAAGGGAGGTACAACAGGTGGCAGCACCACTCTCAGGCTGCCACCTAGGACAATGCCAATCAACAGGTTGTTGTTAGTTACCATTGACCAGCAGCCATACATACATACTATCACCTCCTGATTTATCTGCTGGCTTGCCAGGGTGCCAAATATTTCCTAGTTCTGGAATAAAGAAAAATTTCTTTACATGGCGGTCTTACTGACGCCGGCATCAGCCAAACTAAGTTTGTTTGTTTCATTATTCATTTGTAGGATTCCAGTACCGTACTTATTTATATATATATATATATATATATATATATATATATATAATAAGTAATGTCCCCAATGGGCCACCCTCATAGACTCCGGAACCAGTATTTACACTCACGGGCAGAATTATGGTCCCCAATCTTTGTAACTTGTGTTCTTCCATCCAGATAATCTTGAAACCACCCAATACAAATTGCATCTAAACCATACATTTTCAAAATTAAAATGTCATGTGTTTACAGTATTAAAAGTTTTGGAAACGTCGATAAATACAAAGCTAGGTATATTCTCACTATTAATGTCCTGAAACAGTTTTCTAGTTAATCCTATTTCGGCAGTGTTTGTACCGTGTCCTTCCTACAACAACTGCCTATATGTATATATTTTCCCATCATACATAAATTGTTAATGGTCCTCCCATTTTCTGCTTGCCTCAAATTCCCTCTTTTTGGGATCGGAGTAATAATACTACATTTCCATTTTGATTGAAATACTCCGGTATATAAGAACATAATTTCAGACAAACTTTCAACATATATAGGGATGTATATGTGGTACTCCTGATGATTTATGAATATCAGTTGTATTAACAATCCTTTCCACCTCATGTTGCTCACTCACTTCAAACTTTACACTACATTGTGTAACGTTACCATCGCAGTACATATCATACTCTGACCATTATGCCATAAGCCCCTGTTGAAGCGTATAACCTAAGTCGGCATGATATTTATCTAACAATTCTGCAGCTTCTCCACCTTCTAGAATGCTCCCAGCTGTATGCTCAATACATTTAAGACCGTTTTTTTTCTATTTAAGACTGCTATTTTGTTATTCACCTAGAACATCAGGGCATAAGGTTCTCCAAAAAGTTTTGGGGTTATCCCTGTTAATTTCCAGTTGATTTTTAATCATATCTCCATTTTTTTATTAATTAATTTCGTCAGATACAACTTCTTTTCCCTGTAACGTCTCCATTTGTTTTTATCACCAGACATCAATATGCCGCTTCACTGTGCATCACAATCCTATTATTAATTGCTTCAGGTACCTCACCATCGATCCATTCAGGTATATTTACCTGTACCCTACATCAGATACAGAGACACATAGCATCAGTAAAAGTCCCATACATAGTCTCCCTTAAAGTGGTCTACAGACTCATCTTTGTACCAATAGTTGTAACATCTTAAATCTTTTCTAATATTTTCATTCAATTTATCAATATTACACTTTCTTTTCAATTTTGATTTAGCCCATATGGATTCCTTTTTCAGTTGTTCCTTCCTTTTTATTAGGTATTCGGGCAGATGATCGCTGATGCTATAGGCCTTCGTACGATAATCTAACACATGAGTTTTTTCGGTAAAAATTTAGTCAATCAAATATTGTCCTTTTTTCTGTTACTCGTGTACAATTCTTGATTATCTGAATCAGATTATGGTCATTCATAAATTCCTCTATTTCCCGTACTCTGTCAGTCTTGGTTTTGCGAAATCAATAAGTAGCCACATGGTCACCTTTCACATCTTTCATTATTTCACCAACAGTAGCTCTCAGCTTAGCCAAGAACAAGCCACGAGGAGGCGGATATATCAATCCTACACATGCCTATGTGGCACCCCTATGCTTTCCCAGAGCTCTTCACCATAGTCTGTAACAAAATCAATTTCATGAGATACATTTGTATGAGGAGCCAAGTCCTTTTGCATATACACTAACATACCCCACCTCTTTTCCTTATGCTCGTATCAATATCCTGTCGGATTACGCTACAACCATCTTGCGCTAAAAGAGCATTATCTTTGCCTGCATGTAGCCAAGTTTCAGTTAAAAGTATTAAATCATGTAGAGCCACATGTTCTGTCTGTTGATGATTATATATATATATATATATATATATATATATATATATAAATTCAAATGATTACATTGAGTCCGAAAATATGCATTCATAGATATGATCTTTAGCTAATGAATCTCTCAAAGACCTTCCAATTTTTTTTATATGGTCCATGGAGTAAGGAAATTATTTTTTTCTCATGTATCTCAAAAATTAATGTTTCTGAGATACCGTGGTTGGTTCCTTAGGAACAATATGAAGTTGGAAAATTGTGTTCGAATTTTTCAAGTTTATTGAAATAACAAACCATCATTACCATTCATCTCTTCGGGGCCTTCCATTAGGTATGTAAGTATCAAGGGGGTGGGGGGTCTGAGGTCATTCAAAATGTGTGTATGTACTAAATGGAAATTCCCTTAATCGAACATATGATAACCAAAACAAATATTAGTAACATAATGAACAGAGTGAGTTTCATATTTGTTCTTAGACTTGCTTAGCATTGATTGGGTGCAACATTTGATTCTGTCAATCCAACATGTATATAGGTAATTATGCTGTGAATCAAATATACATTGCTAAAGTTATGCTCTGCAGAAGGTCACCATCACAGTTCACTGTATCCAACCCTATGCCTCATAGAGGGTCATAGCTCATCCCACTGAACCCTAGAACTGGGAGAGGGGGCATCCAGGGTTTCCCTAACACTGTTATCTGCACCCAAGTTAACTGCAGCGCACCCTTGATGATGTTTAAGGTATAATCAGCAATTTCACAGCTATATTGAAACCAACTCTGGTTTTTGACTACCAATTGGCTGACCGAATCTATAGGGGTGAGAATGACAAGGCCAGGTGGCATAGCCGGCAGGACTGAGACTCAAACCTGGATCTCCCAGGTGCGAGGCGAGCACCCTACCAACTGTAGCATGCCGCCCCCTGCCCACCCTTGGTCTCAGAGAGGGGGCATCCCAGTATAAAACTACATTATAGGTGATGATGGTGGTCCAGGCTGGACCCATGATATGAGGGGTAAATAAGCAAGTCTCAGACAGGTCTGTTCATTTTGGAGGCTGGATGCAAAGTGACTTTATTAACACACTGGATATGTGAATCCAGGGAGGGGGTAGCCTGACCAGCTGTGGGTTAATCAGGTATTAGATACACACAAACCTGGAGGAAGAACCCTTAACAGCTTAAATAATAAATCCCCATCTTACTTCCCCCCACATACATGTAAAGCGGTACCTGTGCACAGAAACCAAAACTAGTTTCTCAACTACAAGTTATCATATGAAAATAAATACATGAATAATAGAAAACAGTATTTTAGAATGCACATAGCAACACAACTTAAACTACATGAGAAACACATGGAAAGATAGGATATTGTTACACACCTCCCACACTTAAGTCTATGAGATACTAGATAAACTAGACAGATGAAAGAAGAAACAGGCAAACTTACATTCAAGGGCACCACCCACAACAGAAACTAACCATCCATGAGTCAGCATTGCAGTTTTATCTTGTCCCAAAGGAAGCCCGTGCCCACAGAGTACAGGTCAGAGGCACCCTTGCCAATACCAACTCTTGGGCTACACCAAACCACTCCCCCCATGCCTCAAACCAATACCAAATCAACATCTGACCTGCTAACAACACAGATACCAAAGATCCACTGTAAGTGAAGCCAGCTCACAATCAACTTTACAAACATAAATCAGCAAATTTTAACAAAGCTATATACATGTAACAAAGCAAAGGGCCTATCATGTACACAGAGATTAAGACAAAAGCACAGTTGAAATTACCAAAATTGCAGCAACCAAAGGCACCACCCATAAAAGAAGTCACCAATCCATGAGGCAAAAGGTTATTAGCAAAATTCAGCACTGCAGTTTTCTCATATCCCAAAGGAAGCCCGTGCCCACAGAGTACAGGTCAGAGGCACCCTTGCCAATACCAACTCTTGGACTACACCAAACCACTCCCCCCATGCCTCAAATCAAAACCCAGGGCGAGTTTCACACTAGGACAATCATAAATACGTTTCTCACATCTCAAAGTTTAAGATAAGATGTTTTAAAGGTCAAGAATCTTAAATCTATGGTTAACAACAGGAATATACAATCATAAGCCAGAATTACAACCTTGAAAAAGTCCCAATATCTTAATTGAAAATAGGATCTTAGAGTTATGACCAGTGTGAAACGCCCCCCCCCCCCCCCCCCCAATAAACATCTGACCTGCTGACAACGCAGACAGCAACTGTCGACCATGAGTGTACCCATGCCCACTGTTTTTTTTTTTTTTTTTTTTAATTGAAAAAATCATCGTCACATCTCTGTGCTTTTCACAATGTTTGTACAATATTAACATATATACAGTTAGTCGGATAACATGTTTTATAGTTATAATGAACATAGTTCGCACCCTCCCCCCTCATATCCATACAATTCACAATAATTTAAATTTTCCAAAAAGTATTTTACACAACATACACATTTAAATTTAATTCAAGTAACCCCTATACCCTGAAGTTTGTACACAATTTGTTTGAGCATGTCTGTAGTCAATTGCCTACTGAGTTCTATTCTACTCTTAGTGCATCGTATGTTATAAGGCAAAAGTTCCCATAATTTCTTAGCTCTATACTACCATCCTTTCTTGTATACATCAAGATTAGGTTTACATAAGTAAATTGTATGTGCACCTTGTTTAATTCGTAACCCTCTGTTTACCTCTCCTTCCAATTCCGTCTCTGAGCCATCATAGATTAGTCTATGCATCACATTCAATAGTCTCCTCATCCTTCTTATATTCAAGTATTCGACCTCACAGAAATTATGTACAATCTCTTCATCCCTGGCTTCGATTTCCCTGCCATTATGTACATAATTATTCACAGTTTTTAGTCCCCTAAATTGTAATCGTTGTAGCCTATCAACATAGATCTTTTTCCCACTATCCACAAATATATCTAAGTAGTCGAAAAAGGCATTATCATTTGCTTGTACACCAATAAGGCTGCTGTAAAATTTGTACATAATTCTTGCAAACATAGATAATTTATATGACACTTTTTTAATAATTGATTCCAAAAAGTTATCATAAGTCAGGCAACTGTCAAATAATACTCCCAAATAACAGTACATACGAACCTTTCTAATTATATTATTATTCAAAAGAAGCGACCTAGTATTATTGTATAAACCATCAATCTTATTTTTAGTACTAAACCACACGTGTTCAGTCTTTTTCTCATTTAAGGTAAGTTGATTACTTTTACACTAGGTGTCGTAGTGTGTGAGACCATTTTGTACAGTGTCATCAGCGTACATAAGCATGCATATTTTTCCACCTGTTTTATCCTCAAAATATTGAAAACAGTCATTTACGTACAACATATAGAGCAGCGGCCCTAGGCTGCTACCCTGCGGTAAACCGTTTGTTATGTTTTCCTTATTTGAGAGTATGTTATTAAATAGTGTTTCTTGTTTTCTATCAGCCAGATATGACTTAAACCACCTTACAACACTATCACCCAGCCCTAATTGACCAAGCTTGCATATCAATTGTCGATGTGAAATACGCCTTAGACAATTCGATATAAATGCAACTACATAATTGTCCACTGTTTAAAGTGTCTGTAACATAATCAATAAAACATTGAATAGCCATCGAAGTACTTCTCCCTCTTTGAAAGCTGTATTGGCTATCCGCAAGTAGTCCATTACTTTCAAGATAATTCATGTACAATTTTCTCCAAGAGCTTTTCTGGATACGGAAGCAGATTTATTGGTCTCCAATTCTCGACCTTTCTCCTTTCTTTATTTTTTGGTATCGGGATAAGTTTCCCAGTTTCCAGTCCTCGGGAAATATACTACCACCCAGAGAACAGTTAAATAGGTGCGTTATCTGCTTGAGTTGTACCAGGAAAGCATCTCGTAGCGCTCTAGTGTTGATATCCTTAATTGCAGAGGACTTTGATATTGGCATTTCCTTAATTATATTTTTGACATCTCATTTGGAGACCATAGTAAATTCAAAACAATTTTCAAAACTGTTACATGGTATATTGTCAGGTTCTGATTCTTCAGACTCACTTCTACCAATATTACAGAAGAAAGAGTCCATATGTTCAGTTGACTCGCGTTCGTCCAAGGTCACACCCTTATCATTATCTAATCACATCATACCAAAATCAGTATCTTTTAGATTACCAAAAGTTCCGTTAATTATCTCCCAGAATTTTTTTGGATTATCCTTATTTTCTGATAATTTTTCTTTTATCAATTTGGCCTTAGTAGATCTAATTTCCCTTTTTAATTTAGCATTTAATTCCCTAAAAGTTTCCCACAAATTCTCAGTTTTATTTCTTCTTGCATTTCTAAAAGCTATTTTCTTTTTCTGAATTAGACCAATGATTTCGGGTGTTAACCATCCAGGTTTGTCAATCTCCATTTTCAAACGACGTATCGGACATATACCATCAATTGACTGTATAATATTATCAAAAGTCCACCTCCACAATCTATTTGGATCTAGTTCCATCATATAACCCCTCCAACTAGCTTCACGTAAGTTACCCCCAAAAATTTGAGAATTGTAATTTCTATAACTACGTCCCTGTACGAACTCATATTTTCGCTTCTCTCTACTCTTTTTCTTGATTATACTAACGGGTCTATGATCACTCAATACAATGTCCCAGACATGTACCTGAGATATATTATGCATGTCCGTGAATATTATATCCAATCGTGTCTCCCTCTTCTTATCTACTCTAGTGTTTTCATGTAACAGTTGTCTCAATCCAGTCGATTTTTCAAAGTTCTTTAAGATTTTAAATCCCTTAGTATTTCATGCATTATAGTTTACAATAAAGTCCCCAATGAGAGTTAACTCTATTTTAGATAAGTTCACCTCTTCAGTTAATTCTATTAATTTGGTTTCAAAGACATTTAGGTTCCCAGTCGAGGGTCAGTAGATCAAAGTTATATATTGTTTTTTCATTTTCGGGTAGTCTATAAACAGTTGAGCTGAGTGGTTATATTTTGATGTTAGTCTATTTATTGGGGAGTATTCCTTTTAAAGTTCGTACTTGTTCATATCCTGTACTGATACGTTTATTCATCTCTCGACTGCGTGATATTACATCACTTATCGTGGATACTTCGCTTGCTTGAAGATGTTAATAAAGGTGTTATACTAAGATAATGGGGAGTTCTCAGTGATTATTCGTTGAAGTAACTAGCTCTCTCCAGATTGATGTTATCCTGGATCATGATTCAGTTCTTAGTGGTAGAGATTCTAAGTAAAGGGGCTCAATCCTATACAAAGAACACGCACTTGGCAAGAGGTCAGTTTATTACATTCAGGATGATATTTCGAAGGTACAGGTACACAATTCTCCATCCATACAGTTCTTTCCCTTTCATTTCACAATTCAAACACATCAGTAACAATCCAACCAGGTATAGCTTTCATCCAGCTTCCCCTTTCGCAAGGTATATACGCTCTTACACTGTTGAGAGAGTCACCTCTCGTCTACCGGTAACGAAGACCATTGGTAGGATCTCCGTCACTTCCAGCACGCAGTCCGTAAGGCTAAGCCTAAGCTGTCCCAATCCTTACTATCACCTGTTCTTTGTGGTTACTACCATCTTAACACTACCCGTGTGATCCGTATGTAAGACTATTGCTCCATGTGTTCTGTTCAAACTCTATCTTGGTCTGCTCGTCTGTCTCAAGTCTCATACCGCTTATATAGCGACAGCCAAAAGGCTTGTCGCTATACTCATTTACACTATTACCTAACGACGTCTTACTTATCTCTCATACTGCCCACTCTTACTTACATAGACTAGTTCTATTTCTAGCTATCATATAACTTAATGTTGACGGCTAGGCCTGCTGTCCTTAATATCTTTTAGCTAGATGTTTCGATCCATAACGTACCCTTACAGGTTTCCATCGTCATTTGTCACACCTGTGCGTACCTGCAGGACGTTCCTCAGCCCGGCTGCAGTCCTTACGCCTGGGGCTTTGCCACTCTCCATATACTCTAACTATGCCACTAAACGATGTCGCCGCCTGGCGTTTAGCACACGAATCAGCGTTACAAGTTCCACTATAATATTCTTGCCAATACAAACGAGTTTACAATATTCTATTATATATTCTATTCTAGTTTTTCTTGCACTGTACCTCAGTGCACAGTGACATGCTCTCAATATCCTCTGAGATAACTGATTTTTCAGTTAACAAGGTAGAGTATTTAGCATACTTATTTCGTATATATACCAACAGCCCCCCTCCCCTTTTAACCATATTTTTCTTCTTCACACTCGGAATATTTCTGTCAAGTCTATACATCATAAAATCAGGTTAGGTTAGCATAGCATCCGATATTTGAGAATGTAACCAGGTTTCAGTAATACAAATTACGTCAAAGTTTGAATAGTTCAGATAAAGTCCATCCAATTTTTGAAAATTTGCTAGAAAAAGCAATCCTGTTTTTGGTTTCGATTGTAAAGTTTTCTACCAGATCTTTGTTTAAGTTTGGATCATAGAAATGATACACCTTTGGCACCTTCACACTTGCTTGTTTTTGTTCCTCTTCGTTTAATGGTCTCATATAGTCTTCCATTACTGCGTCATTTACACTACTTTCCGTTTGTTTAACGCCCCCATCCATATCCTTAAACTTATCACAAATCATCTCTATACTATCCTCTTATTCATGGGCATCTCCTCATCAGTTGCCCGTAGTTCATCTTCTCGTTCCTCGGCAGCGTCATGTATCCTTGGGTTGATGTTGTCCAGATCGCAAATAGGATATTCTATCCCATTGAGCTTAACGTTATAGTTTTTCAGGATCACCTTAAGGCCCATCTTCTTTGCTTCTTTAGCAATTCTTCTCATCTTACGTTGTTGTTCTCGCACCTCTCTGCTTTCATAAATATTGACCCACACGTTTGAGAACTTGCTAGCTTTTAATCTTGTTCTTCTGTTTAAGAAATCGTTCCTTGTGCTTTGTGTAAGGAAAGTGACTGCTAGGGGTCGGAGATAATTTCGTATTGTCTCGCCTTAATGTCAGCAGATCTTCCTTTGTAGCCAGGTTCAGTTGTAATTCTTCTATAGTCGTCTCTAGGTCAATCTTAGTGACCATTGACTGTTGTATTGATTGCAATATACCGAGTACTTGATCACCCTCGCCAATTTGATTGATTTGCCTGGTCCTCTCTAGTGCCCGTCGCTGCATGTCCATTTTCTTGAGCCTACCTCGAGCTCGTTGTGTTAACTCAATTAGCGGGCAGTCAGATTCAATACTCGAATTTAGATTTTCCTCAGATGACTCAAAAGATGTTCCCATAGCATCTTCGTACTCGCTCACATCAGCACCTTCTACCAGTTCTTTGGCCTTAGTTTTCTTGGCTTCTGGTGACTTTTCTACAGTTGTTTGCGTCTTTTTGTGCTTCCTCAGTCCCTCCGATACTTTGGCGCTCTCCATGTTGTTTGTTTACATTCGTATCACTGTGTTGACATACCAGCGTGAATCAGTTTTCATCATCAAAGTCTTTTCTGATATGTCTAAAACCGGCAATATTCTTGCAAGATGTTCTGTGTAGTGTCCTTGTGCATATTGTATCACATGTAAGGGGAAATCAGTGTAGTATCCTCCACATAAGGTGTTTTCTGGTCAGCGGCACGTTATGCACGTCTACTACTCAGTGTCAGCCATTGCATTTACAAAAAGATATATCACTGTCAACTCTACAAACATAAATTTCAACTAAGCATTACACATGTAATAAAGCAAAAGACATTATAATGACAAAGAGATCAGGGACAATATGAAATGACTCCCAATACAAGTGGCCCTGGCAGGCAAGTACTACACATCATCACAAATCTGTTCTTGTGTTACCAGCCTGTGCCTACACCATGCCCACCAGAGGGACTCCTGTCCATACCTTTCTCCTGGCATATGTAGACCACATCAAACTGCACTGAGGTAGTAATTAAATACCTCATGCATATGAGTAGTATAAGTGGAGTGATAGATAATGGAAAGGTCACCAGACTACGAAAAAGATATATCATAAAACAGTTCAAAATTGTAAGTAGAATTCTATAATAGTATGGTTATTATGGGTAGTGCCTCTGATGAGTATGGTAAACCTGTACCGGTAATGGTAGGTAAGCCCTGTCTATTAGCGCCAGCACTGCCAGAAAGGAAAATCAATGATCAAGGGATATAAAAGAATGATGACGGTCGGTTAGGGCCGGAGTTAACCAATACACGTTTGGATCAATACGAATCTTGGGGATTCAGGGGTTTGGATAGTGTTTACCATCTGGTGACTAATATCTGAACTACGGCAGTCTGTGAGACCATATGGAGATAGACGTACTCAACCAAGGAAGCTTATCTCCCGGTCTATGAACAATACCTGTACATAGGAACTTACCTTTCTTGTAACTACACTGACATTTGTGAGGCTGATATTCCACAATAAACTGACTCTCCGCAAAGTGTTTTTCACGTTTTGGATCTCAACCCCCAGAGTGTGGAAAAGTTCTACCACTAGCTAGAATGTAAAAAAAAAACATGGAACGAAGACAGGATATCACGAAATAAGGAACGAATTACCCCATATTCTAATATAAGCCCTAAGAGAACACTACCATTCAAAACCTCTAATGTCATCATAAAACAAAGTCACGATCAATATATAACCGGCCAAGAACACATTGCATTCATGAATCAAATCACAAATACCCTCTCCTCGATGCCATACCAATTAATACACATCTATGCAGTATACCCATTGACACATTCAAATTAGATAGGCAGAGAACATAGCTTAATCAGAATATTGGCTTAAATGCAAATCTTATATTTCTGTTTAAAGAACCATAATTGCTAATTTGTGTCACCTCTGAGCAAACATACCAATCTCCACAATTTAAACACATATTTCTAAGCCTTTCTCAACCCCGCATCACTGAATTCCTGACCAATAAACCTCTAATTTAGTCTCAGGGATATCATAAGGAGCTAGCTCAGCGTAACAAGATCTCAATATTTCATCAAAATCAATTAAAAACCAAAGCCTAAACTGGGTAAATCAGGTAGCCCTCCCCCAGTTTATCTGCCACACTCGCAGATCCAAGTATAAGTGCCGCAGAAGGAACTGAGGTCCATCTCACCAATAAAAGAAGAGGGATAACCAAAAATATGTCCTAGTATATTTAGGTGGCCTAGTCGGCGCATGAATTATTTGAATAATCTTTTCAATGTTCTGTAGAAGATAACCTGAAACATAAGCGGCCATGTCATGTCAATCCAAATTGCTTCTCCTCCACTGAAATGTGCGTACAGTCCTACAGAATTACTGCATACCTAAAATTATGGTCCTGGCAGGTCTCCAAAATACGTATTAGGGAACCCAAAACATTAGGCCCCAAACACACATACAGGAAACCAGCAATAAGCAGCACCAGAATCAATGGGTAGTCCAAATAAGCTCAGACAGATGAGGGTGGCTTCAACAGCGCCCCCCTTGTCAATATTCTCTCGAACACAGCCTGATACATAAGAGGACTGATAAAGTAGATCCAGTCTACCTTTCCCCATTTAAAGTCCTGATACGTCCATTAAATTAATCACTGTATAAACAGCCATGACCCCAACAAGCATTATAGTAAAGTTCTGGAAAACCACAGCATCTAACACTGGGTACTCTTATATATGAGGCTCCAGACCACATAGAACGAGATTATCTTCATAGCTCCAGAGACCTTCTATGTATATTTATGAAATATGAAATGTTTGCAGAATATTAATATAAATAGGAGAGGTGCCTACAGGTGGCAGCATGACTGGAGTTCCTGCCACCTGGTGTTATGCCTGGCAGGTCCTATTGTTGTTAGTTACCACCTTCTCCCCTGCCAGGTACACAGGTTTTCCTGCACCTCTCCGGTTTTCACTGCTGGTTTACTGCCAGGATGCTATGAGTTTGCAACACAAAAATCTTCATAGGCAGTCTTACTGACGCCGGCATCAGCCAAATTTGGGTGCTGAGTTTGTTTGTCTAAATAGTTTGTCTACCGATATATGTATATATAGAGATTATCTTCATAGCTCCAGAGACCTTGTATGTACAGTCTCGATATATCTACTTATGTGGTAGATAAAGCACGAGTCAGGAGGGTTACGCGAAATAATCCACGAGGCGCTAGCCGAGTGGATATTTCAAGTAACTGTCCTGACAAGTGCTTTATCTGACATAAACCACGGGACTCATTGTTGCATTTCTACTAATAACTTTTTAAATTCTCATTGAATCACCAAAGAGTAAGCAGTAAAATGTAGCTTAGAACCTTGCGGAGTTGATGCATTGGTCAGATATTTGATTTCTAAAGACATTAGATTTTTTATGATTTAATGAAAAATAAAAGTGACTCTTTACCATTACTTTTATTTTTGATTAAATCATTAAAAATAGAAAACCTTTAGAAATTACATATTCGACATGTGCATTGCATTTACAAGATTACTGGCTACATTTTACTTTTTTCTGTTCATAGTTATGATGAATATTCAAAAAGTTACATGCAAAAGTGTAAATAAAGACCACAGCCCCTGTGCAGCAATGTGTACGCTGTGAGATTATAGCGTTCCACTTCACTGCACCCACCAATACGTGATATATTCACGGCCTAGTTCCTTTGTTCTCCCCGTCTACCGTGGTTTATTTATATATATATATACATACAAGGTCTCTGATAGCTCTCAGTAATGGTAGGAGAGGGGTAACCCCAAGTATGCTCAGATAAATCTAGGAGGCCTGAACAACGCTCCTTATAAAATCTTCCTCAGCATTCTCTTGAATATGGTATCGAACATAAGTGGTTAGATCCCACACTTCAACTTAACCTCACTCCGACTGATAAAATGCACACAACATTAAAATTGCGCATCCTCTGAATAACCAACAACGTCTTGTTAGCCTTAACACATATTTTGGAAGCACAAAACAGCTGTCACAGCTGCTCAGTTAAGCTCCCATTTTCTGAGTTGATGTACAGATCGACTCCCATGAATCTAAGCCAGCATAACTAGCATAAAACATCCAAACATCCCCTACTTATTTCCATTCTCTAATTCAACCAGGCTATCCCACCATGATCCGAAACAGATGGGTACCAACTACAATATTCGGGGCTATTGGGGCCAAAGGACATAAATGCCGTCATGCTATTTTTGACCATTTTTGACTCCCCCCCCCCCCACCCCCCGCTTGTCATGTTTTGTCATGCAACACTTGATCCCCCTTCTAGACATGACATCATGCAGAATGGACCCCTTCAGGGAATCACTATAGCCTAGACAAGGTTGGACATTACAAACCTCTTTTAATTTAAGTCAGCCCTTGATTGACTCCCCCTCTCCCCCTCCCCCCCCCCCCTTGTCATGTTTGGCCACACAAACACAAAACCCCTTCCCCCCTGCTGCATGACGTCATTTATGGACTGCCCCTTCTCCTGCAGACACAATCATCTGAGTGCCCACATAGCTATAGATCTTTGCGGCAAATAGCGATCAAAGGACATATATATTAAGCGTTCCCAAGGTTTCCCCAACAGTGTTCACTGCTGCACCCAAAGCCTCAAAGCTAGTCCTCAGAGAGGGAAGGTTTCATACTAGTAGAAACGTGAATACGTTTCTCATATCTCACAGGCTAAGATAGGAATTTTGTAACAGATAATAATCTTAATCAAGATAACTTGTATAAGTATCTATGATTTACATATAAGTTTATATCCACCTTTACAAGTATATATATATATACGCAACATAAAATCATATGGTCGATTCCCCCAAAAAGGGACACTTTATCTCACACCTCAATTTTTCCTCTAAAAAATTATAAATGCTTAGATCCTTTTTATATTATAGGATATTAAGGAAATATCATTTGCAAATTTTGCCAGTATAAAAAGGAACACTAATATCAAATATCCCGAAAAAATAGAAAAGCTTTTCCATGCCAAAGGAATGTGTCAATATTTAGGGTGTGTCCTTATTTAGGGGGCTTTGAATATGTCAATAGTTATTGTATGGTTCAGGGGATGTATTTATTACATTGTGGAAGCCTTAAAGATGACGCGAAAACGAAATTTTAGGCATTATGATATGTTTCTATTGTATAAATATAACTGTATACGAAAAAGAAATCAACTAACTGTTAATAACTATTGAAATAGGTTGAATATGAATGGGCTGTCCATTCGCGCTGGTCACAGGACTCTCTCATGTAAACAAAGGGCTCATGACGTCATAGGAGCTATCAGCCCGAATTTGTTCATGACTGTGAGTCCTCTTTAAAAAATTATGATGCTAAACCCACTGCAGGGAATATTAGTTGAAAATTCAGGGAGGTTACATTCCTGTCCAACATTGCATTCTGAAAATATCATGAGCATCTGAATTATATATTTTGAATACCAAACATTTTTATTTTCGCCATAGGTAACAGTGCTGAATGTATGGCTCCTATGACGTCACCAGCACTGCCCAGGCTTGCCTCTTACAGATTCGCACACAAGGTGTTAGGCTGGTTTCACAGTTACAAAAATACACCTTAAGCCTTTTGTCTTAGTACAGTGGTCGTACATGACCCTGCCTGGTTCAATAGAAACCATAGAGGGAGAGTAAAATAAGTTATATGGGTTTAGAATATTTCTTTTCGCGTGAACTTTAAGACACATAGGCTGTATGTTAATTGATAAATTATTTCAAGAAAAACTCATATTACTGTTGATCTCACCATTATTTCCAGAAATAATACATAAACTCCTTACCTAAATACACACTCAGTTTTGTATTACCAGGTGCCAGGCAAATAAATAGAGCTTGCAGCATATTTATTTCTATATTTAGTTTATGGATATGTCATACTTTATTTTTGTGCTATTTATATGATTCAAGAATTAGAATATTTACTATCCTTAACTAGATACATTGAAGCCCAGAATACGGACACATCCCCCAAATACGAGCATGTTTATATTTTCCTAGCTGTAACACAAAGATTCTTGATTTAAATCTATAATTATGATTGGGTAACATACTACATACATAGAATCAATCTCTTGTAAAAAAAATCTGAATGTAGAGTCTAGAAGGCACATTTCAATGCTTGAATATGGACATGGTGTCTGTATTTAGGGCGTCATATTAATATGTAAGTAAAGACAATAATATTGAAGTTAAGTGAAACTCATTTTTCCCCTACTTTTGGTTACTATACTAATAAACACTGATAAAGCACTAGAGCTTTTACTTATATCTTTTCAAATAACATTAGATTTACCACAAGGAATGCTTCCTCCCTCAATACAGACACATCTCTAAATACGGACACAGACAACTTAGTTATCTCCATACAAGTCATAGAAATGTATCCCAATAACATAATTCATATGTAGCTGAATTGCTTTCATTATAAATTATTGTATGATAAAATATAATTCACCAACATTGAAAAACTGAGGCCTAGAATCAAGACATAGTTTTATCATTTTTTAAACTACATTCCTATAAAATGCATTGAAGGAATGCGTCCGTCCGGAATGTTTTTTATGGGTGGGTCCTGTAAAAAACACTATACCAGTGTAGAGCCCATACACACACAGCCTATGCTATACACACAACATATATTTAAAGAATTATATACTCTATGTGATAAACAACTAATGAGGAAATCTTCCAAAACCGCACATTTAAAACCACCAAAAAGAAATAATGGTCAGACTTTAAAACATTAAAAATTAACTCTTTTCTCTCCCCTGACCCCTAACTTCCCACCCCCAACCCCCCACACATAACCTTTTCTAAAAAGTGGTGACTGCCAGACAGCCTTTAGCTGTAGGGTGCCTCAGCACACCACCTGACACACGGGGCAGGCCTGCTGCTCCCAGCAGAGCCCCCTCTCACTGACCAATGAAATTAGCTGACACACACCCTGGCTACCGATACACAAAACTGACCAATTGGCAGTAAGTTTACTAAACAGGTGGCAAAAGGAGGGCCATGTGAAAATATTGTTTCACTCACCTGGTCATTCACAGGGAATCTACACAAGCCCCGCCACCACCCACTAGAATCAAGACATAGCTCCTAAATATAAATACAGACACACATAACCTACCCTTCTCAAATGTGTTGATAATGAGCTGAAGTGCCATTAATATTGATTTCAGTCCTGTTCCTTCCAGAATAATGGACTAAGGACCTATGGCCTATGTATCAAAATAACAAAAGTAGTAAAGAATTCAATGACATTTAGCAAAAAAAAAAAGACAACTATGTTATACTTGATTGTGTATACATACTGCCAACATGGTATCCAAATGTAGTGATGAAACTCAGCTTCATAGATTTAGTGGGAGGAAAAAATTGCCAAAGTCTATAATTATCCCAAAAATAGTCATGTAATATTACAAACATGTTTAATGTGGTTATGGGAACGTACGCCAAAGGAAAAGTTAATTTAAGAACGTTGGAGCGCAACATCATAGCAGTATGTTGCAGCTAGGTTATTGGAACATTATAATAATGTCACATGCTTGGGTGGGCACTACTGACCGTGGTTTTCGTAAAGGCCTGAGACAGCCACCTTGGCTTCTGTTTAGTAGGGCTAAAATTATATGCTTCATAAATACTTGATAAATGCTTGATATAATAACGGGTTATAAATAAATATCTATAGATCCGTCACTGGGCCAGTTGACGACTTTGATACAGTATACACCCCATCAGGGAAATATTGAAACTCTTTTACGAAATATTGATAATATGCTAACTGAAATAGATCTGACAAAAAGTGAAGTGTTTTTATTTGGTGATTTTTTTTTATATATTTTTTTATTTGCAAAAAAGGTACTTCTCAACTGACATCGAGATCTTCCAGTACAAGGGAATATTTGTTGAAATTGTAAATAATATATAAGTTTAGTATAACAATTAATTGATGAGGCAATGAGATGAGAGTGAGATGAAACGATACAGAGATTATCTTCACATATACTGAAATAATAACAAAGATTACTATATAACGATACACTGGCCATTGATTTAAGTATCAGTATGTACAGGTAAGATCCTGACATAAAAGAGTATCAGAAAAATACAATATCACACATATTAAATATCATATGAACAAATATACGGTGACAATTTAAATACTTATTGAATAATTATAGGAGACTCAAAGAAAAAGGTAAGATCCTTTCTCATTTGATCAGTTTTTTGATAGTCCTTTTAAAGTCAAGTACAGCTGGAATATGTTGAATATAATCAGGCAACTTATTCCATTCAGCAATGCCCCTATAAAATGGGCTATTTTGGACAGATGTCTTACGCGTCAATTTCTCCTTAAATTTAATTTTACTATCACTCCTCAAACTGGTTCCTGCCCTTTTAACTTTCAGATTTTCTAGGTCCTTACTATATTTGAAAATAAAACTCAATAAGTGTTGTATCCGCCTAATACGAATATCTTCTATTCGATATTTCAACATTATAGCAGGATAATCATATTTATTTCTTGTAATCAAGTGACAATCAATAATTCTTAATGCACGATGCTGAAATCTAGTTAGTTTATTAATTTTCTCTTGAGAAGCACTATCAATGACAAAATCTGCATAGTCAAAGTATGGAAGAATGGTTTATTTATAAATTATTGCAGCAGTTTGAGAAGTGATATATTGACGTATCTTAGAAAACATATAAATTTTATAGTTCACTTTTTTACAAATCGAGCTGACAAAAAGGTCCATGTTTAAATCATTACATATATCTACACCAAGATATTTATAACTACCAACTTCGTCAAGATTTACATTTTTACATTTCAAACCACAATCAGTACCAGAACAATCAGTATTATTGAATAACATAAATTTTGTTTTATTTTCATTTATGGTTAATAAATTCTTATTACACCATTTAACCACTTCATTTAACAAATATTGTAATTTAGCCATGGAGTCAGCAGTATAGGGTGAACTAGTAAAAATAACCGTGTCATCTGCATACATCAACGCATTTTCACTAATAAGTCCTGATAAACTTAGCAAGTCATTGACATATAATATAAACAAAGTCGGTCCTAAGGTAGAACCTTGCGGAACACCATAGTTCATCTCCAATTCAGTTGATAAAAAACCATTTACTTTTGTTACCTGACTGCGATTTCCCAAATAATTTGTGAACCAGTCAAGAGAACCTGCATTGAAACCATATAATTTTAATTTATCAAGGAGAATTGTGTGACTAATGGTGTCAAAGGCCTTTTTGTAATCTATATAAATGGCGGTGGTTATGAGTTTCTTATCAAAGTTTTTAAACAAAAGCCTTAGAAATTCGAAAATCGCTGTTCCAGTACTCTTTCCAGACCTGAAACCATGTTGGTTATTATTCAGAATAGAGTTGTCATTCAAATATATAACAATTTGCCGATGCACTGCCTTTTCAATAATTCGTCCAATTAATGGCATTTGTGAAATCGGCCTCCAATTTGAGGCTTCTAATAGGTCACCATCCTTGGGGATTGGTGTTACAATATTAGCACCCCAGGATTTTGGAAATTCTGATGTCATAAGTGAGTTATTTAACATATAACACAATTCAAAATTCATTGCTTCAAAAGCGTCTTTTAAAAATATTGATTTAATTTCGGGTATTGAGGAAGACTTAGTAACATTTATTTTGCTAACAATTGATTTGGTCTCTGATTCGGTAATAAGTCTGAAAGCAAAGTTATCCTTCTTTTGAAATCTAAATTCAGGTATTGGTTTCCAGCAATATACGCTTAGCTAAGTCAGCACCAATATTAGCATAAAAATTGTTCATCAATTCTGCTGCTAGTTTATCACAGACTATCTCACCAGTACTATCCTTTATTGACATAATAGAATTAGTACCTGCGGTTTGGCCAAGCAACTGATTTTATTGTTAGATAAAGAACTCTTTATTGATCTTGATTTGCTTTTCCTAATAAGTCTTGTGATCAGATGTTTATGAGATTTAATTTCTCTATTTAAAGACTCATTGCTTGGGTCAGATTTCAGTAACCTTACAAGTTTTCTTTTTTCGTTAATCAAATCAAGAATTTCCGATGTAATCCAATCAGGACTATTTGTACGTATTTTAAAGCGTTTCTTAGGCAAATGTTTATTTAAACTATCAAGAAAGATTTTATACATGATATCCCATTTAGCAGATACCGATGTAGCTGTCCAAAAGTCATACCATCTATAATCATTTGATACAATATCCTGATACTCCAGTTTACTGTATCTCTTCATATCACGACCCGATACCATTTTATATTCATTATGCTCTCTGATTTTTTTCTTCACCACAAAAACAGCCAAATGATCACTAATCATGTTATTGTCGACACCATGCTCAACAATATTAGACATGTTAGTAATAACAAGATCCAGACAGGATTGACTAGTTGGTGTTATTCTGGTTGGTTCACTTATATACTGTTTAAGATTTAAATCATTTATAAAATCTTTCAGATTTTTGTAAGCAGAAGTACGCTTTTTCAAATAATCAATATTTAAGTCTCCCAATAATATTATTTCATATTTATGTAAATTTTTAATTGCTAGCAAAGATGCACGCATTTCTGAAAAGCATTTCTGTGTATTTCCATTAGGTGGCCGATATAAGTTTGCCACAATCAATTTCTTTTGATTCGGTAGCAATGACTCAATCCATTGTTGTTCAAGATCAGGTGATATTGAACGCTTGTGGTAGTTATTATTTATATGTGTGTTTGAGTGTCGTGTGATGGTGGTGTTTATAGGTGTTATTACTTAATACAGGTTAATGAATGGGGAACTTATGGTTAATATATATATATGTTGATATGGGGAACTTATCTTTTGCTTTAATATGATGTTAAAGTGGTAGAGAAAGCCCATGAATTGGCGCGCTCAAACCAAAACACAGACTTCGCTTGGCTGAGGGTAAGCTATTGTTTTTAATACATTAGATCCGATGGAAACATACATGCAGCAACTCTCACTCTTGAGCAGCATAGTGTGAGACCACCAATTAGCCATGAGGCTCCGTGGTGGGGCGGGCACATTAGTCAGCTTCTGCTCTGATCGGCAGTTACACAGATGTTAAAATACTGAGTGCTTTCATACACATTACACGAGTCCCGACCGATAAAAAGGTGTTAAGACACATGCTCTGTGTATGCTCCACACATCAGTCCTACTTACGGTTTGAGATTCCATCCCAGGGATTTCCACTATCCAAACTAGGTCCAGATTACTATGTTAAAATCCCTATATAGCCAAATGTCCCTAATAGTGTCCAGTGTCTGCCCCGAGACGAGGAGATCCAAATCCCTCACACCCATTTGCCACAGTCACCCAACTGTCACCCTGAATGTCGAAGCGACATACCGTTCCCCAGCGCCTGCTTCTGTCTCTCTGGCTGGCTTACGTGCCAACTCCCTTTTATATCCCGCAATTTTGCGCAAACAACTCCATTCGTCTTTCTCGACAGCCCAACCGACTCGCACCCTGACAGGCGCTCGGTTTCCAATGGGTGTCTGTACACCTGCAGCCATCTTTATGTGAGTGTTTCACTATGTGTGTTCAGGGCTGCAGGCCTGACGAATGGAAGCCATCTATAGTTGTATGTGAATCGATCCAGAGAGCAGGCAGTCTAGATCGGAAGGCACAGCGGCCCGGCCCAGATACAGGCAGCTCAGGTTACCGCACGAGCGGGAGACTAATGGCATCCAGGCGGTTAATGGGTATTCTGATACCCCAGTCTCGGCACAAACAGCTTTCCCATTAATTCTGTCTAACCATTCCACATATTACCTAGAAAACCTTTACACACACTAATTACAATATAACTAATATTATTGCACTACTACAGTGCAATATCTTACTGAGATCCGTCAATGCATGTGAATATTTAGAATATTTAGAAGAGACATAAGTCAGTAGACCACCCCCTCGTTTAAGTAATTTACCATTAGAAGATCTATCAAGTCTAAATGTAGTGTAGTTGGGGCGTTGTATAGAACCACTTGGTATTTTAGGGCTCAACCAAGTTTCACATAAACAGATAAAGTCATAAGTACTGAAATTAATGGAAAAAAGGTCAAAATTTTTATAAAGGCTTCTAATGTTTAAAGACATTATCTTCAAACCTTTAACTTTAGTAGCCATCTGTTAGAACCACGTGGTCATTGTAATTCAAAAATATCTGTACTGTTGAATGATGAAGGATGAACGAACATGAAAGTAATGGATTATATCGGCCATCAGGGCTATAAATACCCGGGCCTATGATAACGACACTCAGGCATCTAATGTCTGGCGCCATCGAATTTGTGAGTTTAAGTGATTCCGGCCGAGGCAACAATAATATCTTAGTTATAATACACAAACAATATAACAGATATTTTAATACAAATTATTATAGGGGCACGGGGTGGTGAAGTGGTTAGAGCGTTCGCTTGGCATGCGGGAGAGCCGGGTTCGATTCTCGGCTGGGCCAGGCAGGGCTGCTACACCCCTCAGTGTTTCTCCCAGTGACAACAACTGGGATATCAAAGGCCTTGTGCCACCGGCTGTTGTGTGTCTGGCCCTGTCTATGGGACCAGGCACATTAAAGAACACCTACTTTGGTAAATGTGTAGGGGTATGGTCTCTACCTTCTCATAGATTCGATCACCATCACCGCCCTTGATATGACCCTGGCAGTTGATTAGGGCGTAAAGCAACCAATAACCAATATCTGCGTTTTGAATTCTGCATGTATTGACTCGGTTATTTGTGAGTGCGTTTTTGAAGGCATGGTTAGCAGTTTGGTGCTTGAGTCTCTGTTAGATATATCACATTATACCTCCATAAATAAACAGGAGATCAAAGCGCCTGTCGAAAATAGACACACCACAGGCTCTTTTCATGATATGTGTTACACCTGCACCTGGCAATACATGGACTCTAACATCAGCCGCGGTTATTTTTTGTAAGGCTTGTTGAAGTGGTCTGCCCCGCGAGTCTGACACTATATATACTTGTACCATGTTGCTTACACAGATAGAGACATCCAAACAACTTAAATATGATTACTATTATTATTATCCACTGTTACTTTTTATCTCCCAGCGCAATGCATTGGTGAGGTTGTCTGTATCAGTAGTACAAATAGTTCGATTAGTATAGAAAAATATAAGTGCAGTGCCTCCGTCGCAATGCAATGGTAGGTGTGCAACTATATATTACAGTACCTTGGAGCCAAAAAGAATAATACCATCACTACAGGGGTTGTTCGGCTAACACCATCCTACCAGTCTCTAGGCTGTGGGTGGGAAGAGCAAACGCAGCTCAGCACGGATTTCCATGAGCATACGGCCCATTCGATTGTCTCCTTTATAGGATCCTGCAGTCAGCTGAGATGAGTACAATGTACAGGCTGAGCCCCAATGGGGATCCAGGGTTGCTTCCACTAGTGTATTGTCTCCGGTAAAAAACAATATCTCGTGCAGATTCTTGTTCTGTATGAATTCTTTTTCATCAGACCGCGCAACGCGGTCGCCATCTGGTCACCCCAAGTGCAGCAGTGAATAGTGCGCCCAATCCGTTTCGCTGTATGCGGGCATGGCGTGTCAAGGACCTGTTGCATTGCCCTGGTATGACCTGCGAATTTGGCTTTCCCGTAGTTGAGTGCTTGTTCGACCGATTTAAAAATAACATCCTCGACTTGCACGTCGCTCTGGTACACGTTGGACAGGTGTGCCATATGACTAGTGAAGGCTTTCACATTTTTAAACTGCCTTGTTTTGGTACACATTAGTTTTATTTCATCTGGAAGATTGTCATTGAGTTCACTAGGTCCGTAATAGATGCCATCTATAGTGACACTTGCCCCTTTCTGTTTTGCGTTGAAACCTGCCTTTGTCACTATCGAGTTAACCATCCTTGCTTCGTTACACTTCTTTTTCATCATAGGGTTTAGATCGGGGTTGATCCAGATGCGTTTTATGTCCTGGGTTTGGAGGCTTTTTTGTTTGATAGGATGTAATCTTTGAGCTCGAGGGAATGTAAGATGACAATTATAGGCCTCATTCCTTTGTTGCCACCGGTTCTGTAGGCTATATCTATGTCGTTTTTAGTTGCATGGGGGGCAATCTTGCTGATAATATCATGTGCAATCAGTTTTGGGTTTTCACCATTCATTTCGATTACACCTACCAGCGATAGGTTGAACTTCCATGCCCTGCTGTCCAATTGAGCAAAGTCAAATTCTTGGAGTCTTCGATCTAAGTCACAGGTTTGAGATCTGAGTAAAGCAACCAATAACCAACCAACTAATACAAATTATAAACGAATTCTTTTAATTAATGGTTGTCTCTAGCAATAAGTACTGCATCATCAGCATACAGACACAGATTCTCAGGAATGATAGTAGCAAGGTCATTAAAATAAATTGAGAACAGGACGGGGCCTAACACAGATCCCTGTGATACGCCATACTTAATAAGCAGCATTGAAGAGATGTGTCCATTCATATTTACACATTGTTGTCTTCCAGACAAATAGGAGCGGAACCATTGAAGAGTTTTATCATTTAGACCCAGAAAACGCAGTTTTTGCATTAATATTTCATGGCTTATGGAGTCAAAAGCTTTGCTCAAATCGAGGAAAGCAAGGTACATTTTATTATAATTGTTTATGTTAGCAAAAACATCATTAATAGTCGAACAAATAGCTGAAACAGTTGACCTATTTTTTCGGAAACCATGCTGCCTTGATGTTATCAACTTATTCTGTTCCATATAAGTATTCAATCTGGCACACACCAATTTCTCAAACAACTTACCAGGTAATGGTAGTAGGGATATGGGTCTCATATCTTTTACTTTTTTACTGAGGGTAATTTTGGTAAAGGGATTACAATACCTTCCTTCCATCTTGCTGGGTAGATACCTGTGTTTTTTGAACAGTTAACAATTTTTAACAATCTACCAGGCATGTCCAGAAATGTATCTTTTAGAATTGTAGTATTCACATTTTCAAAAGCCGATGATTTTAGAACTTCAACATCACCAAGTATTTTTAATAGTTCATCCTCCCTAAAATCATCATCTAAAAAATTCCCATTACCCTCCAAAATGACACTGCCGTCTCTATACCTATTCAGTATATTATTGATACCATTTTGACATTCTATACGTGGCGTTGCCATCTTTTCACCAATATGAGCAAAGTAATTGTTAATGTATGGTGACAGCTCTTCATTTGAGTACATTCTGCCTCATCATCCCATAGGGCCGTGATCACATTGGATGTACCAGTATTTAGGAAAATCTGTTTAATAGTATGCCAACATTTTCTGGGATTATTATGATATTGGTCCAGGTTACCCTTTATCACTAAAGCCTTCTGCTCTTTCATAGCCTGATTTACCCTGTTTTTCAAAAGTCTAAATAGATTCCAATCATCCTCAGACCCATTTCTTAGGGCTCTTCTATGATAGAAATCTCTATCCCTCATTAACTGGATAGTGTCATTATTCAGCCAGCGAGGTTTTGTAACAGGCACTGACAAATTCCTAATAGGACACATTACATCCAACACGTTTGTAATATTATTAAGCATTATATCCCATAAGATTGAAGGATTTTTAGTTCTATCGTCATCAAAAAAGTTCCCAGTTTTGACCACGTAAAGAAAGCAAAAATCGTTCTTTAATGTAGTTTATATAACTACGCCCCCAAACAAATTTCTTTGGGTTGGGTTCTCTAGATTTCTTTTTTACTAAAAATATTGGCAAGTGATCACTGATCGGAGCATTAATTACTCCGGTGCTCACTACATGAGCTATATCTGTATATATAACATCAATAGTAGTACGTGTCGTTGAGGTTATCCTGGTGTAATTTTCAATTACTTGACTGAAATTCAATTGAGTAGATAGTTAATATAATTTCAATCTATTACACAGAAGCATGTCCTTGTGGTCTATGTTCCAGTCACCTATTAAACAAGTTTCAGCACGAGTACGTTCAATATCTTTTAAGTGCATATGTAGATATTCAATAAAGGTATTTTGATTGCCGTCAGGTGGCCTATAACACCCTGTGAGGAAACCTTATGCCCGGGGTTTAGAATGTTCCCAAACACAGGCTCCTCACATGGAATAAAGTTTGGTCTAATAAAGAAGGGGAGAGAAGTCTTAACCAGAACTACGAATGGTAAACCTAGGGGTAAATGGTTATATTAAACAACGTGTGGGGGAGACAAATTGGAATAAGGTGAAAACTAACTCGCGGGGTAGAGCTGCTTAGCAGTGAATTAATTAGGTACGTCCTTTATTGATATTGGACCAGTGGCACAAATGAATAAGTAATTTCCAGAGAATCTTTCGTACAAACCTTTCAATAATTCTAAACTAGAAGTCCTAAACTGTCCTAAATGTTCCTTAGCCTAATTGAGTCCTGTGATATGAATGATTCTAATTTCTAACACAATGCCTGTAGAGGGGTTCCAAGTCCTAGAATTGAGTCCAAAATGTTCCTAGAATATTTCCAAGTCCAACTCCTGGTTTTAGTCCAAGTCACACACAACAGATACAATATAATCTGGTTGGTCCAATAAGCCTAGCTTCGCTTCAGCCACCAAACACGTTCATCGTCCTCCACCGCGCACCAATGAATGACTGTTGCGGGCCGAGCTGAGACTATTAACAGGAGGACGCGCTGCTGGCGGATATGCGCGTCCGGCGCGTCCGGTGAGCTGGTGCGTCCGGTGTGACGTCAGTCGCTCCGGTGCGCGTGGGGTGGGGTCACCTCAGGCGACCTCTGAACGCCCGCGACCTGAGCAGGGGGCGGGCACCATGATCATAAAACACACCTAACGGGATCGCCTTAAGGGCGGTCTGACGTTTCTATGTGGCGTCCTGGGCAAACTGTCCGTCAATGTAATTACTTTGTTTTGTTCGACGGTTTCTAATAATGAGACGCGTTAAGAAAGAGTGTTCTGTACAATATGTAGAGAAAATATCGATAGACATTTATAAAATACAATGTTGTGTTTCGCAACACTCGCCGGGGTTTTCTTTGACAAGTGACACCGTCACTTGGCATAGAATTTCTTACAACTTCTTCTTACAATTTCTGTTTCAGTGTCTTTTCCTTTGCTAGTTCTAAACTTCAGTTTCATGTGTATTACTTTTTCCAAAAGAGTTACATTGTACGTGTGTGTGTAATTTTTGCCCGGGGAAATCCACCTATTGATCCCCTTAAAGATAAGTTACAATATAAAGCTGGGCATTCTACAGTGAAGAAAAACGAGACAGAGTATAACGTCTCTTAGCGACTTGATCTACAAAATCAGATAAAGTATAGTCAGATCCTTGATGTTCTTTACAGTCTCTGAGGGCCAGTTCCAGCACCTCATCGCGTCGTGTCCATTCCTCATTAGATTGTTCTTTCAGCATCTTGAGCACCCGACCCTCGATAGGAGGATCCTTTGCTTTAGAGGGCGCTATGTTGTCTCGTAGGGAACAGCTCCTTATCTTCCAAGGGGAGCGTAGACTGTCACTCATCCGCAACCACACAGACTCTATGGCCGTATGCCCAAATCCATAGGACTGGGCCTGGACGTAGAATAGCCAAGCCGGTGGGATGGTCCTGTGTCTCCTACGGATAACCGCCGGCAGGACAACGGGACGACGGGAGAACCTGACCTTGGGTCTCGGTGCAGGCCTCTCTCGTGCAAGTTGGTGCCGTAAAGGTGTTGCCCAGCAGCCAGGGTGTCCACGCGGCCGGACTGGAGGAGCATCCTCGAGAGACAACGAGTCCATTGTGGTGCAGAGAGGGCAGTCCAGGGACATGTCGACTGTAGTGGGACCCGATCCACACTGATCAATGTGTGCACAAAGATACTAGACTATATACACTAGGATGCAAGCTCAGGGGCAAGGTGAAGGTCACCCAATGAATAGATAGTCAGGAGATAGTTTGGGTACTGCTGCTCCTATTCAGGCGTAAGCGCCCGTGGGTGTGCCTGAGCCCTATGTAATAAGAATTGTTGTATTGTTGTAAAGAATGCAGAGTACGGCAAGCACTTAAATATGCCGATAGTATGGCATATGTCCATGTGGCGCATCAACCTGGCGCCGTACCTGTAGCGGCGATGACACACCGTACAGGCAAACCTGTGGTTCATCCTCCAGGTTTCCGCCGGCGACAGCGTATCCTCCGGGGGATCCACATGTAGGAAGCCCGGCGGCGGTGGAGTTGCCGACGGCCGCAGTCCCAGAGTGCCCCTTCCTCGTCCTGCACGAGACATGGTTGTCGTTGGGGGCATGGGCCGCGGTGGCCGGAAGGATGTCCAGGTTGCCGTCTGAGCGATCATCGCGCCCCGGCCGTACGTTGGTAGAATGTTCTGCGGCGGGGTCGGTGTGAGGGGGGTGGGCTCCCTCCTCTGAAGATTTGTTGTTGACGTTGCCCACTGGTTCTGTCCCGCCGAATTAACATTTTGGAATACAGGCCTGGTAAATGCGGGCAGAACAGGGTTTGTTGGCATCATACTGTAGGCATTGCCTGCACTCGGGCAGGGTACAGGTGGGCAGGGGGTGCCGTGGCCAATCCCTGTCCCTCCGTTGGTGGAATAGTCTGCCCCACAAGGCGGAGTGGGGCGCCAAGTAGGGCACCGATCTTCAGGGGTTGTAGAATTCAAAGAAGATGTTGCAGAGTTAAGAGATGAATGTTCATTCAGCGGTAGAGACGTCATGGTAGCTCTACGACGAAGTGTGGCATTCAACCACAGTGTGATCGGGATCAGGAGGTAAGGGCAAATGGGAAATGTTATCTTGGGATGAGTGTATGATGGGATGAGGTTGTGTATTAGAAGTGTTGTAGCCACTATCTATATTAGGACCCTGATTGTTGATTGGTAGCAACTCCAGCCTACCATGTGAAGTGGGCTGAGTCGGTTTGATGAATGACCACCCCAAGTCAGAGGGTGGGTTCATATACTTTCGAATGGGGACTGGGAAGTTATGGGCCATGCGAACGACCCTGACCTTGATTCTTTCAGTAGTGGAGGTCATTTCCCTAGCCAAAGCTAAAGGTATGACGACCTTTGCTGGCAATCGAATCTTAATAATTTCTGTGCCACCCGGTGTAATAACCATGATCTGTATACCCCAGTTAATTTTTAGTATGGCTTTTGTCAGTTTAGTTTTCAGTTCACAAGATGAAATGATCGGTCCTGTATGTGTAAATGTACAATCTCCAGTAAAATCAATTCTTGTCAGGAAAACAGAGTAGTGGTCATTTGGCATAACTATTTGTAGGTACAATCCATCTTTAAGTTCTTCCCTGTAAATTTTGCAGATCTGAATAATGATTAAAGTGGCAAAAGTAATAGCCATTATAGCTAACATTAGCATCAAAATCAAACCAGAGATAGAAATGTTGTTATCTGATTCAAGAACTAATGGATTGGGAATTTCCGCTGCTGAGGCAGGTTGCGGATTGGGTAATGCCAGGGCAATCAATGCTGATTTGTATTTACGCCAGATGACGCATAGGATGAACAGAAATGCAAGCGTAGCCAAAAATGAAATACACACTGTCCAAGTTTGTTTTCCCCACTGAGCCACGTCACTAAGCCACTGGCTCGTGACCGGACTCTTGGGTTTGAAAGCGTCTTCTTGAATCTTTCCTGCCAAAGATTTCAGGTCGATCAAAGGCTGATTATTCGCCGAATTTTGTAAAATTTGATTTCTTTTCGTGTCTGGTATCGGGTTCGGAACTCGCCATGGTTCCATACCTATTGCTGCCTTAAGTTTACTTGAAAGGTTAAACGCCATTAAGAAAGCATCATTAACGGGAAATCTAACTGTTATGTCTGTCTTTGTCCGTGCGCATCCCTTCAGTTGATATGGGAGCCACAGATCTGATGATTGAAGCGAGCACTGACAACCTAATTTGACCACTGCAAAGTGATGTATGTAAAGTGTTTCCGGTTTTCTATTTTTACATATAATGTCTGCCTTTTTGCTGTTACTAACAAGTAAGAGATCTGTCTCGTCCAGATAGACAGCAAATTCTTGAAAAATTGGGTTTGCTACATAAGTAGAAACACAAAGTTTTCCTATGTCTTCTCTATCATTTCTAATCAGTGCAGCTATGCATGTCGCACTCGTTATTGGTTTCCTAAAAGGGATATGTGGACAGATGAGAATTTCGTCACCTGTGCAATCGTGGTATGAGTAAGATTCCAAAGGGATATAGTATCTATTGTCTAAAGAAAGTGCAATTTCCGATGGTAAGTTATTCATAATTGTCGCGTCTGTGAAAGAAGAATTGTGCATATGCACTGGAACATGAAATTTCTGGTTCTGTACACTTGAAATTTATGTACATCACTTGTGACAGGAACCTTAACATAAACGATCAGTTGGTTATCCGCAATCATGAAATGCGGTTTGCTATTATCATAATAGAAACTTGGAGATTGGAAAGCGATTTTGAATCTTGGAAAGTCTTTTCTTAGTGTATCAGCCAATTCAGCTAAAGAATTTTTTATATCTTGAGGGGGTATTATTGCTTGTGTAAGTTGACCACGCAGAAGGTTTTGTATGCCATCTGCGAAGTCAGACGTTTTCTGCAACATGTTTTGCATGTATGCCATAAGGGAAAGATGATTTGTGAGAATGGTTGTCGTTAAAATTTGCAATAATTTCTGTCGTTCCATATCATCAGCCATGTCATTCAGAGCAGAACGCAAATTAAATGCATTCTGTTGTATGCGTTTTATATCTGTCTGTAATTTGGTTAGAGACGAATCGACGTGTTCAAAATTAACTGCAGTTATGTTAGCCAATTTTGCAAGATTTTCAGCATTGAGATTTACTCCTTGCTGTGCCGTTAAGACAAGCAATTTATTTGCGTCTACGTCTGAAGATCTTGCCGTCCCAAATAAGTGATATGAGATCTCACCCACGAAGTCAAGAAGACCTCGTCTTTGCCTTGCCGGATCCAAGACATAGGCACTACCTGGGATTGACTGAAGTATGTCCTTAATTTGTGATTTTTGGAGTTTGTAAAGCTCAGCAATGATGCTGTGCAGTACATCAATTATTTCTTTAGTATGAGCACAGATGTCATGATGCGCCCTTTGTGCGTGTCTCGTGGTAAAATGACGCGTGCTATCACAAAAAGCCATCGGGTTGTTTAGGGAGAGTGACTCATTCAGCCATGGGACGTGAACCCTAAACCCGCTATAAACGTGGTCTGAATCAGCGGTACTTATGAGCCTACCTGGCAGGAACACCACACCGTATTGTTCTCTCATAATAGGCTTTGCATGTAGCACACCCCGTCCATGTGAAGCCGCTTGGCCAGCGACACACAGAACAAGGAGGGGCACCAAGCCAGGTGGCCAACCCGAAGCATAGGGAAAATTTACAGACATGTTTATGTCTTCTGTGTTGTGTTTACTATTTTATGACGAGAAGATGGGGAAGCAGTCCCAATAGATGGAAACATAAAAAAGAGAAATAAAAATTTGTCTGTTGGGGAATATCTGGGTTTTTGTATGTACCTAATGTATATCGGTTTGCATTTGTGTACTGTGTGGCAGAGAGTGAAGATGGCTAGTGAAGGTATAACTTGTACAACTATACGAATTGGAGGAGTTACCCACGTGCTATTGGTAAATGGCGATTTTGCCGATGGAAGCGTGATACTTCATAATGTTACGTCTCAAGCTGGACCATTACCTCTATCAGGAATACCTATCTGTACTCACAGTTTTGGTTTTCGTGTGATAACTGACGGGAATAGTAATGGGGAAGATGGAAGAAGCACAAATGATGATGATTCTGATGATAGTGACAGACCAGATGATGAGAGTGGGGATGGTCGTGGTGGTCGGGGGGCGGTGGGGGGTGGCTCAGGGGTGGATGGCCAATTTGACCAGGGGGCCGTCAACACGGAGGGCCGGTCCGCATCAAGGCGGCCTGCATCTCCAGGTGTGTCGGGGCATTCTCCGGCCGATGTCCGTGGGGCCAGGTCTGCTGGGCCCAGCGGGGAGGCCGTCACCACCGTCCTGTGTAAAGATGACTGTTCCTATAACAAGCAGGGAATGCTCGTATTATCCCCGATAAGTCCCGCGACCAGCCAGCCGCTGTCCACCAGCAACTCCACTGGTCATAATGATGAAGAGATTCCCCCACTCGCTTTACCTGAAGATGGTCAGGAAACACACCATTTCGTGGAAGACTGTCAGGAATCACCAAGTCTGGCTGTCAGCATGGAGCACAGAGACGTCTCCGGTCCTTCTGGAGACACCAACAACTTTAGCGGTGGCGATTTTAGAGATCCATCCAGCGTCGATTGTCAGGGACCCAACACACCCTTAATGGATGAGCTAGGTGATGAAACTGCAACTCCACAGCACGTAGTCGAGACGATGGACATTGCGGTGTCAAGGTACACTGACCCTTTGTTGGGCAGCCATCCTCAACATCCTATACTGTTCAAGGCGTTAACTGATCCGTTGTCACCTGATCCAGTGTCACTGAGTCTCGCCACCAACCATGATGACGTATGGCGTAACCTATTTAGTGAGATGGACATAAGTCCTCCTCCCAAATAGAAGGAAGTCCAGGACAACTCACTCAGTCAACATTGTAAGTATCTCCTGCCAAGAGGTGTCAGCAAATGTAAGGGATTCACAATATGGGGAGAGTTAGTGTTTGATCCGCTTCTTGTAGGGTCGTGAAATGTTTATGTGGGACTGTCGGAAGGCATCAACAGTCTTTTATGTTAAAGTAGTCGGAAGACATCAACTACTAATTGTGTAGGGCTATCGGAAGGCATCAATAGTCTTTTATGCTACAATAGTTGGAAATCATCAACTATGAATTGTTCCGGTTTTTGTATTGTAAGTATAAGTCCTCAGGGTCAATCGATGGGTGGAAGTCAGATGCAGGAACCCAACTCTTCCTTTTGACACCAACCCATTTGGTGAGGTATCTCACCTCTCCAGATGGTAAAGTCCCTTTTTCTGAGATGAGCCTAATGCTGTAGTAATCTCCAGTCTCAGCATCAGGTGTAGTTGTAGAAGAAGATGTGGGATAGTCGGCAGCAGGCCGCAATCTGCCACCGTCGGTTGATCCACACCTCTTCTTATGTGTAATGTTAATGTCCGGTGTAGCATCTTGGGATCCGACTTTCCCGCATGAATAATTAGAGGAATGCACAGGATCCGACTTCCCGTGGCTTAAGTCACTGGTTGGGTCGGATTTACCAACCTGTACCGCTTGCACCTTAGCGGCTCCCTGACCCGTAGTGGCACGGTCAGCAGGGAAATTTGCCACCTCTTTGGTGGGCTTTACCACTGGTATATGTGCCTCAGAAGAGGGCTTTGATGAGTTAGGCGATGGTGCGGGTCCCTCTGGGGTGACCCTAGGAATATCAAACTGTACCGTTTTTCTTTCTTTAATCCGTCGCGACGTATTCCCCGTGTGACAACATCCACGAGGACACTGAACCAAAGCGTGCACTCTCTGGTCAGGTTGATCATGTGAGGGCAATGCTTCCTCTAGACCTGCAGGCGCCTTTACTTCAGTGGTAGTTTTAATCATAGCTTCGTTAGAGACAGAGTTATCGTGTTGATGGTCAGCACCCGATTGATTTAGATCCTGTATAGGAGCATTGACCGGACTCCAAGAATCATAAGCTCTTTTAAGTTTAGAAACATTAACTAGATGAGGAATTTCTTTTTGGTTATGTATAGAAAGTAATCTTGCTAAATGATCACCTTTTGTTTCAATCACTCTAAATGGACCTTTATATTTAGCAGAAAATTTGGATCGTCGGTTATCGGCACATGTAGGATCATAAATATGCACCAAGTCGCCTACCTGTAGGTCCAATGGTTTTGCCTTTTTGTCCAATCGTTCACGCATGTCTTTATTATATCGTTCGGTGACATGCTTTGCTGATTTGGTAAACATGTTAACTAATTTCATTGCTAAAGCATATTTTTCATTGTCTGTTTCAGGTGTTGCAACATCAATGGGTATATCAGAAAGTCCCATAGAAACAGGTTCACGGCCAAAAAGTAATTGATAGGGAGAAAAACCTGTACGTGCAGAATTAGTTGAACGCACTGCCCACAAGGCAATTGGCAACAGCTGTGGCCAGTCCTTGTGGTCCTGAGTGACATAACATGCGATCACGTCCTCCAGGGTACGATGCAACCTTTCCACCCTGGCATTGCCTGTAGGCATTCTACCAGAGGTGAAAGTATGATGACAGTTTAATCTCTGAGTGACAGCCTTTAGGAATTTTGATAAGAACGATTGTCCTCTATCCGAATGTATTCTGGAAACCCTTCCATACCTGGCAACTATACCTGTTAGGAAGGCAAATGCAGCTGTTGACCCGGTAGAGTCTTTAGTTGCAAATGCTTCTGGCCATCCTGTAGCCAGGTCGATGAACGTCATAATATAGCGCGAGCCATCCTTAGCAGGTGTCAACGGTCCTATAAAGTCGCAGCAAACAACTTCCCAAGGGCGAGTAGGCTCATCCCACGACTTTGCCAATGCTTTAGGATGGGGCACACGTTTCCGTAGTGCACAACTATCACAAGATCTCACATAGTTAACAATGTCACGATGCATGTTTTTCCAGTAATATCTGTCTGTCACTTTAGCAGCTAGAGCGTTTTGTCCGACATGACCTCCTGAGAGAATGTCGTCATGTAAGCGTGATAACACATGATACACTAATGTAACTGGTATTAGAATTTGTGGTTTTGGGCAATAAATATCGTTAGATGTCTTCTTTGACTTAATGTTTTTAAAATGACAAATAATTCCTGGTTTCATAATGTCAAGAAAATTAGCTTGAGCAACCACAGATCGAGCTTGGTCTGGGTCCTCTGGTACAATTTGGTTTTTCAGGTACTGGTACAAAGTAACACATTCAGCGTCTTTCTTTTGATGTTTGCGGATACTTTCCAATGAGAGTGGGTCATTGGTGTCGTCCTCAAGTGCCAGTGGCATTAGTTCGCCACCTACAGAAGGGAGAAACTCCTCTGCATTTGGTTCACCTGTTTGTGTGCGTGATAAGTAATCCGCTAGAAAGTGTGTCTTACCTGCTTCGTAAATAATGTCAACGTCGAAAGCTGATAGATAAAGGCCCCATCTCCTGATTCTCGGAGTCGGGCTCTTATTAGCATTTTTCAAAAGTGTCAAAAGTGGTTTATGGTCTGTCACAATAATTGTTTTGTAACCTTGTACTATGTCTTCAAAACTATGTAGTGCTTGTATCACTGCTAAAGCTTCTTTCTCAGAGACAGTATAATTACGTTCGCGATCATTTAACACTGAACCCCAGAATGATATAGGGCGATAGAGTTCATCAATTTTGTGGCACAAAGCTGCACCACCAGCTACATCAGAAGAGTCTGTCAACAAGTAAAAGTCTATGCCAAAATTTGGATGAATCAAAATTTGATCTGTTGTAAAAGATCTTTTCAATGTCAAAAATGCATCGTCAGCTTCTTTAGTCCACTGGAATTTTCTTCCTTTTTTAGTCAACTCGTACAATGGTTTTGCAATGTCAGAGAACTTACTGATAAAAGCCCTGTAATAGTTACAGAGTCCAAGAAAAGCTTGAGTTGTTTTCACATTATGTGGTTTTCCAAAATGATGAATTTTAGTAATAATATGAGGTTGCGTTTTAAGTCCTTCAGCATTAATCGTATGGCCCAGGAAATCGATCTCATCCCTGCACCAGTCACACTTTTCAGGTTTAAGTTTCAAGTCTGCTTTAATAAGAGCTTGTAGCACTAGTTGCAAGCTAGCCAAATGTTCTTCAAATGTAGAATCGTAGACAATAATGTCATCAAGGTATGCCAAACAAACTCTCGGCACAAGCCCTCTAAGAGCAAGTGCTAAGATTCGGGTGAACTGCCAAGGCGCTCCGACGAGGCCAAATGGTATCCTTGCATAATGGAATAGACCCATTGGTGACTCAAAAGCGGTGTAATGTCTTGATTCTTCATCAATACTGCATTGGTGGTAACCACTTAAGAGATCCAATGCAGACCAAATTGTTGGTTTTTTATATGCCATATATAGAAACAAAGAACGGGCTGTAGGCATTGGGAATTTATCCTTATAAGTTATCGCATTCAGTAGCCTAAAGTCATTGCATAAACGCGGTTTTCCATTCTTCTTTTGAACAACAACTAGTGGGCTTCTCCATGCAGATGAAGAAGGTTCTATAATACCAAGGTCTAAAAGTTGTTTGATTTGTTCATCTATTATGTCCATCTTTTGTGGTGAATACCTGTAAGGTCTAGAAGCTACAGGACCTTTGGTTTCGTCTACTTTAATACTCATTGGAGCAATGTCACATTTGCCCATTTCTTCCATAGAAAAAGCCAAAGCTGCTCTATTTTTCAATAACAGTTCGCGAAGTTGTTCCTTTTGAACCTCAGTTAAGGAAGATGTTGATAGATCGATTGAATCAATTAGCTCTCTATCCTTGACTTTAGTGTCATAATTTTGATTAGCAGAGCGTGTTGTTTCTGGGCAAATTTTGTTTTCAAGTAATGTCAATATTGGTTGAGGAGTATTGTTTTGGTTGAAAACTGCAGACACTTCAGAATTTTGAATAGGGGGTATATAATATTCATCAGTAGCAAATGCTAACACAGTTGATTTAGAAAGTTTAACAGGGGAATCTGTAGGGTTCATGACTTTCAGCCATGCCAAACCTTTTCCAGCGAATGTGCAGCATTCCGCCAAGACTGGTGCTGTCACAGCCGGTTCCAGGATCCATGGCTGGCCGTCCGTCACATCCTTTACATTCACGGGGATTATAACCTCACTCATAGGCATAATTTCCTCTAATCCCATGGTAACAGTGTTATTCCGAAAGAATGTTATTGTATTATCTTGGAAGTTAATATGAGCTTGAGTTGCCGCTAGAAAGTCGCGGCCAATAACTATATCATAGATAAGGTCCGATAGAACTTGAAAGTTAAAATCAACTTCAACGTTAGCGAGTGTAAATCTAATTCGTACGTCTGCAATAACTTTAATTTCAGAAGAGTCTCCCAATGTTATAGAACTTGCGGTTGGGAATGATGTATGTAATATATTATCTTTAGGAATTCGTTCGAAAACATCCTGTCTTATAAAACAGTGACTAGCTCCACTATCGATAATTGAATTAATTTGGACATCATTGAATAAGAGATCAATTCCTATTGGATCAACTTTAGAGTGGGACTCCTGAAGATTTGCTTTTATCGTGCACAGTGAAACGCGAATCTCACCATGCAGGCTATCTAGTTTTTTGGAGGATATTGGTTTCTATTTGGGAAATATTTTTGTTGAGCTTGACCAAAAGATGGTGGTCTATTAGTACGCAAAATATCTTGCAAGAATCTGCACGAATTTGTATCGTGGCCAAACCGTTAGTGGGCTACACACCACGGTGTTCCGTCCTCGGCTCTGGTCTGTCGTGCGTGGGTCCAGGCGTTCGGCCCCGGAAAGCGCGTTTCCCGGCCAGGTGTTGTACGCACTGCCTGACCACGACCAAAGCCAGAGCGGTTGTTGTAATTGGGGCTGTTGTTGAAAGGCCTACCGTTTCCTCTCGGAGGCGTCCATTGTTGGCGTGAATTCTGAGTTGCAATCGCAGCCAGAATTGTATCGGTCATTTTTCTTAGTTCACGAACGTTGTCAGGAGTGCTGTCCCCTCCGGCCGCTGCCGGGGGTTTCAACATGCTTTCAGGCTCAGATGGTTGCAGAGCAGCCAGGGCCCTTTGAGGCCTGTCCACTGATTCCATCCTCGATGCAATGCTAACTGCCTGCTCGAAGTTTGCAGGGTTTTGAATTGCCACCTCTCTTGACATAGGAGCCTTTAGACCCCTAATATAGGCGGCGAGGAGGACACCTGCATCCACCCCAGATCGAGCCTGTGCCTGTCGCAAGATTCCAGCAAACTGCCTGACAGTCTGATCTTTACCTTGTTTATAATTAAAGAAATCTTGATGCTTTTGCCAGGCTGCCCTGACATCTCCATAAATGTCTGTAAGACGAGCTTTTAATTTAGCATAAGTGTCTACGTCAGTGGGATCTAATGAAGAAACCCAATCACGAGCTTGGGCCTTAAGTTGGTGTTTGGCCATAGCGAGCTTATTCGCGGCAGACCATTCACAAAGGATCGCCAACGAATCAATTTCGTCAAAATAAGCGTTAATAAATTCATCACTTTCTCCAGAAAAAGTGGGTAATTTTAGAGCGGGTTGTTTTGCTGCCATGTTGAAATTTGGTTGATTAATTGGTATTTGTGGGAGGACAGGTATATCCTGGGGAATCTGCCCAGCTGGTACGAGCTGGACAGGTAGAGGATTGACCCGTCGTTGTGGTGAGGGCGGAGGAGATTCGGCTCCTTGTCCTTGAGCGGTGGGATCCTGTTCGGATAGATTGTTCGGATTGTCTGCAGGTGTTTCCACAGACTTTGCAGCTGTAGACGATCCACTTTCGTCTCTAAGAAATGCAGGATCAGCTCCCTGACCCTGTTGTCCCTGAAGCCGTAAAGATAAAGGTGATGATGAAGGATCCCCGGACCGCTGAATTAAGGTCCCAGCGTCGCCCTTTGCCGAGGGCTCCCCTTCAGAGTGTGGGAAGAGGATGCGCGAAACAGTTAATAAATCAGAGGCTAACCGAGAATCATCTGTCGGAAAGAGATCCGCGGCCCCTTGCTGACCTGAAGTTCTGGCTTTTCCGGGCCGTGGAGGAAGCCTCCCAGCACCAGAACTTGCAGCGTGGAAAATAGGGCGTAATGTCCTACCTTCCGGTGATAGAAACTGTCTCACTTCTGGGACCGAGACACTAGCGCGAGAAGCAGAGGGCGAGTCAAAACGAACAGTTCGGCTGTCCCGATGCTGAGCAGGGGGACTTGCTGAGCGAAAACCAGGCAAGGTATGTTCTACCTCAGGAGGCCAACCAGTCCTCTCAGCTACTTCTTCAGCTGTGAAGACTTTTCCATGAATAGAGAAAGTTCTTAAACGTTCAGATTCCAATTGTATCCCTGGGACTGGTCCCTGTGATCTCGTATGAGTCCTTAATATAGAAGGGGGAACTGTCCGAGATGGGTTATCAACTGGTTCTTCTTCCGAAACAAACTGTGTGTGTGTGGAGGGACTGTGATAGATGTCTTCCTCAGAATCTGACCGACTGGACATAGTCTTTCATAATAGTCATTTTGAAGGAGCAGTACTTATATATATAAAAGTCACAGAGAAATCTGTATAGATCAGTCTATAATGTTCACTTGCTGTATGAATCAACAGAAAGCAACGCCGTTCATCAATAACTTCTCACAGTTCCAGGTAGGAAAGATAAATCGGCGTCCCAATAAACCTATCGCTAACTCTAAAACACAGATCAGTAAATTGGTCTCATAGCACAATGCTTCTGCATGGCCTAATTCAATATCTCAAAGCATTATCCAAATCCAAGGGCAAATAGCTAAGAATCAACTCTTTTGGCCTATCGAGTAAAAACCCTCACTATACCTCCTTAGAACATTGGGACTAGCTAAGAGAATAAGTAAAAGTCGGCCACTTTTCACCGATCAGTGTGAACAGATCTCCACGCTATCTAGAAAACCAGATTCTAGATGGTGCGCGATATGGGGTTTGGGGGTTATTTGGTCGGGGTCCGGGGTTGCCGGGCGTCTGCGGGCCGTTTGTTGGCGGGCGGAAAGGGGAGGTCGGCAGATAATTTTAGGGTGGTACGTGTAGGCAACTGTTAGTCTTTAATTTTGAAAAATGGACAAGTTGTTACCAATAAGTAAAAATGGTGTGTCAATCAGTGATACTATATGAGGCTGCTTTGGTATAACAACCCCTATAGAAATTTCAATAATGATAAATTCTTTTCACTAAACATAAGAATATTTTAAACTATTTGCTTAACCAGGTATACCTTATGGTGCTTCTCAGATGGTACGACCAGAATTGCTTAGCCTTTGGACCTTCGGAAAAATTTCCTAGTTAGGTACAACACGACTGAGTCGACCGCCCAAGCGCTCCACAGGCAGAATGGAAAAGCAAACAGTATTGTTCTCTGTATTGAAACCAGAAATTCAGAGAAAATATATATTCTTCATAATTTTGTAAGGCAATGTTCCGGCTGTCTTCCAGCACGAATCCAACTATACTTAGAGCGGTCCCTGAGCGATACCACAAGGCCACCAGAACATATGCCTAATTAAAAATGCACACCTTTAGATAAATTGTATTTCTATAAAGAAATGTACTGTATATATCCCACCAGAATGTCAAGGAGTTCGACACAAGTGTCCCTCTGCCATGAAACCTGGTGGTATTTTAGGTACCTTATCGAAATCTGCACCTTTTGTAGTTATTTATAAGCACAATACGTTCCTACCTGCAAAATTGTCCTGAAAAGCAAGTTTACACACTGCCTACTATAAAGTGGGTTGCGCTGAATCGGCAATCACATCACAGCTGCCCCTCTCATTAGGAATGCGGGCCTTTTGTGGAGAATGGGTCTGTGGGTTGGGGGAGGTAATTTATGCGTGCGGCCAATCTCGCAACAACCTTGGTAATAAATTCTCTTAAGTGACTAGAAATCCTAGAGTTATAATAAAAAGCCAGATGAGTGCCACTTGGTCAAACAATATCTTTTAAGTCCCATCACCAGATGTGAGGAAACCTTATGCCCGGGGTTTAGAATGTTCCCAAACACAGGCTCCTCACATGGAATAAAGTTTGGTCTAATAAAGAAGGGGAGAGAAGTCTTAACCAGAACTACGAATGGTAAACCTAGGGGTAAATGGTTATATTAAACAACGTGTGGGGGAGACAAATTGGAATAAGGTGAAAACTAACTCGCGGGGTAGAGCTGCTTAGCAGTGAATTAATTAGGTACGTCCTTTATTGATATTGGACCAGTGGCACAAATGAATAAGTAATTTCCAGAGAATCTTTCGTACAAACCTTTCAATAATTCTAAACTAGAAGTCCTAAACTGTCCTAAATGTTCCTTTGCCTAATTGAGTCCTGTGATATGAATGATTCTAATTTCTAACACAATGCCTGTAGAGGGGTTCCAAGTCCTAGAATTGAGTCCAAAATGTTCCTAGAATATTTCCAAGTCCAACTCCTGGTTTTAGTCCAAGTCACACACAACAGATACAATATAATCTGGTTGGTCCAATAAGCCTAGCTTCGCTTCAGCCACCAAACACGTTCATCGTCCTTCACCGTGCACCAATGAATGACTGTTGCGGGCCGAGCTGAGACTATTAACAGGAGGACGCGCTGCTGGCGGATATGCGCGTCCGGCGCGTCCGGTGAGCTGGTGCGTCCGGTGTGACGTCAGTCGCTCCGGTGCGCGTGGGGTGGGGTCACCTCAGGCGACCTCTGAACGCCCGCGACCTGAGCAGGGGGCGGGCGCCATGATCATAAAACACACCTAACGGGATCGCCTTAAGGGCGGTCTGACGTTTCTATGTGGCGTCCTGGGCAAACTGTCCGTCAATGTAATTACTTTGTTTTGTTCGACGGTTTCTAATAATGAGACGCGTTAAGAAAGAGTGTTCTGTACAATATGTAGAGAAAATATCGATAGACATTTATAAAATACAATGTTGTGTTTCGCAACAACCCTATCAGTTGTATTGGTTTGAAATCCCTGATTTTCAGATATACTCCAATCAACTCAAAGTCAGGATTTACAATGTTAAAATCGTCATTCCAATAGTGAAACACAATGTTATGTTTTATATAGATACATATCCCACCCCCATTTTTATTAATGGAAGGACGCCTGTCCTGTCTCAAAATATTAAACCCTCCGATACTTATTGAATCTGTTGGTATATCTGGCGTCAACCAACTTTCACTGACTATAATAACATCAAACTCCCTAAAATAATATTCTAGTTCAGTTACCTTGTTAAACAAACTCCTTATATTTACATGCACGATTTTTAGACCCTTTAGAGCAGTCAGCTCAGCATCTAAGATTGTTGGGTCTGCCATGACTCAATCAATGGAAAAGCATCAAATATAGTAGTGCAAAGATGTATGTCAGACATAGTTATAATAACAGTAGTATCCAATATATTGGGCTTGACAGTGGCCAAAATGATGAAAAAGATGAAATGAAAAATGTGGTTGTGGTTGAAAACCAAAATGTACCATCTAGAAAACATTATACGTGGAATACTGGGGTCTAGGCCCGACCTAACTTACCATTACGAACACAGTGCAAACTGATCATGTAGTTATGTTGTCATCAAACATTGGTAAGCTGGTCAGTAGATTCTCGTATCTCCCCTGTTACATATTTGATCATTGTCTCACTTTTATCAAAGTGACAACCATCCTCATCTAGGTGTTTGTACCTGTGGGACCATTTTTGTCTACCATTTGAGTGATGAACAAGTGATGCTGTTTGTGGGGTTGGTAGTCCATTGTCATTGTTGAGGTCGGTTATTTTGGCATTCAACTCTGTTACAGTGAAATTCATAAGCTTTTGGGCAGCTGGCGCAACAAATGATTTGTTATGTTTTGACATTTCAATGCCACAAATTGGCAGAAAAACAACTTTTGCAGCTGGGTTCACATCCCTGATTGCTGCCAATCCCGTTTTGAATTCTGCATGTATTGACTCGGCTATTTGTGAGTGCGTTTTTGAAGGCATGGTTAGCAGTTTGGTGCTTGAGTCTCTGTTAGATATATCACATTATACCTCCATAAATAAACAGGAGGTCAAAGCGCCTGTCGAAAATAGACACACCACAGGCTCTTTTCATGATATGTGTTACACCTGCACCTGGCAATACATGGACACTAACATCAGCCGTGGTTATTTTTTGTAAGGCTTGTTGAAGTGGTCTGCCCCGCGAGTCTGACACTATATATACTCATACCATGTTGCTTACACAGATAGAGACATCCAAACAACTTAAATATGATTACTATTATTATTATCCACTGTTACTTTTTATCTCCCAGTGCAATGCATTGGTGAGGTTGTCTGTATCAGTAGTACAAATAGTTCGATTAGTATAGAAAAATATAAGTGCAGTGCCTCCGTCGCAATGCAATGGTAGGTGTGCAACTATATATTACAGTACCTTGGAGCCAAAAAGAATAATACCGTCACTACAGGGGTTGTTCGGCTAACACCATCCTACCAGTCTCTAGGCTGTGGGTGGGAAGAGCAAACGCAGCTCAGCACGGATTTCCATGAGCATACGGCCCATTCGATTGTCTCCTTTATAGGATCCTGCGGTCAGCTGAGATGAGTACAATGTACAGGCTGAGCCCCAATGGGGATCCAGGGTTGCTTCCACCAGTGTATTGTCTCCGGTAAAAAACAATATCTCGTGCAGATTCTTGTTCTGTATGAATTTTTTATTCATCAGACCGCGCAACGCGGTCTCCACCCGGTCACCCCAAGTGCAGCAGTGAATAGTGCGCCCAATCCGTTTCGTTGTATGCGGGCATGGCGTGTCAAGGACCTGTTGCATTGCCCTGGTATGACCTGCGAATTTGGCTTTCCTGTAGTTGAGTGCTTGTTCGACCGATTTAAAAATAACATCCTCGACTTGCATGTCGCTCTGGTACATGTTGGACAGGTGTGCCATATGACTAGTGAAGCCTTTCACATTTTTAAACTGCCTTGTTTTGGTAGACACTAGTTTTATTTCATCTGGAAGATTGTCATTGAGTTCACTAGGTCCGTAATAGATGCCATCTATAGTGACACTTGCCCCTTTCTGTTTTGCGTTGAAACCTGCCTTTGTCACTATCGAGTTAACCATCCTTGCTTCGTTACGCTTCTTTTTCATCATAGGGTTTAGATCGGGGTTGATCCAGATGCGTTTTATGTCCTGGGTTTGGAGGCTTTTTTGTTTGATAGGATGTAATCTTTGAGCTCGAGGGAATGTAAGATGACAATTATAGGCCTCATTCCTTTGTTGCCACCGGTTCTGTAGGCTATATCTATGTCGTTTTTAGTTGCATGGGGGGCAATCTTGCTGATAATATCATGTGCAATCAGTTTTGGGTTTTCACCATTCGTTTCGATTACACCTACCAGCGATAGGTTGAACTTCCATGCCCTGCTGTCCAATTGAGCAAAGTCAAATTCTTGGAGTCTTCGATCTAAGTCACAGGTTTGAGATCTGAGGAGCTCTGTTGTTTTCTTTAGCTCACGATTTTCTACTGCAAGGGCTTGGCATTTGTCAGAGTTATCTTTGATATCTTTCTGGGAAAAAGTTAACGACTTTTGTACAGTAGAAAATGATTCTTTTAACTCTTTGATATCACCAGTTTGGGATTTGAGAGAGTTGCTTGAATATTTTGGAGGGCTTTGAGAATTTGAGATTCATTATCATCCACCGTTTCTGTGTCATCTATGTCGATAGGCGTGGGTGTACTGATAGATTTCTCCTTATGCTGAGTCATGTTCAGGGTATTCATTTCAGTACATGGGTCAGATAATAAGGAAGTGAAAATAAGTCCTGACTTATCTGGTTTTGTAGGTGAGACTGGCGACTTTGATTTCCGTTGAAAAATCTCGTCACCCAGACTCGAAGGTTGAATCACGACCGCCATATTTTAGTCCCAATGGTGAAAGCTTATCCGTGTATTATGTGGCCAAAATTTGTTGTGCCACTGTCTATCTGGCGTATTTAGTCAATCGTACTAAATAACAATCATCTCATAACATAATTTTTGGCCCAGATGACTTATAAATCATAATGTTTACGGATTTCCAAGCAGCATTTGGCCGGAGCCTACAAGGGATGCGTCTTGATTGCACATGAGTCTTTTGTGATGCATAATGAAATTAATATTAATTTTAAATGAAAAGAACGTTTACGTATCACTACGAAATGTTTAGATGCCCAATGCCCAGTAAAGCATTTCAAAACTGAGAAATAAGTATACTAATAGATTGAGACAAGCCATTGCTGGCTATATTAAAGAAATATTAAATGAAAACCATAATGAGTCAAAGAAATTCTGGAAATATATACAATCTATTTTACCCAATATCAAAAAAGAAATGTAATTTGGCCTTTGAATTGTATGATGTGGACACTGGAAGGGAAGTACCACTAAATTGAACTGTTGATTACATTAATACGTATTCTACTAATATTGGGTCAAGTTTGGCTAAGAAATGTAACGCTCCATGGTCTTATGATGGTGTTAGGTCTCATGATAAGCTTATTAATATTGTTACAAATGAGTGAGATTATGTAATGACATAAACATTAATAAGGCTACGTGTATTATACAGTTTCCTGGTTATATTATTAGAGAGGCATTCTCAGCTATTCCAATGAAAGTTGTTGTATTATCTAACTTGTCTTTTTAGATTAGGTATTGTTCCGGATGTATGTAAGTATGCAAAGGTCACTCCCCTAAAATAACCTAACGACAATAGAAAGGTATCTAATTTAAGGCCAGTTTCAAATTTACCTGTTATAGCTAAACTGAATGGAAAAATTCATCATAAAAGACTATATAATCATTTCGATGAATGGAACTAATTAGATGACAAACAAGGTGGATTTAGACCAGACCATTCAACTGTTAACACAACTGCATTTTTTTTACATTAATACAAACATTAGAATTCCACACTTATTGACATACACTTTGATAGGTCTACAGTCAATATTGACATAGAAAGTTACCAAATATAGTAAAATGAGCTAAAATCAGTCTAAAATTGAAATTATGTGTAGTTTTATTTGATAGGTAACATTTTCAAAAAATTTGTATACTGTTGCCATGGTTACCGGAATGTTGAAAGAATGTCAAAACATAGATTTTTCAACACATTTATACTAAGACTCAGTGTGTATCTGCAAGAACATGTACTATTATGTAAAGTTACAGACATAAGAGAAAAAACAAAGAAACATATGGTCCTAAGATGAAGTAATTGGTTGCCATGGAAACTAGATCATGTGACAAAAAATCTAAAATTAGGAAAATAGAAAAGAAGGATTTTCAATCTATATCATGCAAAAAACAGCCTAAAGATATCTTAATTATAAAAAGTATTGCACAAAGGTAGAAATTAACTCATTTACTTTGCGCATATCAAATGAAATAGTGTAAAGGTCACCAGTTGAACACATGGGGATAATCAGAATTCTTCCAAATTACATAGCTTAAGATGGTACACAATATAAATATGGCAGGTGCCACTGGTAGGTGTAAATATACCTGATGGACGGTGTTCAGCAGGGTACACCTCCCAGCAGGCGTCGATGCTAGGGTAAAATCAATACTAGACTGCTATAAGAAACGAGAGTGCGATGTAAGGGCAGAGAGAAAATCATTAATGTTCGGACAATACGGATCGAGAGATTCGAGGGGTTTAGATAGCTACGCAAGCCATAGGGACATCTGGTGACTTACACGAGAGCTACTGCACTACTGTTGGAAGTGAGATTAGGCGGACTCCGAGGAGAAAGCTTACTCTTCACTGGATTAGAATTGTAACACCTAGAAGACTTATCATCTCTTCATTGGCAAATGTACGCATCATCGTATCCACAAATAAACTTGACCTACTGCCAAGCATTGTTCATGTTATGGATTGAGCGCCCATCTCGTGAACTCACTTACCACTTGACAAGCACCCATTAGGAATAGTAATATCAACGACAGTGAATATCTCGGACAATTCCCAATAACTACGATTAACCATAAACCATACAGTAGCATTCAGTATAGTGTTTTGTTCTATAGCTCATATGGGCAAATAGCGGACTTAAAACTAGTTTTTCTGGACCATGCTTACTAATATTGGAATAACCTTTCTTAAAATGTACCTACAATATTGAAAAATATATCAATTTAAAGCTAAGAATTTTTCAGTTTTAGTGGTGTAACACATTATTAAACTAAATAGAATGTTTTCCTTCTATAGAACTCAATGGAACCTACAATTTTAACAAAAGTTGCTGAAAATGTTGGCCCTTCAATGTTAACGGCTATAAAAATGATTCTAATGCATTCCAATTGGTAGGGAAACCTACATTTTCAAAAAGGACATGTTCTAGGGCTTATTTTGATATGTTATTTATTATCATAGTCAGGACCAATCAAAAGTTATTCAGTTTTAATTGCTAAAAATAAAACTTCCGAAAACTACCTTTTTTGCCCAGTTTGCCAGTTTATTATGACACTAGATTACACTCCAAAACACAAATGGGATTCTATTGTTATCTGTACGTGCAGAAAAATTATATAACATTTTTGTACATTATTGTGAATATCAAATAGTTGTCTTAAACAGGTACCATAGAATGACTTGTCTAGCATATAATGTTGAAATTTAGGATCATAAAATCTAAGAAAAATTCTAGGGAATTAGATTGTGTAACTGTCTGAGGCTTCCATCAAAATGTCAGATTCAATTTAATGTGGATTTCTTTTTTAATCTTTATTTCCAAGTTGTTCTGAATTATAATATATGGATGTTGACAGACAAAATATTGTCTCCAGAGATATTATGTACTATTTAAGTTATAATTTTATGGATTTTATTACAAATGAAATCCTAAAAACTAAAGAATATGTCCAAATAATGGTCAAAAATGTCGATTTTTAGGCTGCCTGGGACTAGAAATGCTCCTCCAAAATTTATATATGGTCCTTTTTTGAGCATAGAATACTTCTTTTGCATATGTTTTCTGATCATTTTAATGGAAATTGATACTTTACCCCTGTTTGCCCACCTGACCTATAGTTATGTGTCATACTACTTGTATTTTGCTCTATCTTCAACTTGCACAAAGGTAGTTAGTAAAAACACCTTGTGCATATAATCAGTTACACAAATAAAGTAAAGAAACGGTCGCCAGATTGCAGAAGAAATATCAGAGGGTATTCAAAATTATATGTGTTACTACATTACATAATGTAAATACAGCATGGGCTTCTGGTAGGTGTAAATATACCTTTTTAGCTATAGCAGACAGGTTGCATCTCCTAGCAAGTACCACTGCCTGGGATAAAATCAATAATCAGACTGATATATAAAGGTGGGAACCTATGGTTAAAGGCGGAGAACATTATTAGATACAGTTTGGAACAGTACGAGTCTTGAGGATTCGGGGGTTTGGATAGCCACATATAAATGGACATCTGGTGACTAGTGAGATAACTACACTGTTGCATGAACGCATGAAGCCTGGCGGACTCTACGGAGGAAATTTGTCTGCATGAAAGGTGATTGTGAACCTAGGATTATATAGGCTACAACTACACTGGCAATTGTACGCAATTGATATATCCACCAATAAACTTGACTCTCAACCAAGCGTTGTCTGCTTCATGAATATGAGCCCCCATCTCGTGGAACAGTAATAATGTTCTCTGCTCTAGCCATAGGTTCCCACCTTTATATATCAGTCTGGTTATTGATTTTATCCCGAGCAGTGCTGTATTTACATTATGTAACGTAGTAACTCATATAATTTCAAATACTTTTATTATATTTTCCTCTGCAGTCTGGTGACCGTTTCTTTACTTTATTCATATACAACTGATTATATCCACAAGGTGTTTTACTAACTACCTTTGTGCAGCTCATCATAAACAGAAATTCTTTGTTTTTAGTTAAAAGCCTTTCAAATTTGGATGTATGGAGACTGAACCCATGAGTTAAAATTATACAAATAAGATTTGACAAGCTAAAAGAGTTTGCTAGTAAGACCTTTAACATAAATCATTAATCATTGATCGAAATCACGTAAATTATTCTATCTTATAGTTTGGTTAGGGTTGGCGCTGTTGGCAGGCATAGTAAACCTGTGCTGTTATAATAGACAGGCCTTGTTTACCGGCAACAGCACTACCTGGGAGAAAATCAATAACTAACGAATATATAAGATGTCAGTATAGAGGCAGAGTTATACGTTTGGATCAATTCGAGTCTCGATTATTCGGGGGTTTGGAAAGCAGCGAATAACATCTGGTGACTAACGGAGAAACTAACACTGTTTGTTAAGCCGTACAGAGATAGGCAGACTTTATTGAGGAAGCTTGCCTCCTGGACGATGACTAACTGTTATACATAGGAACTATAACACCGTACTGACACACTGGCAATTGTGAAGCAACTGATATCCACAATAAACAAACTCTCAACCAAGTGTTGTCTGTGTTTTGGATATGAGCGCCCAAACCGTGGATTAGTTCTACTCATCTACTTGACTAGCAAAGAACAATAATGACTAAATAACAAAGTATACGAAGGCGAAGTGAGTCCCCAATTTTATAGATAAATCCTGAACAATCTCTAGCAATATGGTCGTTATTATTCCGAGTAAGACAAAATATTTCACCTTAGATCAAGATACAAAAGTCAAAGTCAAAATATCAGAAATATTATTTTGTTTTATGTCATTTTGAGAGATCAACTTCTCCTCCTTATCTTTAGATGGTCTTTTATTTGGCTAATCATATCTGAACCGATTAAAAAGAAATGAACTTTAGTAAAGCTACATATTTGTCATATCTTTATAGTAAATATAACAGACAATATAGTTAGTTAGTTTGTGCAGATCTTCATTTTATCAGGTAGCTGACATGCAAAATCCACCATAAACATTTATATGCATCCAATATCTATAATGTGTTTTGTCTTGTTATGCAACTCGTAGAAATATTGGTTGTCTGTATGCCCACCTCCTGAACCCTTAGGACTGGTTTGAGGGCATGTTTCATACAAATAGAATAGTACATACTTTCCCATATCTCAAAGCTCGTGATAGGAATTTGTTAACATTCAAATCGTAATCTAGATAACCTGCACTAGTATATATGATAAAGTATATGCTATATAAGTTAGTTATATAGATATACATCAGAGGGGCTTCCTGTATGACCACTACCTGCTGCCACCTAGTGGGTTATTTACCCCTGGACTGAACTGACCCTCACTCAGAGGCCTGGAGGCAGCCGCCTGAGCAACACCTGCAGTGGACCATTTCTTTATTTGCTAACAGTCAAATCTTAATTTAGATAACCTGCATTAGTATATATGATATAGTATAGTATCTCACATAAATAATGTTCAGTAATAGTTTTTCTGCTTTTCAGCAGAGGGCAACATGATACTGTTAAGTTTTAGAATAAGATTATACTGCAGCTAAAATGATTTATTTGTTATTCTAGTCAATAAAGAATTCAAGGGTTAATCAATTTTTAAACAATTTTAGCAAAGTTTAAAAGTAACATACATAGATTACAGCAACAACTAAGGAAGATGAGACCATCATCATGAACCCAACAAAGGAGTGTGTGACTGACGGTACCACCTGCCTGCTCATACTGGCAGAAATATATAATAAAACCAAGATAAAGAAAGATATATAAGTAATGTTTAAGACTGGAATAGACAGAGAGAGAGAGTAACACGAAAGCTGAAACCACTCAGGAGCTGGTTGGATAGTAAGTATGCTGGATGCTGTCTAAGGTGACCCTTGTTGGAGTACAATGAGTCTTTGCGTAACGGGAGGATCTCTTTAAACCAGGATACTGAGGGAAGTTCAGGAATAAATATTATACACACTCCTAATGGAGGTATGGTTGAACTTGTGCAAACTAGAACTTACATGGAAAATACCGACCAGCGTCTGTGGTCTATCACTGATGGGCTGTGATGTGAACGACCCTTAATGTAAATTCTGACCGTGATGGATCTCTTTGAATAAACATTTAAACCTCTGCTAAACATTAATTGTCTTCATTTATTCCTATAAAGGACAATTGTGAGTGTGTAAGGAATTTGCTAGTTGTAAGTGTCTCATATCACAGGAAAGTTGTCTAAAATGTAAGGATCATTCCTAACTGAGGTTGTAATCGTAGTTTGGTAAGTATTTGCAATTAGGTGACATCATTAAACTATAGATAAACGAAAAAAGAGGCTAGATATTATAAAAATACATTTAAAATGTAAAATAAAACATTCCTAATCGACCATTTACACACTAAAATGTAGTTGTAAACGTTTAATTTACAACCAAATCCTACACATGCTAGGTAATTAGCAAAAACACCCTGTGCATATAATCAGTTGTACATAAATAAAATAAAGTAACAGTCACCAGATTGTAGAAGAAAAATCATAAAAGGTATTCAAAATTGTATGGGTTACCACATTACATAATGTAAATACAGCAGGGGCTTCTGGTAGGTGTAATATACCTCTGTAGCTATGGCAGACAGGCTACATCTCCTAGAGAGCACCACTGCTTGGGATAAAATCAATAATCAGACTAGTATATATATATATATATATGGGAATCTATGGTTGAGAGAGAGAGAGAGCACTATTTGATACCGAACGAGTCTTAAGGATTCACGGGTTTGGATAGCCGCATATACGGACATCTGGTGACCAGAGACTGAACTACACTGTTGCATGATCTCACAAAGCCAGGGGACTCTACAGAAGAAGCTTGCCTTCATGTGGTGTTATTTGTGAACCTAGGACTAAGACAGGCTCTAACAACACTGGCAATTATATGTGATTGATATATCCACTGATAAACTTGACTCTCAACCAAGTGCTCTCTGCATCATGGATATGAGCCCCCATCTCACGGTTCAGTCTACCACTTGGCTAGCAAGGATAAAGGAAGTTTAACTAAGACAATACAAACGATAAGTAATAGCAGTTCCCCAGTTAATAAGTAAATACCCATGACAACAACAAGCGTTCAATGTGTAACTTTTGATCATATCACATATTTCAGCATTTTTCTTGTACTTTGGTGGCTTGAATTACAGTTATTAGGACAAATAATCACTATCAATTGTCATCTGATGTTTGAATCCATTTGGAAGGGTGAAAATCGAGTTGCATTATCATGAGTATTGAAAATTCCAATTGAAAGATTTACAAACTAGAACATTAGGAATGGGTATTAATGCAGGTTTTATTTGCATAGTTGTAAATACTGGTGAGTTACGAGGGAGAATTGTTTTTTTCTTGATTTTTCAATAATTATGTATAGCACCTGTTTTCACAGACACTAATCTATTATAATTCGTTAGATCAAGCACTGATATATCTCAAATCAGAAGAGAATATCATTTTTTACTTATTTTCATTGTTGTAGGGGTTTATGATACTAACTTACAACAGATATGCTTAGCAGCCACATAATTACATTTACAATTAGGAATTGAGCTGCCTAACTTACAATTTTGTAACTTCAGATTCACAAGTATAGTTGCAAAATTGTCTTAAATCCATAAAACCTTTAAGGAATGCGGGGTAAGTGAAGATTATATCCACCCAAAATTTAAGGTTGTACCATTTATTATCGCCTCATTCTACATACCGAAAGTACATGCTGCTGATATTGAGCATTCCTATGGCAACATTCTTTATCTGCAGGCCACACTTTCAGTGGCCAAAATCGTGAAATCAACTGCTGAAACTGTGAAATCAATCGCCAAAAGTGTGAAATTGGCAGCCGAAAATGTGAAATTGGCAACTAGTACATTATCGACAGGACAAATTTACCACCATGTTGGTAAATTTTATCAACGATGCCATCGATTATAAATTGCCACCACGAAAGTTTATCGGCAGCAAGTACACTGTTTACTGTTTCTAATACTTTCTTCATAGTTAAACCCTTTCTACATAACTGAGATCTGATATTCTAACAGGGGTTCTGATGGGACTGTGAAACTGATAGGGTTTTTGGATTGTGAAATTATGAATATTATAGAAAACTATTAGGGAACATTTAAAGATTAAGCAAATAACCTCTAAATCATCTGTTTTTGTACTACTATGTTAGTTAGTTATTGTAAACAAGTACGTGTATAGGTTCAATTTTCTCTGTAATTGACTTTTGTATGACATGTATTTAATATATATTATGTTTACTACAATTTGATGTAAACTAGCATTCATTTGCTAATCATTCATCACATTGTTGGTCTTAGACCCGTGATTGGGAGCCAGCATTTCTATGTCTTTAGAATGCCTCAATGTGATGTAACAAGAGCAAAAACCAATAGCATAACTATTATGTTATTATGACGTCATATTCTTGCCTGGGTAGTGGCCTGTTTATTCCGGGGGAATATACTTGCATAACTCTAATGGCTGATGGAAAAAGGCAAAGGCAACGCTCGGGTAAAACCTAAATCTCTGGTAAACCCACTTATTGCAACATTATCTCCCGAAAATAAGAAGCAAATACGTGAGAAGAGGTATTCGTCCAAAAAAATACACAAATTGCGGACAGTTTTAAGAGACTCTAAATAATACTACTCCAAAATTAAGGTCAAGTGAAAGGGGTTGGTTGGTTATTGATTGCTTTATGCCCTAATTAACAGCCAGGGTCATATAAAGACGGTTGAGTCAAAGGGGTGAAATACCTGATGTGAAATCAGAGCGAAACAGTTAACCCATACATACTCACAGGTGACGAGTCCAACCGTCTTTCGGCTACAATGGTCACTATGGAGTGGCAAGTGCAAGATGACAATGGTCATGAAAGTATCGTAACGGGTGAGGAGGATAACCTATGCATCCCTTTTGCTTAAATACATTGGTACATGTCCATTGATGGTAATCAACCATGTTTGGTTAATATATGCTGGTTAAATTTCTCAGGGGGTCAACAACTATGCTTTTCCAATTGAAACCTGGAAAAAAAACATAGGTTTTCCACACCTTTATATCTTGAAAATGAATATGATGACTTATGATGGTTTTTTTCATGGTTTTCTACTCATATAGTATTGGTCTAACCTGTGCTGGTTCATTCAGAAACCTGCTAGACAGTCCTTAATCCCTTTAAAGACAATCACTCCATTATAGTTCTAACATTGAAATTTTCTTTAAACTTTGGGAAATAGGAGATTAGGGTCTGCACAAACCAAAAATGATGAAAAAATGGGGGGTCATCTTCCTAATTTTTGAATAAAATGTACCACAAAATGTGTTGATTTACTCAAAATTTAGTATTGACATGAACTTACACTATATTTAGACATTTTCTAAAAACAATGACAAAACCCACCAAATTTATTCTGAATCTTCTTGAATATAAAGCCAATATATGCATCTTTACAGTGAATCCATAATTCCACAAAAATGAGGAAATAATGAAATTTTATGAAATTTCAACTTTTCATTTTTTTTAATAGAAAAGTAGATTTGCTCATAAAAATAGTAATAAAAAAAATTTCAACGTTGTGAACGCTATTGTGTCGATTAGGGTTAACTATATTTATAGTGCATTATTCGAGATGATTATCGTTATTAATATTGTCTCTAGTGGGTTGCTATTCGAGTGGTGAGTAAGTCCACGAGATGGGCGCTCAATCCATAACATGAACAACGCTTGGCAGTACGGTAAGTTTATTGATGGATATGGTGATGCGTACAGCTGCTCGTGATGGCAATAAGTCCAAGGTATGACAGTTCCTATTTAGAATGGAGTCAGCTTCCTCCGTAGAGTCCGCCTAGTCTCACCTCGGGCCGTCATGCGGTAGTACCGTATAAGTCACCAGATGTCCCTTTGCTTGTATAGCTATCTAAAACCCCTTCGAATCTCCCGATCCATATGATCCAAACGCAACTGGTCTCTCCCCCTCTCTTACCCTGCACTATCGCTTATAAAGCAGTCTGATATCGATTTTACCCAAGGCATCGGTGCTTGCGGGGAAGTGTCCCGATGAGCATTGTCGTCAGGTATATTTACACCTATCAGCGGCACCTGCCCTTACTAGATATTTTCCTAAACTAAGTAATTTAGAGGAATTCTTATCATTTTGTATTCATCTGGTGACCCTTACACTAATTCAATAAGCATGCACAAAGCAGATGTTTTAATCTCTACCTTTGTGCAGTTGATATTTTCTTGAAATGCCTAGATTTTATTGGGGCAAGTGTTAGCTACCAGGTGTTGAAAAAAAATTAAGGTGTCACCGATCTAACTTTTTCAGGAAATTAAAAAATTTAAATGAACGGTTTGGTTGAAAATAATAGTTTTATTAGAAATAAATTCATAATTAATTAACAGTTGCAAACCTATTAAATCTGATTAAACATATGAATGCAGAAGGTTTTGGGCTACATCTTTGTCACTTACTGTTATATAATTGGATATCTGGTAACAGAGATATGAGCAAAAACGCATTTTCTCTCCATAGACTTCTATAGGAACCTGTGCTGAGGCCACTGGTCGTCATGGTTCACCGCGCACCCATACCTGCAGGCTGCGCGGCCCAGGTGTGCATGAACAAATGGCGTGATTGCCCTTAAGGGGAGAGAACAAGTTGGGTGAGATTCTGGCCAAGAAAAGGGTAAAGCTGCGAGCTAAACTTTCATCAAAATAAGTGTACATTGGGCACCCCATAGTTGGTTATTGGGGTTTAAGCGTTAATGCCTAGGGCACCCCATATATGGCATCTAGAATGATAACCTGTAAGTAGGGACCCGTATGTGATACATGGCCAGCGCTCCCACACGAGGTATGTGTCTGTTAGTTACTTTTTGACTTCAAAACAAAATGTGTTCAGTAGAAGTGTTCATCAACTCTAGGAGTCAAAGCCTACATATTGTAACCTTTGGGTATATTAAGGGTTATTTTGAATAGGGGCCTTCTACTTATAAGGTGCGCTGGTTAAGAAAGGGCCAATTTTGCCCATGTGACTTTATTATATGAATAATCAAAGGGATCTGATTATAAAACCATGAGCGCTTAGATATGACAACCAGGACTAAATTTCATGAGAAAAATATATATGTTTGAAAATTATCAGATATCAATTAGCCATTCACAGAAACATCAAGGGGGGAGAGGGTCTGAGAATTTTGAAAATGTGCATACATTCTAGTACGTATTCAATGCAAATTTTTGCCTCAGGGGGGTGGGGGTATGAGATTCTTTAAAATGTGTGTGCATACTTAACGGAAAGCCCCATATTGAGGCACGTCTTTATCAGTCCATGTAATTCACACCGACCAGCATAACAGCGCAGTACCAAGGGTGTAAGATAAACACAGCTATCATTTACAGTGCTTCGTAATTCTCTGTGGTGCCCTATATTCATGTGGTTTAAATCTTTATAATGCAAGTATAATTACTTATCATATTTATTTTCTGTATTCGTACTTTATCATATCATTATATAATCAATGGTTAAGAAAGCTATAGGTTAAGATTACCCTATTATGACTGCCATAACTTGATATATTTGAGATATGTTCACATCATCATTAACATTATAATAGGGTGGTATTAAATTTATATTATTGATATATATAAAATTAGTCTAACGTCATTATTTCATTATTGCCTCAACTAATGGCTCTCTATACCGAGAGAAATGAGCCATATTGAAAGTAAAAGAGAAATATAGGCAATGCATTCAAAGCTGGACAGTTGAATGTTGATACACTTGACATAATTAAAAGGTTTAAATATATTACTGGAAATTTGTCTTAAGTGGGACATTGGTTCTATTGAGAGTTATTCTAACTAGTATATAGCACTGTAAATATTGTCAACAAATGTACTCGTATAAAAGATAATATTGATGTGGTTGTGTACAAAGGTAGTTAGTAAAACACCTTGTGCATGTAATTAGTAGTGTATAAACAGAATGAAGGAACAGTCACCAGATTGTAGAAGACATGTCATAATGGGTATTTGAAATTATACAAAAGTATTCAAATTACTGTGTCTCCTAGTAAGCAGCACTGCTTGGGAGAAAATCAATAACCAATAGTAGCCTCTTAGATGCAACAACTAGTATAATGATATGTAGACTTATTCATTAGATTCAATACACAGCTCATCCATTATATGAACATGCATATTAATTAATATCATGTATCAACACTTCTTATTATGTAAATGATATAAGTTTATTGTGCAATAGACGCCTAAAATGTATTGCAGCTCTTACATGCCCAGTGTGACATTCAGAAAAAATGCAAGCTTGTACATACCTACATGCAATAAGTTTGAATATCCCATGATTGTCACCCCTTATATTATCATAAAATATGATGAAATGATTTGAAATCAGCCATGTCTGTTAAGAATATCTCAATGGATGGTTTGATATTAACCGAACAACATTTGCTTCTTAAAATATTGTTTGAATGCATTTTCATGACTTCTTTGAGAAAAATCAAAAAAAAAAAATTTCATCATAATTCTTAACATTTTTTTCTGAAATTTGCAAAGCAAAAAAGGTTACAGAAAGAAAATTGTTAAGTTATAGAAATCGCAAATGGAACCTTTGTGAAAAATGTAACCATATAATTGTATTATATAAAAGTTATATCAAGTTGAACTTCCAGTAATTTTGAATATGAATAGAGAAATAATCATTCACACACCCATACATACAGAAAACTAGTGATAAACTGGCTCTACATAGCATTTTAAAATGTATTTGTTTCATTAAGTTTCGATTGTACAGAAATAGAAGAAAGGTGACAATGAATGACATGAAGAATTACATTTGTCAATTTACCTTTTCCAGGTCATTGATTTTACTATATTTCAGGTTTATATTATTACTATTTCTAGAGATAAAAATTCACTAAAATCAGTATAAACAAAAACCTGTATACATATTCATGTATGAATGTCAGAAACATTTATATACATTATCATATTTTAAACTGTACCAAACGAATGAAGATAATTTAATTAAATAATAATTAAATTCAAATTTTACATTTTAGGTTATTGTATATGAATTGTACCTTGAAGATACTGAAACAAGTAAAGCTTGACCAAGATTGACTTGTTAAGAAGTAGCACAATCTTTAGGGTAAATGTCAGGGTTACAGCTGACCTACTCCCTATGCACCAGAGTGATCCCAATGTAACCTCATAACTTTAGAGTATGTCAATCACATCACTGGTATGTATAGTATTCCTCCATTAAGGATAGACACCAGTGGTGGCCGGCCTTTTTAGTAAACTAGCCATGAATTTTGTAATATCACTCTGATCATAGCATGCTATACATCATTTAAAAGCTCATAGTTTCCTCTACCTATTCATGCAAATACATTATTAAAGTAGATCAAAATTGATAATTAATAAATATGTATTTGATTTTTCACTTTTATTTCTTTCACATGGATATCTTGCTTGATATTTCACCGACATGAATCAGATTTTACATACAACATTATAACATTCATGCACAGGGAGGCATATCTCAAATGTTTGGTTTAGGCTTTAGTTTTCATTTTATGGCCAAAAACAGGAAAAAACAGGAGAATATCTAGTATCCATGTAAGGAATATGTACCCAAAATTTCCAAACTATTTGTTAAATATTAAGTGAGTTATTGATGTTCAAAACATTAAAGGAACAAATGAGATATTTCAGTTTGCAACACTCACACAAATACTTTTCTTCTGTGTATGCCTATATGACTTCAATAAAATGGCCTTTTAAGGATGACCCCAGGGATGGGGGTATGAATCACGCTGCTCTCTTTAATGACTAATACAAGATTTGTTCCATGTGGTATTACTTAATAGAAAACCTCATTAAATACCCTAAAATAACCAAATCTATCCATATAAATTAAATTGAAATGGGCAGAAATATAGCTGTGTAGGTGAGCATAAATGTGGTGATATCTAAATTTCTTTTTTGAATTTTCATATCCCACTTTATATTTAACCTAAATGTCTGAAATTTCTTACACATCTTTTTTAAATGTAGAAGGAGGGGACCATGTCTCAGATTTTGGATATGTGTCTTGGTTCATTTTAAATGATATGTAGAAAATCTAGTTGCAAACAATCTCAAAAAAGCTTCCTGTTTTTTGCCGTTTTTTTGTCATAAAAAACAAACTAGGACCTAAATAATCTGAGACACGGTTCCCTGCCTATAAATGTTATAATGCTGTGTGTAAAATCTTATGCATGGTAGTTCAATATTAATCAAGGTATGAACGTTCAAAAAATAAAAGTAAAAAAATCATATTTCATTTGGTAAATTTTGCGGTACTAAATATATCATAACTTTATTTATATCAACAAACAGAGAAAAGTCACAGCTTTAATTTGATGTATAGCATGTTATCATCAATGCATTAGTAAGAAAGGTATTGATGCTTTCCTAAATTGGCCACCCATCTCTGGGTACTATCCTTAAACTGGTTATTTAATGATATGTTATGTACGGAAATGCAATGAGGAATCAGAATATTTGTCTTAATTAAAGAGAGACAGACTGTTGACCCGTCCACCACTGGTGTCTATCCTTAAATTAAACCTTCAATTAGATGGACTTACTCAAAAGTAGGACAAACTTTAGGTGAAGTCTTTATGTAACGGTTGACTTACTTCTTATAAACCAAACGGTTGACCTACTCCTTATAAACGAAAGTGAACCTGATTTTAACCTCAATTTCTCAGAGTGTATCATAGATATGTATATTATTCCTTTACTGTTTCTTTTACCTGTAAATATATTGCATGGTGCAAATCATTACAAACCCTGACCCAGTGTTTACCGCAGAATTTGACATTTAAGCTAAATGTATTCTTTCTCTGAGCACTACAGTTGGAAGATATTTTACCCCATTGGTGTAAATGAAAAACAAAATAGGGACGAAATCTAAATAAAAAGAAATTTGTTGGTCCATAAAAGATATACTTGTTACCTTGAAGTAAAAGTCGTGTATATGTACACTACCCAAATAAAAGTGTTGATTCAAATTGATTATGAGGGTTGTGGTTTGCGATCGCGATGTGGATTTCCCCATCCATAACTTGAAAACTTAATAAGGTTTTAAGACAGTGGAATTTGATACACATTCCCTTACAGGTCCATGACAACCTCCCAGATTTTGTCACACAAAAAACAGTCATTGTTCTATAGGGAGGTCAGGAGTACTGCGCATGCTTGGTCCTTTGGCGCCACTAGCTGTCAGGGGTCAAGCGCGACTTTTCAGCCAATCAGGACCCTCCCTTCTTCAATATGGCTGCGCCCAGGGACAAACTCCCGTCAGCCCTATATTAGTTGCAGTTCTTCAGGTTTTCCTATAACGAAACACTATACTATAATTATGTTAACTGTTTCCACCCGCCAGATGCTTTCAAGCATTTCCAGGCAACACCAGATGCTCTGAGGCATCTTTTCCATAAATGTCATAATAAAGAATTTAAAGCTAACTGTTCAAAAATGAATGTGTTGCACAAAGGTAGTAAGTAAGACACCTTGTGCACATAATCAATTGTATATGAATAAAGTAAAGAAATGGTCACCAGACTGTAAGGGAAATATCATAAAGTATTCAAAATTATGTGATTTACTACGTTACATATTGTAAATATGACATGGACTACCGGTAGGTGTAAATATACCTGTTCAGCTATAGCAGACAGGGTGCATCTCCCAGCAAGTACCAATGCTTGGGATAAAATCAATAACCAGACTGATATATAAAGGTGGGAACCTATGGTTAAAGTGGAGTCTTGAGGATTCGAGGGTTTGGATAGCCATACATATAAGGACATCTGGTGACTAGCGAGATAACTACTTTTTTTTTTTTAATTCAATTTGTTTATTCAGACATAAAATAAGTACAAATACTTGTTTTCATTTTACACCTGGGTTGTTTCTAATCTAATAGATAAGAAACCAATTACAATACACAATAAACATGAGTAGAGTTGAATTCAATGGAATTATAAAAGTTACAATAGTAATATAAAAATGTATCATAACATTATAGATTTCTAATTATTGGTTACCAATGTTATTGGAGTTTGTAAAATAAATTTAAATATCAATATATAACTAGTCAAAAAAGACTTAAGAAAGTCACATTAATTAAAGATCAAAACCATCAGACATGCATTTCCTCAATCAATTAATATTGTACAATTGTGTCAATCAGACTACTTTTCATAGCATTTTTTTTAAATTGGGAATATTTCTGATTAATACAGTCTGTTCATTCCATAACTTAGCACCTCTATATAAGCAATTGTTTTTGTTTTATCATTAATAGGTTTGTACATTTTAAATATTTTTGCTTGTCTTTGTCTTGTGTTCACATCAATATCAGATATAAGTTGCATGAAGGCAGGAGGCCAGGCAGACTCTTTGGAGGAAACTTGTCTTCGTGAAATGTGATTGCGAACCTAGGGTTATATAGGCTACAACTACACTGGCAATTGTATGCAATTGAGAAATCCACAAATAAACCTGACTCTCAGCCAAACGTGGTTCGCTTCATGGATATGAACGCCCATCTCATGAAACAGTATACTACTTGCCTAGCAAGCATAGAGAAAGTTGATTAAGAAGATTCGACTAATAAGTAAGAACAATTCCCGAATAACTAGGTAATACCAATAACTACAACTAGCATTCAGTTTCAAGACAGAGAAATAACCAATAACATGGTATATCTCAGGATAGAATTGTTTAGAATAATTAATGTTCTTACATATTTGGCCTAATCTAGGTCTAGATACGGGCATTATGCTATATGTAGCGTCCTTTGAGAATATTTGCTATTGTAGATTGGCAGTTTTTAAAACCATGATTGAAATATTGGTGGCATAGTAAAAGGGTTAAAAGGAGGCTGTGTTATTGTTTGGAGAATAGAAAATAATTTTGAAAAACAACATCCTAGTAAGAAATTCTTAGTCTTATTTCTGTGAGGAGGAGTAGGGAAATTAAAGAAATATCACAATAACTTTTGACTGGCAATTTGCAAATCAATGTCGAGCAGTAAACAGGTTGAGGCTGACACGGAAATTCAGAACACGAATATGCTAATGAGGCAGCTAGGTCTGTGTGGTAACTTTGGGTGAACACATCCATTGTTGCGGTAGCCGTCACACTGAGTAGGACTAACTATAGGTCAGCTACCCAGTGACAACTGTACTTGACCAAACTGAACTCCATTGGCCTCTGGAGATATGTAATACTTTTTTCAATGTTGTTACCTCTTATTAGAGACGATACTATCTTTTTCCTTATCTGTTGCAAGTATGGATATATACAAATATCATATGGAATGCTGAAGAACAATGTAAACTAGCGCAAGCTAACTTGTAATCTTCAGGACTTATCTAAAAATAATAATAATAAATGTTGTTCCTATTTAGTTACTTTTTATGATTCATAAAAACCTTTACTTTCATCTCATCATAAAAATTCACATTTACAATGACAGTAAATTTTTGTCTTTTCTCCTTTTTATTATATTGATCTTCAGGAGTTTTTAAAACCTTCATTATGCCAAAGACATACAAGTTACCTTTCACCAGTTTTGATCTCCTGCATATCAACATACATATAATCTGATAATATACTAACTAGGCAGGGAGGGGAGGACAGTAGACCATTATTATTAGTATAATTATAGGTATACCCTTTTATATTCAAGGCAGGAAGTACAAATATCTAAATGAACAGAAAAACTAAATAAAACATATATATATTCACACATATATATTTATGTTATTATACATATATGTATACATAAATTCCAGATTGTGGGCTCATTTATCTAAAACATAATGTGTCCCTATCACATTTGAAAACAACTATTCACAATAATAACAAAGAGTTCTATCAAGTTTAACCACTTGGCTGACTCTTAAATGGAACCCAAAACAAATTACTGTTAGTGAGCAGTGTTCAGGGTGATCATTCATTCATCCCCTGGTCAAACTTACAGTTACCTGTGTTAGCATTAGCTCGGTTGACATAATTGAAAACCCAGTTATTATGTTGTTCAGATTGATACATTCCTTGTCCTTTATGTTCGGCCATTTTGCTCGTTTCAGGAATTGATACAACCCATGCTCCTGTCATGGTTGACTTGAGGGACAAAATGAGGTCCGCACTTATCTTTCTACTAATGCTGACAATTGGCCTCCCAGGTAAGGACATATTTTTTGCACATTGTATTGATTATACACTGTTATCAGTATAATATGTTATATATATATATGTTATTGTTATCAGCATTAACATATTTTAGTTGCCTTTGAGTATCTGCTCTTCCATGACTTTGAAGACCTTTTGCTATACAGATCTAAATAATGAGTGTTTTATCTTATATTCATAATTCTTTAATCCTTTTTATATTTTCATCGGATTGTTATACAGGCTAAGTTAACTTAATGAAAATGAAAAAAAAAAGATAAGTCAGACTGAAATTATAAGGGAAACATAACTTTTATACAGCACTTGAAAATTGAAATAACCATGCATTTGTATGTGAAATGAGATTAAATATTTCCCCTTTGAAGGAGTACTATCAGCTGTTGTCATCCCAATGGAAAATGTTCCCACCAATGTGAGCTTCAACATGTTGCAGAGTGACGACAGTATCACCGAAGTGTATGTGGGGTCCAGTGTGCACTTCAAACTGTCAGTCCAATTTCCAGTTGGTGAGTATAAGCAGAGTGTTAGCATCAACAAGCTGTTCCCTTCAAGCACATTTTATCAGATAAAGTCACTGATAAAATTAATAAAAATTCCAATAACTGCGAAATATACTTCACAATTATCACTTCTGAAAATTAAAACAGCATTAAATAATTATCACTTTGGATAAACCTCTGAGAAGATATAATTATTGAAACCCATGTGGCCATGCACTGAAACAGTATACTTAAACTAAAGCAAGAGAATTCAAATTTTGATGTATGAAAAATGGGCTTAAACTAAAGCATATAGACAGACCAGGAAATAGATCAAATATGATTAAAGATTTTCTATCCTTTGTTTTGTGTAAGTCGACGGGGTCATGAATTCCATTAGCTGGTCTACAAAAACCTAAGTTTAATATCATTATGCCTGTATACTTAAATCATTTCATATTCAATCAGCTGCTATTTCGTATTATGTTATCATTTCAATGTAATTTTAAGTTACCTTACTTGTATTGTCTGGAAGAACAGATCTATCTGAAAACATCAAAAAATCTTATCACAACAAAAGAAAAATTTAGATGGTGAGGGTAAAGTCATATTCAATCTATGGTACCTTTATTTGGTAAATGGTTTTAAGCAAAATGTTATTGAATAACCTGTACTAATAAAGGTTACCTTAATACATCAACACAGGTGTAATTATGCACTTCAAGTGGACTTCTTTATCTGCCATACTTTCAGAATAAGTGATTTCATTTCACTGTTTTCAATAGATAAATCAGATCCTCAAAACATAATCTGAATGATAATTCGCAAGCAATAGAGTATTACTCAATAATATCCAATGCATAGCCGTATGTTTACTTCTTTCAGGAACTTTGGATATGAAGGTGACACTGCTTGCCCCTGATAACAAAACTACCTTAATGGCTATTTGTGATCCCAAAATTACGTCTGTAGGAAGCAACTTAAACATTGATACAAATGCTCTCTTCCCTATGCTAGATGCACAAGATGGATCATTGAATGTGAGTTTTTATAAGATCAACATTGTGTGTTTTATGTGAAAGACTGGAAAAGATTGAGCACATAGACTAGTGGGGATAAGGTAACAACATAATATAAGTAGTATATAAAATGTGGCTTACCATCATATCTCTTCACCTCCTCTTGTTGCTAAAGAACTGCACAATGAACAAGTAATGTTAATTCAAAAATATTAAATCTGAGGTACAATATTGCACAAAGGTAGAGAGTAAAACACTTTGCGCATATAACTATAATTGTATAGAAACAGAATGAAGAAAACATCACCAGTTACACAAAGGGAATAGCAGAAAGTATCAAAATTATATGAATTACCATATCATATAGTATAAATACAGCATGGGCTGCTGGTAGGTGTAAGTATAATTGTTGAGCAATAGCAAATAGGGTGCATCTCCCAGCGAGCGCCAATGCTCGGGAAAATCAATAAACTAGACTGCTATATATTAGGTAGAACTTATGGGTACAGCGGAGAACACTATTCACCGTTTGGACAATATGAGTAAAGGATTCAAGGGGTTTGAATAACTATACATAGAAATGACATCTGGTGACTGTTGGAAGAACTACTGTGTTGCGGACTGAATGTGAGATCAGGCGGACTCTCAGGAGAAAGCTTACTCTCCATCAATTGAAAATGTGAACCTAGGAATCTTAAAGCATCATTGCACCGCCATTGTACGCATCTATGTGATCCACAAATAAAACCTGACTCTCATCCAAGCGTTGCTCACGCTGTGGATCTGAACGCCCACCTCGTGAACTTATCTGCAACTTGACTAGCATTTGTAGAAGAAGTGATAAAGGCAATCTCTTCGAACATCATAAGAACAGTTCCCCAATTAATAATTAACCACATAACAACAACTAGCGGTCAATATATTAACATAATAAGTTTGTGTGAGCAGTATTTAAGAGGGGGACGTGTGAAATGTGTTTCAGAGATCAGTTTCTGAACTAGCCTTTTCTCAATTTAGAAGCACTCATGAAACTAGCTGGATCTCATGATCAGGGAATAGTGAAGTGTTGGAGAGATTCTTTCATCAGAGTGATGTAGACCATCTTTGCAGACAGGAGATGACCTTTCTGAATTTCAGGAAACCTTGACCCTCCTGGTCATTGACATTATCCGGAGGAAGATCAGCTTCGAGGGCATCTTGGAAAGGTTCTTCCTCTTCCTCATCATCACTAGTATAGTCGATGTTGATGAGGGGCTTGCTTCTTATATAACACATTTTAGGACTTAGTGTGTGCGTGATTTTCATGAAGTCTTTGTGACATTCTACAGTGCTGAGGTTGGTCATACGGCCAAAGTAAGGACCTCTAGTTCACCTCTAGATTGAAATAGCTGGCAAAGTTACCTCATTGTATCCTGATAGGGAACAGGAGCATGGGATGTATTTATTTCTATCTCGCGTGATAGGGGTACCCTCTTTTGATCTGTATAGTGAGAGTTTTTATCTCCGCCTCACCTTCGGCGGAAGTGTCGTTGAAGTTGTGCAGATTACGTCCAATACCATAAGGCGAAGTACTTTGGGGACTGAAAATGTGCTGTACTTTGTCAGAGACAATCCTAATCCCATGACCTGATTGTAGGTGATAATTTTTCCTCAGTGTTCAGATGCCCTGTTCAAGACCCTGCATTTCTTTCTGCAGAAGATTTAGGACATCTATTGTGGAGGTTTCAGGGGCCAGTCAATCTCTGATGTTTTCCCTAGCCTTTCATTGTCAATCTGTGAGGAGGTTGTGGGGGACTTGGTGGATGAGGGTGAATAGAGACCTAGGCAGCAAGACACAACATTGTAAACATTTTGTTTTTACCACCTTCAAAGTTTGCCATAAGAATTGGACAATTAACACATCAAAAGAAAAAGGAGATATAGGGCTTTATCAATATTGCTGTTCTAAGGATATAAGATAGTAAGATAAAGTTTTAAGGCTGTTGTCATCAAACTACAAAGAAAATAGTAAAATTGTACAAATAAGTTTTTTCCTGATAACTACGATATAGTTTTGTCAGAAAAAGCTATATATCAAATAGATTTTCCTTGTGTAAAAAAGGCAAATGATCTTAAGCCCCATACCATCGTTGGGATATGGGTGACTGGGAGAATCGGCATTGGTGTTGTCAGGCGACAATAATATCATGCAAGTTCTTTTTCTGCTGCTTTTCCTGCTGATTTTCCTAGCGATCCTGTCGTCTGTCACCAGTCGTCTAGCGATTCTCCCACTCACTTTGCCCCGACCACCGTAAAATCACCTGGTGGGTATGGGGCTTTTGCCTTCCAAAAAGGTCTGATATACTGCAGCTGAGGGAAGATGGAGAGCAATCATGATTCATATAAGGGTAATCGGGAGGATATTTAAGAATTACAAAACATTGATGTTTTTGCCAGTGAAAGTGCTTAGGAATTGCTCTCCAAATGGATTTCTCATCAAATATTCAAATCAAGATGAAAAAAGGAAAATTTACCTGATCAAGGTTACTCCCTACCTGTGACTGGTTGCAAATTAATGGGTCTAGTAATGTATAAAACAATTTCTTAATAGAAATGTTTATCGTTTGTTTGGTTTTCTTTTTACCACGTACAAAGAACCTGGTAAAAATTGCCTTGAAATTGTAACATGTGGTTACTTTGGCAACCAGCATTCAGAGAAAAAGAGACCCAAGTCCTTCCAATTTCACTTTACTAACTTTCCCATGTTTTGAACTTATAGTTTATGTACCAGACAGGTAATAAGGAGAGGATTCTTAAGTAGTATGAGATTGAATCGTGTTTTGTGCTGATATCACATACTGAAAAATGGCTCAAACCAGAGTGGTGCAACAGTCATTTTTAGAGAAAAAGTACAGTAGGATTGTGAATTAAGTAGGTGGGAGACGTGGCGTATCAGACTGTTTTTTTTCCCCAATACATTGATTTTCATCAATAAAGGGAATTAATTTTCACATACTAAGGAGTGTGAATAAAGGCCTTAACCATAGTTAAATCTGAAAATTGGCACCTAAAACTGTCAATAACTGTCAGATCATGCATATCTTTTTATATTTATAGCCATACAGGTAGCAAAAGTAGAATAATTGTGGGAACGTAGCAGAGTCAAGTTTCTCAACGTTGTATCTTGCTGCCTAGATCTAAAGAAACAGATAGCAAAGCATCAGACTTCCTAAAGGTCTGCCGGGTAAGAAAGGTCTGATTTTGTTCATGTGACTTTATTCTATTAATAATCAAAGGGATCTGATTATAAAACTATGCGCGCTTAAATATACCACCAGGACAAAATGTCACAGGGAAAATGTATTAGAAAATTCTTAGATATAGATTAGACATTCACAGAAACAAACAATGACATACCAATCAACTTTTATTATAGGGAATAACACATTTTAAGTTTTGCAGTCCTTTCTTGGTCAGCAGACCTATAGGAAAATAACAAGATTCCTCTTCATCCTCTACCAAATGAGCCTTTTCAAATACATTGTGATGCACCAAATGAATTCGTTTAAAAGATTTAGGCATCATCTGTTTTTTATTTGTAATAGTGACCTTGTCCGCTGAGCTAGACAGTAGAGAGGGCAAAAGAAAGACTCTTATTCTGTAGTGTATTCCTATGAATCCACCCTCTTGCTCTACCACCTTTCTCTTCTCGCAGAGTGTAGTCTTTAGTTGGGTGATTGTTTTGAGCTGTGGTTTGTATCGGGCCAGTCGCTCAACTGATTCCTTATTTCTTAGAGCCAAGTCTTTATTCTTGATGTTGATCTCTATTTCCAAAATGAGTAGGATGACTTGGTTGGACAGCTCCGTACTGATGTGTTTGCTTTCTTTAGCAGAACAATTAAAAACATGTGTTTAAGGAGTGGTAGGTTGTTTCGCAGGAGAGTGACTTTTACAGGCTTCATTTTCTCACTTTTTGCAGGCTTCATTTTCATGTGGAGACAGGATATAAACCAGAAGGAGTAGTGACACTACCTTGGACTCTAAGGTTGTCTGGTGTCGACTGCTTGAGTCCAGGAGTATATACGAATGAGGTTCTGGATGTTGTTGTTAAATACTTGAGATCTGAAATTGTTTTGTCAAGGAAAAGTTAAAAGATAAAACAGAAACTTGACTCCTGTCTCTTCAACCTTTGAACAGTATGATGTACTGCGCATATTAACTCAAGGTTCTGTATCCTTTACTCTCTAAAAATAAGTTTTGCGTTATGTAAATAACACTTCTTTCTCAATGATTGGACAATTTTCTGAACAAATCCCTGATAAACTCAGTGTGTTCATCATCGATTAGATTGTCGACAGTGAGAAGGGATGAGCTTTGTACATGATGAGCTTTGTACATGATCAGTTCTTCTCTGGACAAAAAAACCTTGATGGAAGCAGACTTTATCTTGATATTTCTTGGTGCTCTCTGTTTCAATAAATAATATTATGTTATTTAATGGAGTAGTAATTGTGGTGTGATGATAAAAAGAATGATAAAAGCATGGATATGAACTCTAGTGCATTCACACCAGTGTCGGGAATAACAGGTACACCTGCTGCGGGAGAACATGTCCCATCACTGTCATATCACCCCATACACCTACTTTCTGCTTATTCAAGAGGAAGAGGAAGGTATAGCCTCTTCCTCTTTAAGAGCAAAGAGTCTCCCTGTTATATCTTACATGAGCCTTATAAGGTGAGGTTTTCTTCTTGAGACATAGAGGTTTATTATTGATGTATACCACCAGGGGGTGCATGTATGTCCTCTTTTTCGTGAAGTGAAATCCCTCACCAAACTTTCAGTGACAAAATTTTAAAAGATTGTTATCACACTGAGAAGTGGAATCTTTACATACAAACATTCCATAGCTAGAACACAAGCAGGTGCAAGGTCGTCACCTCTCTAAATGTATATGTAGCTCATATATATATATCCCCTTTACTCATGAGTATTAGAAATAGTAATAGTAAAAGTACTAGAACTAGTTATCTTTTTCGTTTTTTCTTTTTTTTTAAAGTAGACTGTCAAGAGTATTGTACAACAACTGATAAAATTTTGTAATATCCTAAAACCTTTCTCACACTTCCAATTCCCTTATCAAGTCTACATGTAAACCACACAACATACTTCATGGTGTCCATTTAAGGTAACATATATAAAAAATTAGAAAACTTACATAATATAGTTGTATTTATTATGGTTATTATTGCATGACCTATTCAAGTATTACATAACATCTTAGAAAGATCTGGAATATCACGTGATGAAAGAAGGTTGTTATGACCTAGTTTTCATTACCTTAGATCAAGCTATGAATCTATTTTCAGCCAAATCTAGGTGAAAACGTCGAGTTGACCTACTTAAAGGCATTCTCATTGCGCATGTCTCACTCTTAGATACTACTTGTATACTTTGAGAAAATGTATGATTTCAAATATATCAAAACATTCAAAGAGTAGCAAGTGATTAATTCATTCAAATGTTTAAATAGCAATTTGTTTTATCAAAAGTCACTATTTAAATGAGAAAATGGTTATATGAATAATTTATGATTTGAAATTGTAAACTTATTCCTTTAATTACATTTTGTCAGTTCAACCGGGCCGTTTTCGACATTGGAAATGTTGTAAATAGTGGTGCTACTATGAATGCACCTGAGCCTAGTCTTCTGATTATTGAATGGGACGCTGTCATGATAGAGACTTCCCGAACAGACATCAACGGAAGTGACTACTGGGTCAGTGCAGGCGCAGAGTATAACAACAAAAATGAAGTCTGGGTGGGGCAAAGCGGCTTCAGGGCCTCTATCACAGACTATGTAAGTTGTAACCCCCATACTATTTTACACAAGGGGCCACCCATAAATGATGTCCCACTTTTTCAGGGTATTTTTAGGACCCCCAGCTCCCAGTCAGTGCTCTAGGTAACTTTGCGATCCGACAGGCCACCACTTAGAGACTGAGTCCAGATGCGTATAAATTATAATCTATGTAATGATTTTATTTAGTACTATAGTCTCACTAGTTTCATTAATATTGTCAAAAATTAATATTCTTAACAAACCCAAAGGATTCCAAGCAGAATGTATACATTTCTGTGTTTCTCCTCATTATATTATTGATAAACATCATAACTAGTTTTATTGACGAGGATTTCTTACCACAATGGTCAATGTTGGGAGTACACATTCCTCATAGTTTAATCAAACCAAAGCTCAGGTGTATAGAGTCATATCCCTGTTGACATCGCTGAACACTTGTTACCTCACTCACAGACCTCTCCCACTCCTGTGGCGGTGAACCTAACGGGCCCTGACACCATGGAGATGGGCAGCTCGGCCATGTTCACCATCAACCTCTACCTGCCTCTCCCCAGTGCCTCTGTCATTGTTGATGCCTTCACCCCCCTCACAGAGACGGGCATTATGACGGTGCATTTTAAAACTTGTTTTTTTCAAATATGTTGTCTTTTATGTTGCTCAATACAAATGCCAGTTTTATTTTCCACTAGTTATGTCTAATATTGGCGATATAAGTTTCAAAATTAAATATTGTGTTTAGATTGTTTCAGGTTTTCTCGTTAACATTTAAACCTTAGTTCTTCGCCATGACTATGTAAACATGATTTCCTTATACTTATCACATTACATCAGCTGCCTGTAAATTTGGAGTTCCTAATTACCTTTTCAGTTCTTTCAATTCTTTGAAAAGTGAGAATGTATATCAAATACTGTGAGAGTAGTACAAAAAATCAAGGGAAATTAGGCAGAATGAGACAAAATGTGCTGTCTTTCCTTAAACATTAATATTTCTGATAATCAACATTCATGTGAAACAGTATATCTACCTTTACATTCGAGCTTACTCTAATTTGACTTGCTGTTTACAGATAGATTCACTGGTTCTTAAGAGCACTGGGAATAATTTCAAATGTATAGACAGGAAGAATTACGTGCACAACGTAACAGCAAGCCCATCTGGGAAAGGGAATGACAGAGCACAGCTCAACCTTGGCATATTAACTAATGCCCGTAAGTTTGTTCTGGACATTCTAGTACAAAAAAACAAAATGATTATTTAGATCAGGTTCATGAATATAAACAAATGTTATTGTCCATATCCATTCAATCTTTTTAATTGGTTTGATTCTTTATAATTAAATAACTAACCCAAATACCCTAGATGATCCAAACTGTATTCTTTTCACTTGCTTGGTTTTAACAAAAGTAATAAGTAAGAATATATTTGAAAAATGAAATGAAGGAACAATATGATTATTTTTTTGAGCTGACAGATACTGCAATGTCACTTGCTGAAGCAAGTTGTGCTTAACCTCACTGCTTTCCCTTATCACTCAGTATGTTGTTACTCAGCTGGGGTTGACTCGAAAGCCTGCAGACCACGATGTACTCAAGTACTTGTGTTCATCATTTTACTTGCACTCCGTGACTAGGGTTTGCTTCCATTCATACTTGTATTCCATAAATTCAAGTATGAACGCAAGTATAAGGCTATATTCCATGATATGTTCTAGGGGGACTTGCGATCCCAGTAAGTAGGAAATGCAATTTTACTTGCGTCCAGGTACCAAAGGCTATATTCCACAAGCTTTCAGTGGCACTTGATGAATGTAAGTGTCACTGAACGCATCGTGAAATATAGCCTTAACTATTCTCACTAGGCCTAATCGGTCTTAATGTTGTTACCTTGCCAGGCTCTTGAGTGGTGACCCCAGTTGATCTGTGCATTGTTACCCCACTAGGCTCCTGAGAGATAACCTTGATTTCCCTGCATGTTGTTACCCCACTGTTGTTACGCCCAAGAGGTGACCCCTATCACTCTGTTGTTATCCCACCAGGCTCCCAAGGTGAGCCTTACTGCTCTGTATGTTGTAACACTGCTGTGCTCTCAAGTGATTACCCTGACCACTTTGTATGTTGTTACCCCACTAGACTCTCGGGAGGTGACCCCATATGAGGACAGCGTCCTGACCATAGAATTCAGTGTGTACCTGTACAAGGAGGGGCCGTTGATCGGTCAGAGCTACCCGGTGGGTACCGCCATAGAGATCGGCACCCAGATCTTGACCAGCCAGGTGGAGGTGCAGGCCACTGCCGCCACACCTGCTGCCTTCCAAAACATAGTATGTGCTATTATTTTCAAAAATGTCTAGGTTGCCTACAGAATAATAGAAACCTTCAACTGACCAAATTGTCTTGTCGTTCTGTGAGACACTTGCTTACATAGAAATAACCTGAATTAATTTAGTCAGTGTCAGGGGCATTCAGGATTTGACAATATTATTCTTGGTCTGCCTTGCAATCCTGAACATCTAAAATAGAATTATATCTAAAAACTTTTGTTCATTTTTTATCAGTTCAACTACGCTAAGACACTAAGCTGTCAAATAAAAAAAGAAGTAGTCTTTCAGTTTAAATGGTCTTGTTATGATGGCCAATACTGAATCGTTCTTTGTTCTTAAATATTGGAATGTTTATCACTGTTGGCTGTCTTTCCTTCTCTTGTTAGATGTATCAATTTCTGGATACAACTCAGAAATGTAAATGTTGCTAAAAAGATATAGGAAATAAAGTATGTGAGGGATCTTATGTATTATAAGATCTGTATTTCAGACGGGGACAACAACGTTCAGCCTGCAAACAGCTGGTGCAAGCCCTATCGCTCCAGGGCAAACCACTCTCATCACCCTGGATATCAGTCCTCCAGTGAACACAGAGACTAGGTACCTGTTGGAGGTTCACATGCCTTACAACAACTCGGCCAGGTAAAAAGATCTCCAAGTGGGGACTCCAACCTTATTTTGGAAAAAGATGTCAAAATTGAAACTTCTGTCAAATAATAGTAAACTGCACTAAATCTCCCCAAGTCTTATGGAGGTCCACATCCATTATAACCTATTGTCCATAATTACTTGCCAGGACATATATATTAATATTGACATATTGAAAGTTTCTTGGTCAGCTATAGTTACTTAAAATTTATTGTTGACTGATGTACTGTGAATGCTAGATGCAGGAAGATTCTTGTAATGCCCCTCAGGAGCTAGGTGAAACTTGGTTGCCAAAAATCATAATATCTTAATTAGAATTTGGGTTTGAAGAATACAGCTCTTTATGTATGATCATAAGACGTTATAGTCTGAACCCAATAACGTTTAGAAGACTCATGTCCCTTTGTGCCCAGGATGAAGGCTTGTCAGGCCCTGATTACCTACATGGGCATCAACCTTCCCTCAGTCGTAGAAGCAATGCCCGTGTACTCGGCCAAAGACAACACAACCAATGACAAGATCACCTGGGACCTGGGCATCATCACAAACCATGGCTTAAGGTGAGGTGGCTGCTTTTACCTAGATTCTTTTTCTGTCTGCAAAATGGATGCATTTCAATGTAAATGAAGGAAGGTGTAATTGCATACTACTTGAATTATACCTGCATGTGATTGTATGCATAGAACAACAGAACCCAAGAAATTTCTTTAGTCACCTCATCCTCTCTCTTTTGTGATGTTTTGGTGTTTCAGTAGCTCTACAACGTATGACATACTATTGGCTGGATTTGTACGCAATTTTCTTCACTCAGAGAAACGTCTTACTTTTTCAAGTTCTAGTTTTTCACACCTATGTTGGTATTTGTTATTGACTAAAGTTGTATTGGGTCTTGTTAAAGAAAAAAAGCTTTACTTGCGATACAAAAAGACATTAATGATTAATGAGAACAAGAAGTTGTTCCAAATGTGTTAAGTGAAGTTAAAAAAATACCAACCATTCTTTAGATCTATTTGTAACATCTAGTTATATTTTGAAGTTCTGACAGGACAAATATATCAACATTTCTCACCATTATATCACTTCCCTCCTTTCAGAACAACAGCCGAAGACAGAAGTGCGAGTATACTCCAAGTGGGGATCACAGCTGAGCTGCTCGACCACACATTAAACACAGAGGGCAAGCAGCTCTGGGTTTCAGTGGGTGTGCATTCCTCCACCAAGTGCCTTTGGGTTGGCCAGACCAATGTGACCATCACTACTATGGCCACCTACAATGTAAGTACCTGGGCTGGGCTGGGAGATGTCTATGAGTGTAATATAGCTCAATTTCTGTATTTCATTCGGTGTACTTATAGTGGTAGGGCAGCAATTTCAAATAGTATATATGTATTCAAAGAGTCATTTAAGAAGAAGATTTTCCTTACGCCCATGTTTATAGGTGTTCAACCTGATTGTGATATCATGATTACATTGTTAACTATGAATTATTATAATAAAAAACTTCCATGGATGAAATGCTAAATAAGACACATTTGATCATAGTTTGGTCAAAGGGCATGTAAAATCTGACTAATTTGAGGACATGAGCTTCAACACCACAAGGGTGGACTTACTCAATGTGATGTTTTAGGAAGAGCCTTTTTTATAACAGTTGAAGAAATTCTCTTATGAAAGAAAACGCTTACATGGCAATTCCCAATCCTGTAGGCCTCCAACATTCCCACCCTCTCCATGGTCTACGAGCATGGCTCGGAGTATGTGTATGTGGGCGCCTCCAAGGCCTTGCTGCTGGACCTGACCATCCAGCCAGGGGTCCTGCACCCCCCAATGGACGTGGAGTTCCTCACCCCATACAAGAACAACTCGGCCGTCTTTACCATCCATAGAGTCGAGCTGCTTTATGTGGGCTCCAACATGCCCTGTGTTGACCAGGCTACCATCAACTCCGCCATCACCTATAGTGCATGGTAAATAGGTTAAGATTCCTGATCAGGATCATAAACTGCAGTATGTTGGAGTGGGATTGGTTTCTAAGTTGTCTTTACTAACCACTATGTTATTTTTCTAATTCAATTTGCCAGCTCAACCAGGGTGTGGGGGAAGCTGATTTTATAAATCAGATCAAGCCTTATTTAGACTATAAGAGTCAGGAAATATAAATTTAGCTGAAATATTACATCCATATATAGTATCTTTCAACTAATAATCTTTCAATCCTTAATTGAGAGGCAATTGTGCTTGCAAGCATTTATTTTCACAACAAAAAATGTATTTGATAAAGATTGAAATAAGATAAATAGCTCGGAAATATATAGTCTATTCTACATGTACATTATAGGACCACAACCACCAACACCATGGACTACACCCGTGCTATTGTGTCCCTAGGCTACATGTGTAGCATAGCCTCGCCCAATGCCACAACCACCATGGACAACCTACTCCGCTTTAGATTAACGGTGCGGGTGGAGGACCATGTGACCCTAGAGAACGGCACTAAGGAGTGGGTGTCGGCTGGTCTCATGTATGCCGAGACCAAAGTCTGGGCCAGCCAGCTCGCCCTCTCTGCATTGAGGGACGGCAGCATTGATGCACCTGTAGGTTGGATAAATATATATTTTAAAGGTTTTTTATTAGTAATAATCCTCAATGTTTCCCTAGGTTTGCAGAGTTATTGTAATCATGGATGTGAAAAGATAAATTAATTTCTTAAAATATAGCATTTTATGAATATTTCAAGTAACATTCAGTCCATGGCAATGTCTAATACATGCACATCTAAAATGAGATTTGAAATTATCATTCAACATTAAGTAAAATAATGAGTTAATGAAAATTAAGTTATACTTATAACATACATGTCTTTTGTAGGCATTGGGCGTCATTGGCTCCCCCTGGTGGATCTTTTCATAAAATACATATACCCTTCTCCTCTCTACCTCCCCCTGGTGTAGCAGAACCTCATACATGCCTATATAAAGGGACTGCACACCTCTCTTCCCCTCTCTGTCTTTGTCGCTGCCTCCTACACTGCCCACACCTCCAATCATCTCCCACCCACCCACACCTACATATCATATTTTTGATATATATCTTATCTCTCATACATAACATCTTATCATTAATTTTATTACCAGTATTCTTATGTCTCAATTACTATTTCATATTATATGAAATAAATAAAACTTCTTAAAGGTGAACAGACAAGCAAATTTTTAGGTTCTTGACCAAATGTTCATATCTTAAAATGGTTATTGACTTAATAAGGATATTTTTTTTTATAATAAATTGATAAATCAAGCTAATTTCCTTATTCACCTGCGAAATCTGAGCAAAAACTGTCATGGCCGCCATTACCCATAGGCCTTAGTGGTGTGACGTCAGAGTATGGTTGGTGAGACTTAAGGCTTGACAAGGTAGTCTGGGCTATGGTTTCTGTTGTTGCAAATACTATTGCACCTATAGTCAAATTCTGCACTGAATTCTACACAGAATTTGAGAGTATTGACTATGACAATTTTTATAAGAAAATGTGTGTGAAATAGGCAATTAAAAGTGCAGCATACATTTTTTAAGATTTATTTTTTCATTTCTCCCTTAATTATGACATTATGGTCTTGCAACTTCTCGAGTATGTTTAAAACATTCTTCTCAAGGGAACGTGTCCCAAAATTTTGATGCAGGTCATAGTTTCATTTTTATAAATGAGAAGTGTTATGATCATTAAGGCATTATTAAATGAGAAATCCGTGTTCAAAAAGTAAAAGTTAAAATATTCTACTTCTTATGTTCTCCCCCTTTTCTCTACCAATTTCTGTGTTAAATCAAATATTAGTAATACCATTCGATAGCTGACATATTCAGCTTTTATTTGATGTATAATATGTGTATAAATACAAAGAAACAACAGAGTTATATGTAAACATGCACAACTGTTGCAAATTGCGCCCTGATCACCCTACTCTACCTAATAAGAAATTTGTTTTCAAAAACAATAAAATCAACGCTTTTTAAGAGCAAACAACAAAATACAATTTTCCCTTATTATCTTGATTCAATTTGAAAACTGTAAACAATCTTCCAAGCATACCAACAAAATTTGATAATCATATTGAGCTTTCGCACAGAGCATTTGATGCTCTCTTCCCCTACTGTAACACCTCCCTACCCATACTCTGACGTCACACACCTGGTCACGCACCACTAGCTGCCTGAGGGGGCCGAAGGTGTGAGAGTGGTTTCACACTCCTTAAATGCTCTGTGCGAAAGCTCAATATATTGTTATGGTCAAGGTCACCCATGGTATCTGTACATTACACATCAATCAATCATTTCTCATGAAATTCGTCATTTTGACGTTTTTCTTGTCAGTTCACCTTTAATGCCAACTCTGCCTTATCAATTACCTTTAAGATCCTAACCAGGGGGAAATAGTTAATGATTGCAGCTTTGTGAACAAACCTCCCCATGCATGGATAGCAGGATCGAACTCGATGTACAAAAAAAATTTGGACTCCTGCAGACTCGTCCTGATATCCTTCTGATCCTGACATCTGGAGTCTGATCCTGCTATCCGGACCATCATATTCATACAGTTTTGTATATTTCCGAAACTGTATTGTATATGTACGAAGACAGACACTGCTCCTGAAGTTTTGTCTTGTTTGTTCTATGTTTATTGCCAATGTTCATTCCTTCTCACTTTGTTTCCAACTTGTTTTTACAAGAAAATCATATCTAAGGTCTGTCAAAAGGTAATTGAATAATACCATGATGTTTTCCATAGTATATACATTGTTCAGTAATGTCAGTTCAACAATTGAATCAGTTTTAATGTGCCACTTATGAGACCTTACTGGAATCTTCGGATACATGTTGGTTTATATCATGTTTATTATAGGATATGAAATAAACTAAGATTCAAAGTTATCTTATATCATGTATTTAGTCTTATGTTGTGGGGAATCTAAGAGATGAGTAATGATATGGAGCTAGCTGATAGGGTAGAGCTCTTCTCCCTTCCCAGTGAAAGATCGAGGCTAGCAGTAAGGTAACAAACACATTTTGCGACTGTTACGTTATTTTAGGCAAATTTGAGATTTCAGAAGACGGAACAAGAACCAAAGCCGAACTAAACAAAACATCATGATGATGTTATAATAACGTTATAATAGCGTTATAATAATGTTATATTCTTAATTACCTCTAAGCCCTTAATCTTGTCTTACTGCTTCCAGCAAAGCTATTAATTGAAATATGCATTGAGAAATCATGTAACTGAAAGTATTTTTAAGAGTGAAATTAGTATTGATGTTTTTATGCACTACTAATGATGAATTACCAGTCAGGAACATGGAACTTCAAATTTATAAAGCTGCTAAAAATTTCACAATTTGAATGGACTTCCAAAGATTATTCAATCTTAACAGAATATATACCTGTACTCAGCAAGAATGGTACTTTTGATACAAGAGGATCTTAGCATTGGTAATACAAGAAAATGATAGAAAAATCTTGCACTAAACTAGCAAAGCTCTAGTCTATTGACAATGAGCGGATCGCAGCAATTCTATTGACCCTGGCCTAAGCCTGGCCTCCCCATGTGAGTGCAGACCCTCAGTACTAGATGTGGCCTCAGAGACACAAGTACACTATAATATGATATACCAATGCTGAAGTATGTTATGAATACTAACTGGACACATGATCCCACTACAAGTTGTTTATGAGTGTCCATACCGGGCTCATAATAAAGGGGTCAAATTAGTAAGTATCAACACAAATCAAACTATATGAGAAAGCACATTGAAAGATAGGGTATCTTTACAATACTTTCCTTGTAAAATATGTAATGTTCATACCCCTGTCTTTCCTTTGATTTGAGAGGTTTAATAATCATGTAAAATATAGTTAGCAATGACAGCAATACTCCAAAGTTCCACAAACACTCAAAGGTAACATAATGAGTCAAATGTAATAACATCATGAAAGCACTAATCTATACATTTTTAAAATCGTATTTCGAAACCAATAATTGTAAAATTGTAGGTAGCTCATTCCAGGGTTGAGTGTTGGCAGTCTGGTATTTCTAACTGTTTGAGCTAGAGATGATTTGTTGTGCCTAAAATAATCAATACTATTTAATAGTTGCCTTTTTCTTCTAGATCCCCCCCCCCGGGGGCAGGTGGCATAAGCTAGTAATCAACCTTGGATAATTAATGCAAAATGAACATATCTTATGAATCTGATTTTTTTATCAATATCACTTGAACCTTATTGTAAAATATTATGGATAAATTCTAGGAAACCAATAGCAGACATAGGAATATAATTGCAAAAAGTGGGATACAACCTGTGTTTACTAGTCTAAAGTTCTGGTGTGTGTGTTGAGTAATAAAAGGTCGTATCTGGGCTGATGTTGAATCTGATAGTTTGAATATCACATAAATCTCTACTATTTTAGGGTAATCAAATGAATTCATTACCAGCATATTGGTACAAATTAGGATTTTTTTTTGTCTAATTTGTATTAGTTCAACCGATTTAATTATTTATTTAAAATTTAGATATGTCAGATACGACCTTTTGTTTTTCACCGGTTTCCAACTCTTTTCATTAAAAGTGAGTAATAAAAGGTCATATCTGGAAAAGATATGTATATGTTACCATAGTAACATCCCAATAATCTAAATATATTCACAATTGTGACAAAAGTATTTGTAGCATATCATTCTTCTTAGTAATATGATATTATGAAGATCGAGCAGATATTTAGAATCATACAGAGCTTTAAGATATGTCATATTTCTTTAATGGGCAATTACTAAAAATGAGCATTTGTCAGATACAACCTAACATCTATCTCAGGGGTGATTTGCTTTCAACAAACCGGCTAGATTGATCAATGTCATTATGTATACAAATTTGATAATTAATTTCTAACTTGAATGATAGTACCAACTTTAGTTTCTGGTCCATGTACATTGTATTATCAATGTGTATGTTCAGTTTGTATTTCTGAATTCTTTTTCGTTAGTGAAAGATTCAAGCTAATTGTAAGCCCATTTTAGTACATATGAGAATCAAGTAACACAGCCTGGCAGTTGCCATGGCAACCCTCAGAAATATAACATGGAATATATTCTTTTGCACATGACTGCGATTTTTAGGAGGCTATTATTAGATTTTTCCAGCTTTGCTGTAGTTCACTTCAAACTTTAAGCCGTTTCAAATGTTTTTGAATTCTAAATTTTAATAATTGATGATTATGATTCTGTGAATTTGTTTAAAGTAAATATAGTTTAAATGTTTATTGTAGATGTATTTCAAAACTGATCACCAATATGGCGCCCATCCCATTTTGGAGGATGTGACATCATCTGCACAATGTCTATTCTACTTGTGACGTCACAAGCAGAGAAATGCACTATGCAAGCTGCATCATGTGCAAGTAGGGATACTCAGATTGAAAATATATGTTAAACACAAACTTCTAAAGATAAAGATTTAAAATTCTGCATGGTTATTTCCTGAATGGTGAGGATCACGACAGTGTGCTAATTTACAATCACTGCCCCCTGCCTTTAACATGTGTGGCAGTTATGCAGGTATTGGGAGTGTATATTGGATCAGTGGAAAGCCATGTGGTATTCATTCAATCCATAGTAATGGTAACCAAAATTATGTGTTTACTGAGAGTAACATGGGGACCCAATGAAATTAGTTTCAGCGCTACTAATGATGAATCACCAGTCAGAAACGTGAAACTTCATATTCTCCCACAAGTATCTGAGGTCAGGAAGGGGTCATCCCAGGTCTGCAGATCACCGTCACAGATCACTGCACTCAACTCTAGGGTTAACAGAGGGGTCGTCCCAGGTATCTCAAACCCTGCCACAGTTCACTTCACCCCATCTCAGGTCTGAGGTATCACTGTCACAGATCACTGCATCCCACCCTAGGCCTCAGAGAGAGTTCATCCAAGGCATCCCCTTCACAGAGACAGTTCACTGACTCTGATCCTCCTGTTACAGTTCACTGCACCCGACCCATGCCTCAATGAGGGGGCATCCAGGGTCTGAAGTATCATCGTCACAGTTCACTCCACCCTTGGGTTCAGAGAGGGTCCGTCCTAGGTCTGCCCCAAACTGTTTCAGTTCACTGAACCCCTTCACCTCAGAGAGGGGTCATCCCGGGTCTCCCAAACACTGTCACAGTTCACTGCACCTAGCCCTAGGACTTACAGTGGGTCATCTGCCTCTTACTGTCAAAGGTTATGATCTCAACAATCAGCCAGCATATTGTAAAATATCAAAGAATAGGCCTAACAGTGGCCCAAAAACATATTTCCTTTTAGAATTGGATAGCTTAATTAATTGAAATAACAGTGTATGAAATTTGAGAGGTTAATGAATTTCAGAAACCACATGATTTGTGACAAGATCCGAATGATCTATGAAAACACTACATTCAGTGACTATCCTGTAATAATACCACTCCACACACTCCTCACGCCCTTCACACATTCACCATCCCCTCCACACACTCCACACACCCTCTGCACCCTCCACACACTCAACACCCCTCCACACACTCTGCATACCCTCCACACATTCCCCACCCCCCCACACACTACGCACACCCTCTACACACGCCTCATGCCCTCCACACACTTACCACACCCTCCACACACACCCCATGCCCTTCACACACTCACCACACCCTCCACACACTCCCCACGTCCTCCACACACTCCCCACATCCTCCACACGCTCCCCACACCCTTCACACACTCACCACACCCTCCACACACACCCCATGCCCTTCACACACTCACCACATCCTCCAAACACTCACAACGCCCTCTACACACTGACCACGCGCGCCAAACACTCACCACGCCCTCTGCACACTCACCACGCCCTCCACACACTCACCACATCCTCCACACACTCCCCATATCCTCCACACACTCCCCACGCCCTTTACACACTCACCATGCCCTCCACACTCACCATGTCTTTCAGACACTCTCCACGCCCTTCACACACTCACCACGCCCTCTACCGACTCACCACGCCATCCACACACTCCCCACGCCCTCCACACACTCACCACACCCTCCCCACACCCTCCACACACTCCCCACACCCTCCACACACTCGTCATGCCCTCCACACACTCCCCACGCCCTTCACACAAACTCTCCACACACCCTTCACACACTCCCCATGCCCTCCACACACTCCCCACGCCCTCCACACATTCACCACACCCTCCACACACTCCCCACACCCTCCACACACTCCCCACACCCTCCACACACTCCCCAAGCCCTCCACACAATCCCCACCCCCTCCACACACTCCCCACGCCCTCCACACACTCACCACACCCTCCACACACTCCCCACACCCTCCACACACTCCCCACACCCTCCACACACTCGCCATGCCCTCCACACACTCCCCACGCCCATCACACACACTCTCCACACACCCTTCACACACTCCCCATGCCCTCCACATACTCGCCATGCCCTTCACACACTCACCACGCCCTCCACACACTCACCATACCCTCCACACACTCATCCGCGCCCTCCACACACACCCCACGACTTTGACACACTCCCCACGCCCTCCACACACTCCCCACGCCTCCCACACACTCACACCACGCCCCCCACACACTCACCACGCCCTCCATACACTCACCACACCCTTCGGACACTCCCCACACCCTTCATACACTCACCACGCCCTCTCCACACTCCCAATGCCCTCCACATACTCAGCATGTCTCCACACACACCCCACACATTCCCTTCACCCTACTCATGCTCACAACGCCCTCCACACTCTCCCCACGCCCTTCACACACTCACCATGCCCTCCACACACTCCCCACGCCCTTCATACAGTCACCACACCCTCTCCACACTCCCAACGCCCTCCAAACACTTCACACACCCTCCACCCACTCCACACACCCACCACACAATCCCCACACCCTCCACACATTCCCCAAGCCCTTCACACACTCACCACGCCCTCCACAAACTCCCCACGCCCTCCACACACTCACCACATCCTCCACACACTCCCCACACCCCCCACACATTCCCTACACCCTCCTCACATTCACCACGCACTCCACACACTCCCGACGCCCTTCATACACTCACCACGCCCTCTGCAAACTCCCAACATCCTCCACACACTCACCATATCCTCCACACACTCCCCATACCCCCCACTTATTCCCTACGCCCTCCACACTTCCCACGCCCTTTACACACTAACCACACCCTCCACATACTCACCACACCCTCCACAAACTCACCACTCCCTCCACCCACTCACCATACCGCCTACACAATTCACACACCCTCCACCTACTCCCCATGCCCTCCACACACTCCCCACACCCTGTAAACACCCACATCCTTCACACACTCACCACGCCCTCCACACACTCCCCAAGCCCTTCACACACTCACGACCCCCTCCACACACTCCGCACACGCTGCACACATGCCCCATGCCCTCCACACACTCAACATGTCCTCACTCCCAACGCCCTCCACACACTCCCTACCCCCTCTGCACACTCACCACGCCCTCCAAACACTCCCCACGCTCTTCACACACTCACCACACCAGCTGCACACTCACCATGCCCTTCACACACTCACCATGCCCTTCACACACTCACCATACCCTCAACCGAATCACCAAGCCGTCCACACACTCCCCACGCCCTCTACACACTCCCCATGTCCTTAACACACTCACCACGCCCTCCACCAACTCACCACGCCATCCACACACTCCCCATGCCCTCCACACACTCACCACACCCTCCACACACACTCTCCACACACCCTCCACAAACTCACCACAACCCTCCAAACACTCACAAGGCCATACACACATTCACCACGAGTTCCACACACTCCCTACGACCTTAACACACTCACCAAGCCCTCCACACACTCACCATGCCCTCCACACACACCCCACGCCCTTGACACACTCACAATGCCCTTGACACACTCCTAAAACCTCCACACACTCCCCACACCCCATACACAATTCACACACCCTCCACCTACTCCCCACGCCCTCCACACACTCCCCACACCCTGTACACACCCACATCCTTCACACACTCACCACGCCCTCCACACACTCACCAAGCCCTTCACACACTCACGCCCCCCTCCACACACTCCGCAAACGCTGCACACATGCCCCATGCCCTCCACACACTCAACATGCCCTCACGACCCACGCCCTCCACACACTCCCCATCCCCTCTGCACACTCACCACGCCCTCCAAACACTCCCCACGCTCTTCACACACTCACCACACCAGCTGCACACTCACCACACCCTCCACACAAGCCCCATGCCCTTCATACACTCACCACTCCCTCTCCACACTCCCAAAGCCCTCCACACACTCACCACATCCTACACACACTCCCCACACCCCCCACACATTGCGTACGCCCTTCTCACACTCCTAACGCCCTCCACACACTCACCTCCTCCACACACTCACTATGCCCTCCACACACTCACCACGCCCTCACTCCCCATGCCCTTCACACACTTACCACGCCATCCGCACGCTCACCACACCCTCCACACAAGCCCCAAGCCCTTCATACACTCACCACACCCTCTCTACACTCCCAACGTCCTCCACACACTCACCACATCCTCCACACACTCCCCACACCCCCCACAAATTCCCACATCCTCCACACACTCACCACGCCCTCCAACCACTCCACATGCCCTCCACACACTCCCCACACCCTCCACAAACTCCTTACACCCTCCACAAACTCCCCACGCCCTCCACACACTCACCACTCCCTCCAAACACTCACCACGCCCTCCAAACACTCCCCAAGCCCTTCACACCCTCACGACCCCCTCCACACACTCTGCACATGCTGCAGACACACCTCATGCCCTCCATACACTCACCACGCCCTCCACAAACACCCCACACCCTCCACACTCCCCACACCCTTCACACACTCACCACGCCCTCTACACACTCCACACCCCCTCCACACACACTCTCCACACACCCTCCACAAACTCACCACACCCTTCACACACTCACAAGGCCCTACTCACATTCACCACGAGTTCCACACACTCCCCGTGCCCTTCACACACTCAACACGCTCTCAGCACACTCCCCATGCCCTTCACACACTCACTCACTCACGACCCCCTCCACATACTCCGCACACGCTGCACACATGCCACATACACTCCACACACTCAACACGCCCTCACTCCCCACGCCCTCCACACACTCCCCATTCCCTCTGCACACTCACCACACCCTACAAACACTCCCCATGCTCTTCACACAATCACCACGCCAGCCGCACACTCACCACAGCCTCCACACAAGCCCCATGCCCATCATATACTCACCACTCCCTCTCCACACTCCCAACACCCCCCACACATTCCCTACACCCTCCGCACACTCACCACGCGTTCAACACACTCCCCACGCCCTTCATACACTCACCATGCCCTCTGCACACTCTCAACGCCCTCCACACACTCACCACGCCCTCCAGCCACTACACATGCCCTTGACACACTCCCCACACCCTTCACAAACTCCCCAACCCTCCACACACTCACCACTCCCTGCAAACGCTCACCACGCCCTCCACACCCCCCCCAGCACCCCCCCCCCCCACACTCTCCACACACTTCCTACCGCAACCACACACTCCCCACACCCTCCACACACTCCCCACGCCCTCCACACACTCCCCACACCTTCCACACACTCCCCATGCCCTCCACACACTCCCCACACTCCCCACACCCTCCACACACTCCCAACACCCTCCACACACTCACCACACCCTCCACACACTCCCCACACCCTCCACACACTCACCACACCCTCCACACACTACCCACACCCTCCACACACTCCCCACAACCTCCACACATTCCCCACACCCTCCACACACTCCCCACACCCTCCACACACTCACCAGGCCCTCCACACACTCACCACGTCCTCCACACACTCACCACGCCCTCCACACACTCCCCATGTCGTCCACACACTCCCCACGTCCCCCACACACTCCCCACATCCCCCACACAATCCCCACGCCCTCCGCACACTCCCCACGCCCTCCATACAATCCCCACACCCTCCACATACTCCCCACACACTCCCCACACACTCCCCACACACTCCCCACGCCCTCCACACACTCCCCACGCCCTCCACACACTCCCCACACTCTCCAAACACTCCCCACGTCCTCCACACACTCCCCACGTCCCCCACACACTCCCCACGCCCTCCACACACTCCCCACACACTCCCCACACTCCCCACACACTCCCCACACTCCCCACACCCTCCACACACTCCCGACGCCCTCCACACACTCCCCACGCCCTCCACACACTCCCCACGCCCTCCAAACACTCCCCACGCCCTCCACACACTCACTATGCCCTCCACACTCCCCACACCCTCCACACACTCCCCACGTCCTCCACACACTCCCCACACCCTCCACACACTCCCCACGTCCTCCACACACTCCCCACGTCCCCCACACACTCCCCACGCCATCCACACACTCCCCACGCCCTCCACACACTCCCCACGCCCTCCACACACTCCCCACGCCCTCCACACACTCCCCACGCCTTCCACATACTCCCCACGCCCTCCACACACTCACCACGCCCTCCACACACTCACCACGCCCTCCACACACTCCCCACACCCTCCACACACTCCCCACACCCTCCACACACTCCCCACACCCTCCACACACTCCCCATGCCCTCCACACACTCACCATGCCCTCCACACACTCACCACGTCCTCCACACACTCCCCACGCCCTCCACACACTCCCCACGCCCTCCACACACTCCCTATGCCCTCCACACACTCCCCACACCCTCCACACACTCCCCTCGTCCTCCACACACTCCCCACGTCCCCAACACACTCCCCACGCCCTCCACACACTCCCCATGCCCTCCGCACACTCCCCACACATTCCCCCACACTCCCCACGCCCTCCACACACTCCCCACGCCCTCCACACACTCACCACACCCTCCACACACTCACCATGCCTACTCCCCATACCCTCAACACATTCACCACACCCTCCACACATTTCCCACCGCCTCAGCACACTCACCACACCCTCCACACACTCACCACATCCCTCCACACACTCCCCATGCCCTCCACACACTCCCCACGCCCTCCACACACTCCCCACACCCTCCACACACTCCCCATGCCCTTCACACACTTCTCATGCCCTCCACACACTCCCCAAGCCCTCCATACACTTCCCATGCCCTCCACACACTCCCCACAACCCTGACACACTCCCCACACCCTCCACACACTCCCCACGCCCTCCACACACTCCCCACGCCCTCCGCACACTCCCCACACACTCCCCACACTCCCCACACCCTCCACACACTCCCCACGCCCTCCACACACTCCCCACGCCCTCCACACACTCCCCACGCCCTCCAAACACTCCCCACGGCCTCCACACACTCACTATGCCCTCCACACTCCCCACACCCTCCACACACTCCCCACGTCCTCCACACACTCCCCACGTCCCCCACACACTCCCCACGCCATCCACACACTCCCCACGCCCTCCACACACTCCCCACACATTCCCCACACTCCCCACACTCCCCACGCCCTCCACACACTCCCCACGCCCACCACACACTCCCCACGCCCTCCACACACTCCCCACGCCTTCCACACACTCCCCACGCCCTCCACACACTCACCACGCCCTCCACACACTCACCACGCCCTCCACACACTCCCCACACCCTCCACACACTCCCCACACCCTCCACACACTCCCCACACCCTCCACACACTCCCCATGCCCTCCACACACTCACCACGCCCTCCACACACTCACCACGTCCTCCACACACTCCCCACGCCCTCCACAAACTCCCCACGCCCTCCACACACTCCCTATGCCCTCCACACACTCCCCACACCCTCCACACACTCCCCTCGTCCTCCACACACTCCCCACGTCCCCAACACACTCCCCACGCCCTCCACACACTCCCCATGCCCTCCGCACACTCCCCACACATTCCCCACACTCCCCACGCCCTCCACACACTCCCCACGCCCTCCACACACTCACCACGCCTACTCCCCATACCATCAACACATTCACCACACCCTCCACACATTTCCCACCGCCTCAGCACACTCACCACACCCTCCACACACTCACCACATCCCTCCACACACTCCCCATGCCCTCCACACACTCCCCATGCCCTCCACACACTCCCCACACCCTCCACACACTCCCCATGCCCTTCACACACTTCTCATGCCCTCCACACACTCCCCATACCCTCCACACACTCCCAAAACCCTGAACACACTCCCTTTGGCCTCCACACACTCTCCACACCCTCAACACACTCCCCAAGCCCTCTACACACTCCCCACACCCTCCACACACTCCCCACACCCTCCACACACTCCCAATGCCCTCCACACACTTCCCACACCCTCCACACCCTCCCCACACCATTCACATCCTCCTCACACCCTTCAGACACTCCCCACACCCTCCACACACTCCCCATGCATTTCACACCCTCCACAAACCCTCCACACATTCAACAAATGCTCCAAATACTCCACGCCCTCCCCAAACTCCCCCACACACTCCTCACATCCTCCACACATTCCCTACACCCTCTACACACTCCCTACATCCCACACACTCCCCAAACCCCCCACACACTCCCCTCACCCTCCAAACACTCCCCACACCCTCCACACACTCCCCACACCCTCAACACTCTCCCCAAGCCCTCTACACACTCCCCACGCCCTCCACACACTCCCCACATACTCCACACACTCCCCACACCCTCCACACACTCCTACCACCCTCCATACACTTCCCACGCCATCCACTCACTTCTGAAAACCTTCACACACTCCCACAACCTCCACACATTCCCTACCACCTCCATCCACTCCCGACAGCCCCCACACATTCCCCACGCCCTCTACACACTCCCCACACCCTCCACCCACTTCTCAAAACCTTCACATAATCCCCACACACTTCCCATGATCTCAGGGCGGGAAAAGGACTAAAATTGTGCTTGTAGAGTGGGTGGAAGTGTCGGAGGCGGTTGCTTGCCGCCCCTAGCTTCAAACTTGAATTCTCAAGATATTTACTCTCCAGAAAAGTGCGCAGTTATATAAAATTCTAGGTAAAAAATAAAGTATTAAAATAAATATTTTTTTCAGACCTACCGATTCTTAGACCATATAAGCTTTCACAATCAGGAAAAAGGAAATTCCCAACGTTCTTTTATTATGACATACATCACCAAAGTACTAATTTTTTTTATTAGTGTCTACTAGAACGTAGAGAGCAAAATGTACGAGGTAAAACAAAACTGCATGGAAAATGCAGCATGTATATTTGACACACAGCTTTGATAAAATAATAAAATAAATATTTTTTTCAGACCTACGGATTCTTAGACTATATAAGCTTTCACAATTAGGAAAAAGGAAACTCCCAACGTTCTTTTATTATGACATACATCGCCAAAGTACTAATTTTTTTTATTAGTGTCTACTAGAATGTAGAGAGCAAAATGTACGAGGTAAAACAAAACTGCATGGAAAATGCAGCATGTATATTTGACACACAGCTTTGATACAATTATAAATGTACGTTCAGAACCAAGGTGTGTAGGTTCAGAACCAAGGTTATTCCCTGAATGGATCCATTACGAAACCAAAATGTATGAGATTTTGGCATTTACAATGAGGGAAAGTAATATGTGAATCGCATCACTTAAAAAAAATGTCCTGAAAACATTACAATATAACAGATAACAGTGTCAAAAAATATTTTTGGTTCTGAACGTACGTAGTTTGGTTCTGAACGTAAATAGTTTGGTTCTGAACGTACATACCTTGGTTCTGAACTTACTTACCTTGGTTCTGAACGTACATAGCTTGGTTCTGAATGTACATATGTTGGCCACACTCAAGATAAGTTTTTGTGACATTTATTTGATTTCACTTAAAAGGAGTCAAAAGAAATGTTGGGTCAAAATTTTACAAATTCTGTTAACTATTGAAAAATACTCCATGGCTATAAACTAGGCCTGAGGTAAAATATAGATTGCCAATAAAGACTTAAACTACATCAAAATACATTAAAACTTGTTCCTAGTCAATTTTGGTTATAGTTATAGTTATAGTTAGTTATCATGATTTCTACTGTACCAATAGCTAAAGTTAGACTCTTGGAATGTAATTTTATAGTTACTTGTGTTTGCAAAATTTTGTCATATTTTGACACAATATTGCTTTTGGCTCCCTTTAAAAACGAAATGAACCCTATACTAACTGGTGCATCCGCCTACACTGGTTCACTGTTCATTCATCGCCATTGACTGCGGAATGTGAATGTGGGCTATGGTTAAGATACACTTTTGTATGGACGAGGGGTGCTCAAATTGTATTCTTGGCCTTATTTGCATTCTTGTTTGAGCGACGGTGTCTTTGTCGCTTGAAAGTCCTTCCTATAAACCATTATGTGAGCAAAGTTTGGCAATGCTCAGCTACCCAGGTTTTATTGGACCTTCGACGGCATATCTGGGAGGAGGAGGGGTATTGGGGAGTTTCAGATACCACGACGCATCTCGATATGTCAATGTATCTCTCATCTAACTCATCATAATACCAGGGTATGAATGTGCAGTTTGGTGACAAAAAGGCTTAATATTAGGTGGCACCCATCCCCATGCACGTCACCCATGCGCAGTGGGGGGGGGGGGGGGTGTACACGTGATAGACCGAATGACACCTTTAATCAACGTGCCCGACACAACCCCAGTACCCGGGTTACAGGCCACAAACCTCTGGCAAGGCCTCCTCTCACTACCGGTCACAGAGTGTGGGTGTGACCGTCCTTTTACCTTTAGTAGTAGGGCTAATTACATAGAAACCTCCATCAGGTCCGTGGGAGGTGCACTTTGTGCCCGGCAGGACCCTGTAGACCTTGTGCAGTCGTGGTCACGCGATCCATTTTTGGTGATCACCACGCGTTGATCATGACCATGTGTCAATGAAATGAATCCAAAATTTACAATTCTGACTGCAAATGATAGTTGATTATGATTTAATAAGATTGTTTGAAGTACATTTGGCACAAAAAAAAGTTTTCTAAATTCTAAATAATATTGATTATGTATTGATCACCAATATGGTGGCCACCCAATTTTGAGGGGTGTGACGCCATCTGCACAACATCTATAGGCATTTTTCAGACGTGGTCACGTGATCACATTTTGGTGATCACCACGTGGTGATCAGGGAAACATGGCTTTGGAATAAACCAGAAGTTTTACATTTTCAATGACGATACTTGTTTAAACTTACTCAGTGACTCTATTATATTCAAAAGTAATATGAAAAGGTTTTCCAAATGAGGGTTTAAACATAAAAGTTCCACCTTTCCTTAAAAATTCATCATAATAACTCTTAACAATCTTAAGAAAATATTTCACCTAGGGAACCTCACCATCATCCTTTTTAAGTTCAAATTAATTAAATTACGAGAAAAAGTTCCACTCAGGGAACCCTGCCCCCCCCCCCCCCCCCCCCCCCACACACACACAGAGCAGAACATGTATGCCGGCAGGGGTCATGTTGAAGGGCAGAGACTGGAGCCCCAGTCCGTGAATTACTATTGAACCTGCGCAGTGAACCCTCCCATAGAAGACCTGTACCCAACGATCTAAGCCTGGTCCAAGGGCCATCCCAGGTCTACCCAACACCGCCACAGTTCACTGCCCCCACCCTGGGCCTCAGAGATCCAAAGGTTTGGTGTACAACTGACACAGTTCACTGCACCCAAAGAAAGGTCTCATAGAGGGGCGATCCAAAGGGCCTTTGATGGGTGGTCCCAACATATAATATCAGGACTCAGAGAGGGTTCATCCCAGGCCTCTTCAATACTCCACTGCACCCACCCCTGGGCCCCAGAGAGGGGGGAATCTTAAGGTTTGGTGTACAAGTGTCACAGTTCACTGCACCCAAAGCCAGGTCTCAGAGGTCCATACAACACAATACATCTCCCCCATACCCAGGACTCAGGGTAGGGGCGATCCAGGGTTTAACATCAGTATGACACATAAAGATTTGCTCCGAAGAGGGGTGCATCTCAGGTCTGCACAACACTGCCACAGTTCACTGCATCCACCCCTGGTCAGAGAGGGGGCATCTGAAGGTCTATACACCATTCCCATGAACCTGCGCAGTGAACCCTCCCATAGAAGGCCTATTCCAAATCATTCCCATTGAAACCCATACCCCAATCGACTGCCACCCCCTAGTTCTATAGATGTGTACTGTATACCTTTCACATGAACATGCCCAGTTCCCCCCCCCCCCCCCCTTGCAGGGGCGGATCTAGGGGGGTGGGGTCCTGGGGATCCTGACCCCCCCCCTCACACACACACACACACACACACACACACACACACACACACACTTTTGATTGACCCCTAAACTACAAAAAGAGGAAAATGTCGCATGTGTATGCTGAATGCATGTCGTTTTAGTACTTAATGTTTATGCTGACCGCCCGGCCCTCTTTCGAAAATCCTGTATCTGCCCCTGCCTTGCCTACCTTTTGGGATTTTGGTAGCTCACTTCACATAGGTTAACTATAGGGAATGCCCTAACAACTTGTTTTAAATCTAACTCATCGGGGGCGCCATTTTAATGAGAAAGGTGTATAGTGCAGATCGCCAACTTTCGGTGGCGATGATGCAGGCCGGGTTTCTTCTTTGCATGTGACTGTGATTTAAAACTGAAGAGGCTAACATTAGAGTTATATATATAACAATATAATCCGCTTGAGATATTCATCTTCATCTTATTATGCCACAACCACCGGATTGAAATGGTGTTGAAAATTTGGTTTCAGGGGCAACAATCTGGTATTCAATCATTCAAGCCCAAGTAAACGAGTAGACATATGTCAGCCCTGTGTACCATGAGGGATGTCATAACCCAGCCTGCGTCAAAGCCTACTCCGCCTTCGGCTAGTTGTCGTAAGCTCCTCTCCCTAGACTGACACTTTATAACCAGTTTTCACCCATTTAACATTTATATTCATAATGTATATTATTCTTTGAATTCTGTATTTGCCTCTCAATATGACATTGAGGTCTTCCAGCCAGTTTATAATTATGTAATACAGTGTGGAAAAGCAAAACAGTGGGAAATATGATGCTAATGAGTGATATGTATGATGCTACCAATAATATATTAGATATCACAGTAAATAACAAAATATGTTCAAATAATACTTCTAATGATAAAATTAGGGGGTTTCTGGGGGTCTTATTTTGCAGAATATACACCTTTCCCACAAACCTTAATTCACAGTCCACCAGTCTGCCAGCTTTTGGGGCTTTGGGTAACTAGAGGTCACCTTACTTCATATAGGTTAACTATAGCGAAAGTCCTAAACAATTGTTTCAATATTAATTCACCAGGGGGCGCCAATTTAAAGAGAAAGGTGTATAGAAAGACTATTAAGAAAATATCCAATATCAAGCGAAAGTGAAGCCCTTAAGGTAATGAAAACTAGTTTGTCGTTCGTTTTTTAGTGCAACAGTACATGTACACATCACAATAAACAGATGAATAAGTGTATAACTATATTAAAGGGAAAAAATGTTACTATTCTTATTAAAATGCCTGCATCTTCTGAAATATATCCCAATCAGTAATTGATTCCATAAATCATAATCATAAGATAGACCTAATGCCTGTGATGGCCTAACCTTCTACAGAAGGGTGTAGATGGAAGGTCGTCTGTCACTAAGTTTTGGATATCTACTTCGATTTTAAGAACCTTCCATGTTGTACGTCGAATTAAAGAAATACCCTAATTCATGTCTGTTTTGATATATCTTTGAATCTAGACCACTACAATTAATCATCCACGTGCAACTTTCTTCTTAGCAATACTAGGTGTAAGAAATAAGAGCCTTTGGTATTCACTGAGATATATATATATGTTATAAGTTATTGCAGCCCTTCGCCCTGTCGACTTTAAGAGTCTAAACCCATTACAGACCATACATACAGCGCATGAGTGGAGAATCTGAAAGGCCGCCGCGTCGGGTAGACAGTGTGTGTGTACTCCGTCATTCTGTCTGAAGTCACCGGGCTTTAAACCGACCATACAACAACTGGAAGCACAGATACAAAGACCAGCTGCATCTGTATACGGATCTAAACGGATTCTCAACCGGTTGTATTGTATCAAGTCAAAATGCCAACAACGACATCTAAATTAAAGAGAAAAGGAGACGAGGACTGAAGAGGAACCGACGAGTGGGGCTTATGGAGGCGTCGGAGGGGATGCGGAGGGCAAACAAGGTAACGCCGCTCCCATACCTAAAAGTATATCCGAGATTCACCTGTTGAACCCTTTCCAAGTGCGTAATTGTCAATCATTACTCATTATATAATGTGACATCACCTAGGTAATTTTACAGGATTGAAATTCAAAACTGCTGTACATGTAAAAGATGTTCCTTGCACATATACTTTCAAAAGCCTATTTTCTATATAGTTAACTTCTCCTTAAAATATCTCAAAATAAGAATAGAAAATGTCCGAGTATTACTGAATTATCAAGGAAAGAAAATAGAATTTGCGAATTCCCTCATTTCTTTTTTTTTTTTTTAAATCGTTTTATTTATCCTGGATAAACATTGGCACACGCCAGTTTTCATTGAATATCCAGCTTTAATAAGTACATCAAGATTAGCTGGTGATTTGAAAGTGATGAACAACAATGACAATATAATATAATATAAAGAGCGAAGAACATATTTACAATCGTGTAATATTAAACTTTCTATTCAGTAACATTTAGTACAAGTTCTGGTGAAAACCACAGGTAAGGACCAAAATTCAGAAATCGGAGTAGAGAAAGTAAAGAAAGAAAGAAAGAAAGAAAGAAAAGAAAGGAAAAGAAAAGAAAAGAAAAGAAAAGGAAGGAAAGGAAAATCATTAGAGGGGTTGATGTAAATGATTATAGCATCCATAGTAGAGAATACTATGAATGCTCAGCGAGCTGCGACCCGTGATCTAAGGCCTTAATTAGATATTGACTCCCTGACCAGAAGTTATAGCCTACAAAATGCATGAATACATGTAACTACCAATCCAATATTATGAAACAGGACTTGTACGGTGACCGACAAAGACAAGTACTCTGACTGTAAGCACTAGTACACTGACATATCAAGTATGGTGACCAACAAGGACAAGTACTCTGACTGTAAGCATTAGTACACTGACATATCAAGTATGGTGACCGCTAAAAACAAGTACTTTGACTTATGAACTAGTACAATGACATATCAAATATGGTGACCGCTGGATATTGTACAATGACTAACTTTTGGGTAAGTTCAGTTATATGGGGACTTGTAACTATCTAGCACAGTGACCAACACCTGGATATGATGATCCAACAGTGTAAGCTTGCTGGTCTTTTAGATTGTAACATGACATGTCTGGGCACATTCTAGATACCGGCTGAAAGTTATAAGTGTTATACATCGTAATGAATTATGGTGAGTATTTAATGAAATATAAACAATATAATTGACGAATTTCTTACGCTAAAATAGATTCGAGTATACATAAGTAAGTAGCTACGTATTCAATCATCCAATTCAATTAGTGTAAGCGGACGGAGCATATCCAATTTCCTCTGCGCTTTGAAGACATGGTAAGAGTCTGTGTTGCGGGTTACTGCTGGTAAATTGTTCCAAATTAGCGACCCATGATAGCCAATGCTTCTTTTAAAAGCTTCACACCTTGGTACTTCTAGTTCAAATAGAGGAGCATCGTGAGCCCTAGTTCTAATTTCTCTAATATTCAACAGGTCACGTCTCTCCTTCCTAAGATACATAAAATTGAGTGTGTGAGCAATACGCCTATCTGTCAGAAATGGAACTGATGCCTTTTTATGTGCTTTTGCAGTGCTATATAGTCTATTGGATCTAAGACAGATTCTCAGGCATCTATTCTGCAGTCTTTGCAACTTCTCTAAGTCAGTGGCATTGGCTTTGCTAAATATAACATCAGCATAATCAAAATACGGTAGCAACATTGTTTTATAGATTTGCACAGCAGTATCATCCTTCAAATATTTCTTCATCTTAGCTAGGAGAGTAATCTTATATTGAACAGTTCTAATTACAGAAGTTATATGGTGCTTGTAGTTTAGGGTCGAATCAAGTATAAGCCCAAGATATTTAAAGGTAGGAACTTGCTGCAGGCGTTGATCCCCCATAGTTAAGACCAGATTTTTTGCCTTCTTTACCTTAGATCTACTACCAAAAGCCATGGTCTTTGTTTTCTTTATATTAATGGTTAGTACATTTAATGAGCACCAATTCGATAACATATTCAGACTTGCCTGCAGCTTTAGTCTAGCCTCTTCACAATTGATCCCCGATTGATATAAGACCGCATCATCAGCATAAAGTTTAACACTGCACTCAGCTAGGATGTTAGGCAGATCATTTACATACACAAGAAAGAACAATGGGCCGAGGACCGAACCTTGAGGAACCCCACAAGTGATTGGTAACAAACTCGATATAACCCCCGTTAGCTAAAGTTCTCTGTTTTCTATTTGTTAAATAGTTTTCACACCAGCTAAGCATATTCCCACGAATTCCTCCTTCATACAATTTTTTACAGAGTATAGTGAAGTTTACAGTGTCAAAGGCCTTTTGTAGGTCCACAAAAGCAGCCAGAGTAGTCAATCCTTTGTTAACATTTGAGAAGAGGTTGTCTGTTAAATCAGCAATAGTGGATGTCGTGGAGAAACCCTTTCTGAATCCCCCTTGGTGTTCAGTCAGGAAGTGGTTATTTTCTAAGAAACTTGCTAACTTGTTATGTACTATTTTCTCCAGTAGTTTTCCTGGGAGCGGTAGCAGGGATACCGGTCTGTAATTACCCACCCTTTCCCTATCTCCTCCTTTGTACAGGGGAATAACTTTAGCAACCTTCCAGCTAGAGGGGAAAATTGCCCGGGTTAGCGAACAGTTGAAAAGAAAAGCTAGTTGATCAGTCAGAACCATGAATGCATCTTTGCAAATTCTTGAAGAGAGCTTGTCCATACCCGAGGATTTCATTATTTCTATGCCTTTGCAGAGAGTTAAGACCTCTTCTGCATTTGTAACAAAGTCTGGGATGTCATTCTCAACCCTAGTCCCAAAATATTTCCATCTCTCCTTGTGCTTTTTCGCTAAGTTAGGGCCAATAGATGTAAAGAATGTGTTGATAAAGTCAGCTACTCGTTCCTGCTGAATCTCAATATCTACATCTTCATCACTGTCCTTCAACCAAATTGACCCTTTTCCCTTCTTTTTATTCGGGACGATATCTGCCAGAACTTTCCAGAATTTCTTAGGGTTACCTACATGCTCCTCTTGTTGCTGTACTAAGAAATCAGTCCTAAGTTGCTCAATTTCTCTGCCTACTCTGTTGCGTGCCAACTTTGCAGCTTCCCAGTCATCTAGTCTTCCCGACCTCCGGGCTTTAGCCAAAAGCCTGTCCTTATCCTTAATGGCTTCAATCGCCTCATTAGTTACCCAAGGCTCTCTCAAGCAAGACACCTTGAAAACTTTCATTGGGCACATCCTGTCTATATTCTGTGTGATAACATTCTCTAAGTATTCCCATAAGGCATCTGGATCATTTAACCTATAGTAGTCTCCCCAGTCATGATCAATGAGTTGCTCCTGAAATTCCTCCTTATCATAATTTCTATAAGTTCTACCCGCGAATTCAGTTTTACTCGGCTTCACCCATTGCTTCTTCCTCGAGACTCTTATAGCCAGATGGTCACTTATGTTGAGATCTATAACTCCTGACTCCTTGACCACCTCAGAGTTTGTGAACAATAGATCAATCAGTTTAGCTGAACGTACTTGGTTTCTAAAAGATACTCTAGTGGGGGATGTGATGAGTTGTTTAAGACCTAGTGTCCTCATTGTGAACTCTAGTTCCCTAGTTGCAATAGAATTCCTGTCCTTATAATCAATGTTAAAGTCCCCAAGTACATAAATCTCAGTATTATCCTTAAGATTTGCCTGTGTAAAAGCCTCATTGATATAATCACAGCATTTCCTGTAATCACCCTGGGGAGGTCTGTATATGTTCACTATTACAATAGGTCTAATATTTTTAAAATCTAGAGTTACCCATTGCATCTCAAGGTCCTTTGAAGACAGATTGAGCTTCGCAAGCTTCGAGCCCGAAAACTTGATATCATTTTTAATAAAACATAAGAGACCACCTCCTTTTATAGGTTCTTGGCTTACAGTTCTGTCCTTGCTGCATCATGATAATTGGGATTCCCTTCAACATAACTAGGGATTCCATGGTTCATAAATTAATGTAGGTGAATAGAAAATATAATTAATAATAGCTTTCATGTGGCCTTATATATTTAATTGTATATATAATTAGATATCTCTAGCATTATTAGTTCCTGATGCTAATACCACCCTCAAGGAATGTCATTGGAAAATATTGAACTTGCAATTATGTGCAAGGATCCCTTATATGGCTGGTCAAAGGTGAATACTGTAGAAATCCAATTGCTGTCCAAGGTAAATAAAATGTAGGGGGACTTCGGGTAGTTCCACAGTGCCTAATTCCATGCAGCATATTGCTTTAAGACCTACACTTTTAATTATACTTTGGAACAACTTTTCGTGTTTGCAAAAATGTGCACTGTGGTTAATATTCATATTGTTAACACAATTTAGAATTTTGATAGATGAATGTTTTACATTCTAAGGATTTATACTTCTTAACTTTCCGCCTATCTTTATGATATTTTTTTATTAAGGATTGACTCCAGTGATTAGGCCGTGATTTCCGGGGCTCAGGACTATTACATTTTTTCTGGTTGTATTTCACCATATACATAAGTGTCGTGACACAGGAATTGGGAGTCTGCACTACTCAGGCTCATTACCGCCTCTCTGGAACACATTAGGCGGGAACAATCAATTCCAGTTGGGGGAGTTACCATTTTCACTAGATTCTCCCCATTAATTTGCCACAACGAACGGATTGCACAGGAGTGCATATATAGTCATTCTAATCAACAGATCCGTTAAACATAATTTTCTGTATGTTCTGTTGTATTGGCGGAATTCATTAGCGGAAAAATCGTTAATTTAACCATTAGCGGAAAATCCTTAACGAATTTTACAACACCTGGGTCTCCGTTATCTATTTTGCAACAGTAAGGATCCGTTAAATTTATCGGAAAGTTATGCAACCCCCTCCAGGTCACTATGGGACACCACACCACCTCACCTGTGGGGTCACCTGACCAGTCCCAGAACTCCCTCTGCCATTCACACTTTCAGACACCATTACATTGACAAGAAGTGCCCGCCCAACTACGCCCACATTTAAGATAATCACAAAACTTAAGGGCTAAGGACGTTAGCTCTAAAGGGCCTATCAAATTAACAGCCTGTCATCAACTGACTTACGCTGGATCTGTTATACATATCACGTCCTCGTATTATTATGTACCGAAGGCAAAGCCCAAGGTACGTGCAATCCCCATGGGTCGTACAGACACCGAATCATGACCCCAAAGGGACTTCTATATTTCATCAACCAAACAAAATTCTAAATAATATTTAAAATCAAGAAATTTACGAGCAGCTCTATGCACCAACGTTTATATACACAGCTCCTGAGGTGTGCAGGTGATAATAACCCTTTCCAATCATGCCGACTAATACAAAACATAAACACTAGTCGCCCTTGACAGAAAGGTCAACAATAATCGCCTGGCTACTAAAATTTTAGTCGCCCAAGTGGGGACGCAGATTTTCAATGATGGAGTAATCCTTGTTCAAAATTATGATTGAAAAAATAGGTTTTTAAACCACATTTTTCCAACTCTCATCTCATGTCCTTATACACTATACCACTGAATACAGGGAAATCGGACCTCTCAAATGATATAATATTTCATCTTTACAGCTAAGATAGGGGCGGATACATATATAGAGAACCGTGAAACATGGCCCAACCACTGCTGTCACTCCTTATTGACTTCATATTGTTCAGACTACAACAATGGGAAACCTTCTGTAGCAGCAATGTTTACATAGAGAAAAACATTCGTAATAAAAACTATGAAAATAAAAATGTACAAACGTTTTATGGGTATACAAAGAGGGGATGGAGCTGGTAATAATTTCACATAGCTCTGTCTCTTTTTTCACACATAAAATGCCAGTATTATTCAATCAGATGCCCTAAGTAACATCTGTAAAAGGCACAAAACGATGTGCCCAAGTTTCTTCTCCACTGTCAGCCATGATTTTACCAAATATTTCCATAATTGTGTCATTATTTTACATAGATATATCGTATGTGCGTATTTAAAACAGGTGCATGAAATTAGCTTAAAAAGATACTATAATTTCACGCAAATAGGTCAAAATACATTAAATTAGACAGAACATAATGTATCCGATGTCATTGCATATAAACAGTGCGATAATGTTTATCAAAATCAGTTAAATGAACTCCAAGTTGAATCTAAAGACAGAAATATACCAGTGTCAGAAGTTAACGGAACAACCTTGGAACAACCCGGATGCACATTTGTTAAATGTGTACTCGAGATGGTCTACATTTTTTCTCACCCTTTCAAATGAACACTTATAATATGGTAATGTGTATAGCTACGAAAACATATGCAACAGTTCACGTCAAGGGTTGGCTCAGGTGCTTGGGAACCCTCTTAGGTAGAGATTCCTGGGTGCAGAGGTCATATGGGGCCATCAGTTTTATGACAATCGACCACGAGGGCACACGAGGCCCGATCGCCACCTTTGGTTGGGTCAAACTTGTTGTGGGGGGGGGGGGGGGTCGTACATCTTGTAACAAAGGGTGAGATATATACAACCAACCTGCGGTATGAATTCACCCTACCACGGATAGCCGGTTTCTTGACCTTTACCTGCAGGTTAGCCTTAGGGTGCATGCTGGGTAATATGTTGACAACTCATATACCCTTAGTATAGGAATTTTTCATTGATCGTGTCACTATCTCTAGTTTGACATGACGAAAGCCTATCTACCATTATTTTTAAAAGTTGAATCCATAAATGTTACATACTTTCCCAGTTGTTTGAAAATTCATTAATTACAGGTGGAAATATCACAATTATTCACTATTTTTCTATAGTATTTCCAAGGGATTTGTTGACAAAATCGGTCAAAATTATCCTGCATGTGCCGGAAATGAGCTATATGCTGTAGTGTATTACTTCTAAATCCTTGATCTTAGTGTATTACTTTGAGTAAAACTATTCATCGTATTAAGCACTGGGAAATCATCAAAGGGGGGTGTTTATTGAGAGGTTTTTATTATTATTATTTATTCAAAAAGTCATCCTCATGTTAATCCCCTGGTCTTCCAGATGATACATGATAGTGTATATACAATTTAAGTGTAATAATAATGGGGAATGAAAAAGAAATGAAATAATATAGTAATAACAAGAAACATGGGGACCCGATGGGATTGTTTAAGCACTACTAATGATAAATAACCAGTGAGAAACGTAAGACTTCGTCCTATGTGATGTATAACTCTGGTCTACACCAGAGCTATTCTCCATCGAGTAACTGAGGTCAATGTTACAGTTCACTGCACCCCCCCCCCCCCCTTTTAGGGCTCAGAGATGGGCTAGGGGCGGATCCAGGGATTTATAGACAGGGGAGGGGGGGCAAAAACATGAATGTACATGAATGTACCCCTGAGTCGGGTGTCTCCCAGGTCTACATTGCCACGGTTCACTGACTCCAACCCTCCTGGGGTCATCTCACCCAAACTAGACCTCAGAGAGGGGTCGTCCAAGGGCCGTCCAAGGTCTACCCAACACCGTCACAGTTCACTGCACCCGACCCTAAACCTCAGAGAGGGGTCATTTCACGTACCACCGTCACAGATCACTGCACCACACCATAGGAGTCAGAGAGTGGTCGTCGTCAAAGGGCCGTCCCAGGTCTTCTCCACACTGTCACAGATCACTGCATCCACTCCTGGGCCTCTTAGTCCAGGGTCTGCCCCACACTGTCACCTACACTGTCAATCACACATACATTAATATTGCTAAAGGTTTGCTCCACAGAGTAACTGAGGTCACCATCACAGATCACTGCCCCTCCCCCCCCCCCCCCCCCCCCACTCTGGGCCTCAGATAGAGCGGTACCCCATGGCCAGGTCTGAAGTATCATCGTCAAAGTTCACTACACCCACACTAGCCCTCTTGGCGGGTGTGTGTGTGGGGAGGGGGGGGGGGGGGGGGACGGCATCCCAGGTCCGAAATACTGCAGGCCCGTACCCAGGGGTGGGGGGGGGGGCACCCCCCTCAAAGAGGAAATTTCTTAGAAAGTTCCACCTTTCTGTTAATAAATTATTGTTAAATCCCTAAAATATTGGAAGAAAATATTGAAAACCTCGCCAACCCGTTTTTGAGGTTTAAATTACTGATATTATAAGCAAAGGTTCCAGTTAAGGAACCTCGCCATCCCCCTACAACAGACCCTGGGCACGGGCCTGCATACCACCATCACAGATCACTGCACCCCAGCCTGGGCTACAGTCTCGGGGCCACTCTGCCACTTCGACTGTACTGCCAATCAGTTCTCACGGACTAGCATTTCTGGCGCGGAGGGGCGATTCGGTGCAGATTGTCTCAGGGCTTCTGACCCCAGACCTCAGTGAATTTTCCTGCCGGTTTAAGAAACTTTTCCATACATCCATTGCGGGTCCATTTTTTCCTTACAGGTGCATTTTTTCCTTACAGGGTATGCGTAGGCTGTCCGGAATTCCATATATATATATATATATATATATATATATATATATATATATATATATATATGGAGAAAGGCATTGTCTCCGCATACCCTATAAGGAAAAAACTCACCCGCAATGGATGTATCTTAAAGTACCTGTAGGCCGCGGGCCTGTCAGGGAAAGGTGTATAAATGGTGTACATGTATTACCCCAGCCGGCCGTGAAGGGGTGGGGTGGGGTGCAGGAGGGTTGGGTTTGGGAGGGGGTGGGGTGGAAAGAGGGGTGCGGCGGGGTTATTGTAGGTAACTGGCCGCCGCAGGACCACTCTCTCTGCGGCAGTGGGAGCTCCGGGTCAACACACCTGACGTGCGCGTCAATATACCTGACATCCTCTAGGTGAAACACTATTGATGCATGTACATGTACAGAGAACAGTACATGTACAGAGAATGTACAGAGAAGAGCAACAACACACATAACGCACGGGGATTGACGCACACTGACACACGGTACGTGAAATACTAATGACGCACATACTCGCCCAGTGGGCTGAGGAAGGACACTAAAGGCTGTATTCCACGATGCGTTCAAGTCACTTGCGTCGTCAGCATGCGTCCAAGTCCAGGTGAAGGGTTCAACACAAGGTATATTCCATGATGCGTTGTACATGCGTTTTACATCCGTTTTACATGCGTTTTAACGCAAGTATAACTGCTATATTCCACGATGCGTTCAGTGGCAGTTGCGTTTCCTTTAATTAGGAAATGCTATCACCTTGCGTTTCAGATGCGTTTTAGATACCAACATGTTGGTATCTGAAACGCATCTGAAACGCAAGCCACTTGCGTTTCCTAATTTAAGGAAACGCAAGTACACTGAACGCATCGTGGAATATAGCCGTTAGTAGTGGATTTAGTGAGGGCCTGGGGGGCCTCACCAGGCGCGCTTCCCCCTATTTTAGGCCAAAAATCAATTTTTCTAATGTAAAACTGGTGCCTCCAGCGGGGGACTATTTTTGATGTGTGCCCCCCCCCCCCCCCCGCCCCTTTCTAGAATATCTGGATCCGCCCCTGCTTATTGCAGAGCATTCTGCGACAAAGACCCTGTCGGTTCTGTGTGCGTCCAGTCACGGATGTGGGCTCGGGTTGGGGGGGGGGGGGGGGCAGGGTGCCTTTACGAAAATAAGTGTGGACTCTTATATCTTTCTTTTTTTCTCTTCTTTTTTTAATTAAATGAACATCACGTACAATGTACCTAGTACTTCAGATTAGGTTTCATATATCAAACTACTTAACATGATTTTGCCACTAAAACGTTGACATATCCGTGCAAATCTCGTTGGGGGCCATCCACACAAGCCTATATAAATTATTTTTGCATTTTTATCTTTATAACTCCAGCTGGTTGACCTGTGTCCATCTACTAGTCGACGTTTTGCGCCCGTGTCCAGCCCGGGACGGTGTCCGCCGACTCATACTCCGCCTTCGCTTCAGATCCCACAGTGATCATTACTCTCCGTGAAAGCAGCGCTGTGGGTACAGTATGCTGCCGGCTCTGGTCGTAAAAGGTAAGTATCATACATTGTTCTGTTAAACGCTAGCTGAGGAAAAGACTATTTTCAGAAACTTTTACATGTTCAGGTTGCTAGCCATTGCACAGTTCAGGCTCCTATCACGCTGCCACTTCCAAAAGGCTGGGGCTAAAAACAACAAACAGAAATGGTATGAGATAGCATAGAGATACATGTATGTCTATGGCGACGTTTTTGAGTTCTAGGATATAGTAGGAGCTTGTATTGTGGGGAAACTGGCCCATTGGTATGTGAACGACGTGGCTTACACAGTCAGAGACCTTGTATGTATATATATCCTGACACAGTGTGGGTGTGATGTTTATAACCGTCGCCTACACTGTCATGTGAACGAGTGTCGCGCAAATCGTATTCTTGAGGGCCAATTACACTACACGACTTGATCTGTGATATGACCATGCCATAGAGAAATTATACATTTTAAAGGTAAAATTCGTTGTTTCACATTAATGAAAAGCTTCAAATTGCCATTTTTTTAAAACAATTATGTAACTTCTACATGTGAATGTGTTCGAAAAAGCATCATTTGGGACCAATGTCGCGGACACAGTCGTATAGTGTATGACGTACTTTATATTTGGGATATGAAACATACTGGATAGCTTAGTTTAAGCAGCAAGACAAAGTTAGTACAACCATCACAATTCGTCCAACCACATATAGCCAGTTTCTTGAGTTTTACCTTCAGGCTAGCCTTGATCAAGATGCATGATTGGTAATATTTCGACAAAATACAAGGTTTTAACATAATTTCATTAATCATATCTTTATTTGTAGCTTAACATGAGGAGAAACTATTGATCATCATTTTTTTAATTGTATCCATAGATATTTAATAATTTCTAAGTCATTTGAAAATACATTCATTCTAAATATATATAATGACAATTATTTAATAATTTTCTATAGATTTGTCCACAGAATCAATCAAAATTGGCCTGCAGGTGCTTAAAATACTGTAAATCAGCTATCGGTGGGAGGGATAATTAATATGCATGCATTATAGACAGTCACATTCACGATAATGAATATCAAATAAGATTTTGAATTATGAGTCTAAGCGTGTCTCTACTAATATGATCAGATATCAGGTGCTTAGGCCGTACGTAGCATAGATTATTATTGTCATATATAAAATGTATGTATTAATGTTTTGATGTGAAGGCCTGCATACACATATTTATTGACATATCATTGCAACAAAGAAAATGATTTTTAGAATTTTACGGTATACTAAACCATCCCTTATGATAGCACCCCTGACCCATCTGAGTAGAGACGGTCAGTACCCCGTGCACCCAAATCACCGCAAGGAGTGTGGGGTGAGAGGAGACTGGGGGGTACTCGGGGACAGGTCGCAGGAAGGACACCCAATGCATTGCCCAAAAATGCTTATACCCTTTTCACACTACACTTTAAAATGAGTATCAAAGCGCGTCATATCAAAACAATACACGCAGAAAGACATATCTAAAATGAAGAGCATTCTAGAACATGCATTAATAAGGCATGTACAGTGAACTAACGGTGCAAATTGATGTGACTGGTCAAAGCGAGATGTACAGAGGTGAGACACTGTAACCTGAAGTGTGTGTTGTGAGGCGTGGCACCAGTGACCACCGCTAGTACCTGAAATCCAGACAGAGCAATAAATGGAAAATGCTTGGAGGATGCATTGTGGTTCACTGCTGCCACCTGCGGGATCTCTCAGACAACTGGTCATCTACAGTATGGGTATAACCCCTCGTATACCTATAGGATGTACACCAGGCACCAGCAACACCACACACAGCTGGTATAAACCCCCTCCACTGCCTCAGCCCACCCATTCCCCCAACACCACACACAGCTGGTATAAACCCCCTTCACTGCCTCAGCCCACCCATTCCCCCAACACCACACACAGCTGGTATAAACCCCCTTCACTGCCTCAGCCCACCCATTCCCTCAACACCACACACAGCTGGTATAAACCCCCTTCACTGCCTCAGCCCACCCATTCCCTCCTCTCACCACACACAGCTGGTATAAACCCCCTTCACTGCCTCAGCCCACCCATTCCCCCAACACCACACATAGCTGGTATAAACCCCCTTCACTGCCTCAGCCCACCCATTCCCCCAACACCACACACAGCTGGTATAAACCCCCTTCACTGCCTCAGCCCATCCATTCCCTCCTCTCACCACACACAGCTGGTATAAACCCCCTTCACTGCCTCAGCCCACCCATTCCCTCCTCTCACCACACACAGCTGGTATGAACCCCCTTCACTGCCTCAGCCCACCCATTCCCCCAACACCACACACAGCTGGTATAAACCCCCTTCACTGCCTCAGCCCACCCATTCCCCCAACACCACACATAGCTGGTATAAACCCCCTTCACTGTCTCAGCCCACCCATTCCCCCCTCTCACCACACACAGCTGGTATAAACCCCCTTCACTGCCTCAGCCCACCCATTCCCCCAACACCACACATAGCTGGTATAAACCCCCTTCACTGCCTCAGCCCACCCATTCCCCCAACACCACACACAGCTGGTATAAACCCCCTTCACTGCCTCAGCCCACCCATTCCCCCAACACCACACACAGCTGGTATAAACCCCCTTCACTGCCTCAGCCCACCCATTCCCTCCTCTCACCGCACACAGCTGGTATAAACGCCCTTCACTGCCTCAGCCCACCCATTCCCTCATCTCACCCCACACAGCTGGTATAAACCCCCTTCACTGCCTCAGCCCACCCATTCCCTCCTCTCACCACACATAGCTGGTATAAACCCCCTTCACTGCCTCAGCCCACCCATTCCCCCAACACCACACACAGCTGGTATAAACCCCCTTCACTGCCTCAGCCCACCCATTCCCTCCTCTCACCACACATAGCTGGTATAAACCCCCTTCACTGCCTCAGCCCACCCATTCCCCCAACACCACACACAGCTGGTATAAACCCCCTTCACTGCCTCAGCCCACCCATTCCCTCCTCTCACCACACATAGCTGGTATAAACCCCCTTCACTGCCTCAGCCCACCCATTCCCCCAACACCACACACAGCTGGTACAAACCCCCTTCACTGCCTCAGCCCACCCATTCCCTCATCTCACCCCACACAGCTGGTATGAACCCCCTTCACTGCCTCAGCCCACCCATTCCCTCCTCTCACCACACACAGCTGGTATAAACCCCCTTCACTGCCTCAGCCCACCCATTCCCCCAACACCACACACAGCTGGTATAAACCCTCTTCACTGCCTCAGCCCACCCATTTCCTCCTCTCACTACACACAGCTGGTATAAACCCCCTTCACTGCCTCAGCCCACCCATTCCCTCCTCTCACCACACACAGCTGGTATAAACCCCCTTCACTGCCTCAGCCCACCCATTCCCCCAACACCACACACAGCTGGTATAAACCCCCTTCACTGCCTCAGCCCACCCATTCCCCCAACACCACACACAGCTGGTATAAACCCCATTCACTGCCTCAGCCCACCCATTCCCTCCTCTCACCTCACACAGCTGGTATAAACCCCCTTTCACTGCCTCAGCCCACCCATTTCCTCCTCTCACTACACACAGCTGGTATAAACCCCCTTCACTGCCTCAGCCCACCCATTCCCCCAACACCACACACAGCTGGTATAAACCCCCTTCACTGCCTCAGCCCACCCATTCCCTCCTCTCACCACACACAGCTGGTATAAACCCCCTTCACTGCCTCAGCCCACCCATTCCCCCAACACCACACACAGCTGGTATAAACCCCCTTCACTGCCTCAGCCCACCCATTCCCTCATCTCACCACACACAGCTGGTATAAACCCCCTTCACTGCCTCAGCCCACCCATTCCCCCAACACCACACACAGCTGGTATAAACCCCCTTCACTGCCTCAGCCCACCCAATCCCTCCTCTCACCACACATAGCTGGTATAAACCCCCTTCACTGTCTCAGCCCACCCATTCCCCCCTCTCACCACACACAGCTGGTATAAACCCCCTTCACTGCCTCAGCCCACCCATTCCCCCAACACCACACACAGCTGGTATAAACCCCCTTCACTCCCTCAGCCCACCCATTCCCTCAACACCACACACAGCTGGTATAAACCCCCTTCACGGCCTCAGCCCACCCATTCCCTCAACACCACACACAGCTGGTATAAACCCCCTTCACGGCCTCAGCCCACCCATTCCCCCAACACCACACACAGCTGGTATAAACCCCCTTCACTGCCTCAGCCCACCCATTCCCTCCTCTCACCACACACAGCTGGTATAAACCCCCTTCACTGCCTCAGCCCATCTATTCTCCCAACACCACACACAGCTGGTACAAACCCCCTTCACTGCCTCAGCCCACCCATTCCCTCCTCTCACCACACACAGCTGGTATAAACCCCCTTCACTGCCTCAGCCCACCCATTCCCTCCTCTCACCACACACAGCTGGTATAAACCCCCTTCACTGCCTCAGCCCACCCATTCCCTCCTCTCATCACACACAGCTGGTATAAACCCCCTTCATTGCCTCAGCCCATCCATTCCCTCCTCTCACCACACACAGCTGGTATAAACCCCCTTCACTGCCTCAGCCCACCCATTCCCCCCTCTCACCACACACAGCTGGTATAAACCCCCTTCACTGCCTCAGCCCACCCATTCCCTCAACACCACACACAGCTGGTACAAACCCCCTTCACTGCCTCAGCCCACCCATTCCCCCCTCTCACCACACACAGCTGGTATAAACCCCCTTCACTCCCTCAGCCAACCTATTCCCCCAACACCACACACAGCTGGTATAAACCCCCTTCACTGCCTCAGCCCACCCATTCCCTTATCTCACCACACACAGCTGGTATAAACCCCCTTCACTGCCTCAGCCCACCCATTCCCTCCTCTCACCACACACAGCTGGTATAAACCCCCTTCACTGCCTCAGTCCACCCATTCCCTCATCTCATCACACACAGCTGGTATAAACCCCCTCCACTGGCTCAGCCCACCCATTCCCTCCTCTCATCACACACAGCTGGTATAAACCCCCTCCACTGGCTCAGCCCACCCATTCCCTCCTCTCACCAAACACAGCTGGTATAAACCCCCTTCACTGCCTCAGCCCATCCATTCCCCCAACACCACACACAGCTGGTATAAACCCCCTTCACTGCCTCAGCCCACCCATTCCCTCCTCTCACCACACACAGCTGGTATAAACCCCCTTCACTGCCTCAGCCCACCCATTCCCCCAACACCACACACAGCTGGTATAAACCCCCTTCACTGCCTCAGCCCGCCCATTCCCCCAACACCACACACAGCTGGTATAAACCCCATTCACTGCCTCAGCCCATCCATTCCCCCAACACCACACACAGCTGGTATAAACCCCCTTCACTGGCTCAGCCCACCCATTCCCCCCTCTCACCACACACAGCTGGTATAAACCCCCTTCACTGCCTCAGCCCACCCATTCCCCCAAGACCACACACAGCTGGTACAAACCCCCTTCACTGCCTCAGCCCACCCATTCCCTCCTCTCACCACACACAGCTGGTATAAACCCCCTTCACTGCCTCAGCCCACCCATTCCCTCCTCTCACCACACACAGCTGGTATAAACCCCCTTCACTGCCTCAGCCCACCCATTCCCTCCTCTCACCACACACAGCTGGTATAAACCCTCTTCACTGCCTCAGCCCACCCATTCCCTCCTCTCACCAAACACAGCTGGTATAAACCCCCTTCACTGCATCAGCCCACCAATTCCCTCAACACCACACACAGCTGGTATAAACCCCCTCCACTGGCTCAGCCCACCCATTCCCTCCTCTCACCACACACAGCTGGTATAAACCCCCTTCACGGCCTCAGCCCACCCATTCCCCCAACACCACACACAGCTGGTATAAACCCCCTTCACGGCCTCATCCCACCCATTCCCCCAACACCACACACAGCTGGTATAAACCCCCTTCACTGCCTCAGCCCACCCATTCCCCCAACACCACACACAGCTGGTATAAACAACCTTCACTGCCTCAGCCCACCCATTCCCCCAACACCACACACAGCTGGTATAAACCCCCTTCACTGCCTCAGCCCATCCATTCCCCCAACACCACACACAGCTGGTATAAACCCCCTTCACTGCCTCAGCCCACCCATTCCCTCCTCTCACCAAACACAGCTGATATAAACCCCCTTCACTGCCTCAGCCCCCCCATTCCCCCAACACCACACACAGCTGGTATAAACCCCCTTCACTGCCTCAGCCCACCCATTCCCTCCTCTCACCACACACAGCTGGTATAAACCCCCTTCACTGCCTCAGCCCCCCCATTCCCCCCTCTCACCACACACAGCTGGTATAAACCCCCTTCACTGCCTCAGCCCACCCATTCCCCCAACACCACACACAGCTGGTATAAACCCCCTTCACTGCCTCAGCCCACCCATTCCCTCCTCTCACCAAACACAGCTGATATAAACCCCCTTCACTGCCTCAGCCCCCCCATTCCCCCCTCTCACCACACACAGCTGGTATAAACCCCCTTCACTGCCTCAGCCCACCCATTCCCCCAAGACCACACACAGCTGGTATAAACCCCCTTCACTGCCTCAGCTCACCCATTCCCTCCTCTCACCACACACAGCTGGTATAAACCCCCTTCACTGCCTCAGCCCACCCATTCACCCATCAGCACACACAGCTGGTATAAACCCCCTTCACTGCCTCAGCCCACCCAATCCCTCCTCTCACCACACACAGCTGGTATAAACCCCCTCCACTGCCTCAGCCCACCCATTCCCCCTACACCACACACAGCTGGTATAAACCCCCTTCACTACCTCAGCCCAACCATTCCCTCCTCTCACCACACACAGCTGGTATAAACCCCCTTCACTGCCTCAGCCCATCCATTCCCCCAACACCACACACAGCTGGTATAAACCCCCTTCACTGCCTCAGCCCACCCATTCCCCCAACACCACACACAACTGGTATAAACCCCCTTCACTGCCTCAGCCCACCCATTCCCTCCTCTCACCACACACAGCTGGTACAAACCCCCTTCACTGCCTCAGCCCACCCATTCCCTCCTCTCACCACACACAGCTGGTATAAACCCCATTCACGGCCTCAGCCCACCCATTCCCCCAACACCACACACAACTGGTATAAACCCCATTCACTGCCTCAGCCCACCCATTCCCTCCTCTCACCACACACAGCTGGTATAAACCCCCTTCACGGCCTCAGCCCACCCATTCCCCCAACACCACACACAACTGGTATAAACCCCCTTCACTGCCTCAGCCCACCCATTCCCTCCTCTCACCACACACAGCTGGTACAAACCCCCTTCACTGCCTCAGCCCACCCATTCCCCCCTCTCACCACACACAGCTGGTATAAACCCCCTTCACTGCCTCAGCCCACACATTCCCCCAACACCACACACAGCTGGTACAAACCCCCTTCACTGCCTCAGCCCACCCATTCCCCCCTCTCACCACACACAGCTGGTATAAACCCCCTTCACTGCCTCAGCCCACACATTCCCCCAACATCACACACAACTGGTACAAACCCCCTTCACTGCCTCAGCCCACCCATTCCCCCCTCTCACCACACACAGCTGGTACAAACCCCTTTCACTGCCTCAGCCCACCCATTCCCTCCTCTCACCACACACTGCTGGTATAAACCCCCTTCACTGCCTCAGCCCCCCCATTTCCTCTACACCACACACAGCTGGTATAAACCCCCTTCACTGCCTTAGCCCACCCATTCCCCCAACACCACACACAGCTGGTACAAACCCCCTTCACTGCCTCAGCTCACCCATTCCCCCAACACCATACACAGCTGGTTTAAACCCCCTTCACTGCCTCAGCCCACCCATTCCCTCCTCTCATCACACACAGCTGGTATAAACCCCCTTCACTGCCTCAGCCCACCCATTCCCCCAACACCACACACAGCTGGTATAAACCCCCTTCACTGCCTCAGCCCACCCATTCCCTCATCTCACCACACACAGCTGGTATAAACCCCCTTCACTGCCTCAGCCCACCCATTCCCCCAACACCACACACAGCTGGTATAAACCCCCTTCACTCCCTCAGCCCACCTATTCCCCCAACACCACACACAGCTGGTATAAACCCCCTCCACTGCCTCAGCCCACACATTCCCCCAACACCACACACAGCTGGTATAAACCCCCTTCACTGCCTCAGCCCACACATTCCCTCCTCTCATCACACACAGCTGGTATAAACCCTCTTCACTCCCTCAGCCCACCTGTTCCCCCAACACCACACACAGCTGGTATAAACCCCCTTCACTGCCTCAGCCCACCCATTCCCTCCTCTCATCACACACAGCTGGTATAAACCCCCTTCACTCCCTCAGCCAACCTATTCCCCCAACACCACACACAGCTGGTATAAACCCCCTCCACTGCCTCAGCCCACCCATTCCCTCATCTCACCCCACACAGCTGGTATAAACCCCCTTCATTGCCTCAGCCCACCCATTCCCCCAACACCACACACAGCTGGTATAAACCCCCTTCACTGCCTCAGCCCACCCATTCCCCCAACACCACTCACAGCTAGTATAAACCCCCTTCACTGCCTCAGCCCACCCATTCCCTCCTCTCACCACACACAGCTGGTATAAACCCCATTCACTGCCTCAGCCCACCCATTCCCTCCTCTCACCACACACAGCTGGTATAAACCCCCTTCACTGCCTCAGCCCACCCATTCCCCCAACACCACACACAGCTGGTATAAACCCCCTTCACTGCCTCAGCCCACCCATTCCCCCAACACCACACACAGCTGGTATAAACCCCCTTCACGGCCTCAGCCCACCCATTCCCCCAACACCACTAGTACTCACAGCTGGTATAAACCCCCTTCACTGCCTCAGCCCACCCATTCCCTCCTCTCACCACACACAGCTGGTATAAACCCCATTCACTGCCTCAGCCCATCCATTCCCCCAACACCACACACAGCTGGTATAAACCCCCTTCACTGCCTCAGCCCACCCATTCCCTCCTCTCACCACACACAGCTGGTATAAACCCCCTTCACTGCCTCAGCCCACCCATTCCCTCCTCTCACCGCACACAGCTGGTATAAACCCCATTCACTGCCTCAGCCCACCCATTCCCTCCTCTCACCACACACAGCTGGTATAAACCCCCTTCACTGCCTCAGCCCGCCCATTCCCCCATCACCACACACAGCTGGTATAAACCCCCTTCACTGCCTCAGCCCGCCCATTCCCCCAACACCACACACAGCTGGTATAAACCCCCTTCACTGCCTCAGCCCACCCATTCCCCCAACACCACACACAGCTGGTATAAACCCCCTTCACTGCCTCAGCCCACCCATTCCCTCCTCTCACCACACACAGCTGATATAAACCCCCTTCACCGCCTCAGCCCATCCATTCCCTCCTCTCACCACACACAGCTGGTATAAACCCCCTTCACTCCCTCAGCCCACTCATTCCCCCAACACCACACACAGCTGGTATAAACCCCCTTCACTGCCTCAGCCCATCCATTCCCCCAACACCATACACAGCTGGTATAAACCCCCTTCACTGCCTCAGCCCACCCATTCCCTTATCTCACCACACACAGCTGGTATAAACCCCCTTCACTGCCTCAGTCCACCAATTCCCCCAACACCACACACAGCTGGTATAAACCCCCTTCACTGCCTCAGCCCACCCATTCCCTCCTCTCACCACACATAGCTGGTATAAACCCCCTTCACTGCCTCAGCCCACCCATTCCCCCAACACCACACACAGCTGGTACAAACCCCCTTCACTGCCTCAGCCCACCCATTCCCCCCTCTCACCACACACAACTGGTATAAACCCCCTTCACTGCCTCAGCCCATCCATTCCCTCCTCTCACCACACACAGCTGGTACAAACCCACTTCACTGCCTCAGCCCATCCATTCCCTCCTCTCACCACACACAGCTGGTATAAACCCCCTTCACTGCCTCAGCCCACCCATTCCCCCAACACCACACACAGCTGGTATAAACCCCCTTCACAGCCTCAGCTCACCCATTCCCCCAACACCATACACAGCTGGTTTAAACCCCCTTCACTGCCTCAGCCCACCCATTCCCTCCTCTCACCACACACTGCTGGTATAAACCCCCTTCACTGCCTCAGCCCCCCCATTTCCTCTACACCACACACAGCTGGTATAAACCCCCTTCACTGCCTTAGCCCACCCATTCCCCCAACACCACACACAGCTGGTACAAACCCCCTTCACTGCCTCACCTCACCCATTCCCCCAACACCATACACAGCTGGTATAAACCCCCTTCACGGCCTCAGCCCACCCATTCCCCCAACACCACTAGTACTCACAGCTGGTATAAACCCCCTTCACTGCCTCAGCCCACCCATTCCCTCCTCTCACCACACACAGCTGGTATAAACCCCATTCACTGCCTCAGCCCATCCATTCCCCCAACACCACACACAGCTGGTATAAACCCCCTTCACTGCCTCAGCCCACCCATTCCCTCCTCTCACCACACACAGCTGGTATAAACCCCCTTCACTGCCTCAGCCCACCCATTCCCTCCTCTCACCGCACACAGCTGGTATAAACCCCATTCACTGCCTCAGCCCACCCATTCCCTCCTCTCACCACACACAGCTGGTATGAACCCCCTTCACTGCCTCAGCCCGCCCATTCCCCCAACACCACACACAGCTGGTATAAACCCCCTTCACTGCCTCAGCCCGCCCATTCCCCCAACACCACACACAGCTGGTATAAACCCCCTTCACTGCCTCAGCCCACCCATTCCCCCAACACCACACACAGCTGGTATAAACCCCCTTCACTGCCTCAGCCCACCCATTCCCTCCTCTCACCACACACAGCTGATATAAACCCCCTTCACCGCCTCAGCCCATCCATTCCCTCCTCTCACCACACACAGCTGGTATAAACCCCCTTCACTCCCTCAGCCCACTCATTCCCCCAACACCACACACAGCTGGTATAAACCCCCTTCACTGCCTCAGCCCATCCATTCCCCCAACACCATACACAGCTGGTATAAACCCCCTTCACTGCCTCAGCCCACCCATTCCCTTATCTCACCACACACAGCTGGTATAAACCCCCTTCACTGCCTCAGCCCACCTATTCCCCCAACACCACACACAACTGGTATAAACCCCCTTCACTGCCTCAGCCCATCCATTCCCTCCTCTCACCACACACAGCTGGTACAAACCCACTTCACTGCCTCAGCCCATCCATTCCCTCCTCTCACCACACACAGCTGGTATAAACCCCCTTCACTGCCTCAGCCCACCCATTCCCCCAACACCACACACAGCTGGTATAAACCCCCTTCACAGCCTCAGCTCACCCATTCCCCCAACACCATACACAGCTGGTTTAAACCCCCTTCACTGCCTCAGCCCACCCATTCCCTCCTCTCACCACACACTGCTGGTATAAACCCCCTTCACTGCCTCAGCCCCCCCATTTCCTCTACACCACACACAGCTGGTATAAACCCCCTTCACTGCCTCAGCCCACCCATTCCCCCAACACCACACACAGCTGGTACAAACCCCCTTCACTGCCTCACCTCACCCATTCCCCCAACACCATACACAGCTGGTTTAAACCCCCTTCACAGCCTCAGCTCACCCATTCCCCCAACACCATACACAGCTGGTTTAAACCCCCTTCACTGCCTCAGCCCACCCATTCCCTCCTCTCATCACACACAACTGGTATAAACCCCATTCACTGCCTCAGCCCATCCATTCCCCCAACACCACACACAGCTGGTATAAACCCCCTTCACTGCCTCAGCCCAACCATTCCCTCCTCTCACCACACACAGCTGGTATAAACCCCCTTCACTGCCTCAGCCCACCCATTCCCCCAACACCACACACAGCTGGTATAAACCCCCTTCACTGCCTCAGCCCACCCATTCCCTCATCTCACCACACACAGCTGGTATAAACCCCCTTCACTGCCTCAGCCCACCCATTCCCCCAACACCACACACAGCTGGTATAAACCCCCTTCACTCCCTCAGCCCACCTATTCCCCCAACACCACACACAGCTGGTATAAACCCCCTTCACTGCCTCAGCCCACCCATTCCCTCCTCTCACCACACACAGCTGGTATAAACCCCCTTCACTGCCTCAGCCCATCCATTCCCTCCTCTCACCACACACAGCTGGTATAAACCCCCTTCACTGCCTCAGCCCACCCATTCCCCCAACACCACACACAGCTGGTATAAACCCCCTTCACTCCCTCAGCCCACCTATTCCCCCAACACCACACACAGCTGGTATAAACCCCCTTCACTGCCTCAGCCCACCCATTCCCTCCTCTCACCACACACAGCTGGTATAAACCCCCTTCACTGCCTCAGCCCATCCATTCCCTCCTCTCACCACACACAGCTGGTATAAACCCCCTTCACTGCCTCAGCCCACCCATTCCCCCAACACCACACACAGCTGGTATAAACCCCCTTCACTGCCTCAGCCCACCCATTCCCCCAACACCACACACAGCTGGTATAAACCCCCTTCACTGCCTCAGCCCACCCATTCCCCCAACACCACACACAGCTGGTATAAACCCCCTTCACTGCCTCAGCCCACCCATTCCCCCAACACCACACACAGCTGGTATAAACCCCCTTCACTGCCTCAGCCCACCCATTCCCCCAACACCACACACAGCTGGTATAAACCCCCTTCACTGCCTCAGCCCACCCATTCCCCCAACACCACACACAGCTGGTATAAACCCCCTTCACTGCCTCAGCCCACCCATTCCCTCATCTCACCACACACAGCTGGTATAAACCCCCTTCACTGCCTCAGCCCACCCATTCCCCCAACACCACACACAGCTGGTATAAACCCCCTTCACTCCCTCAGCCCACCTATTCCCCCAACACCACACACAGCTGGTATAAACCCCCTTCACTGCCTCAGCCCACCCATTCCCTCCTCTCACCAAACACAGCTGGTATAAACCCCCTTCACTGCCTCAGCCCACCCATTCCCCCAACACCACACACAGCTGGTATAAACCCCCTTCACTGGCTCAGCCCACCCATTCCCCCAACACCACACACAGCTGGTATAAACCCCCTCCACTGGCTCAGCCCACCCATTCCCCCCTCTCACCACACACAGCTGGTATAAACCCCCTTCACTGCCTCAGCCCACCCATTCCCTCCTCTCACCCCACACAGCTGGTATAAACCCCCTTCATTGCCTCAGCCCACCCATTCCCCCAACACCACACACAGCTGGTATAAACCCCCTTCACTGCCTCAGCCCACCCATTCCCCCAACACCACTCACAGCTGGTATAAACCCCCTTCACTGCCTCAGCCCACCCATTCCCTCCTCTCACCACACACAGCTGGTATAAACCCCATTCACTGCCTCAGCCCACCCATTCCCTCCTCTCACCACACACAGCTGGTATAAACCCCCTTCACTGCCTCAGCCCACCCATTCCCCCAACACCACACACAGCTGGTATAAACCCCCTTCACTGCCTCAGCCCACCCATTCCCCCAACACCACTCACAGCTGGTATAAACCCCCTTCACTGCCTCAGCCCACCCATTCCCTCCTCTCACCACACACAGCTGGTATAAACCCCATTCACTGCCTCAGCCCATCCATTCCCCCAACACCACACACAGCTGGTATAAACCCCCTTCACTGCCTCAGCCCACCCATTCCCTCCTCTCACCACACACAGCTGGTATAAACCCCCTTCACTGCCTCAGCCCACCCATTCCCTCCTCTCATCACACACAGCTGGTATAAACCCCCTTCACTGCCTCAGCCCGCCCATTCCCCCAACACCACACACAGCTGGTATAAACCCCCTTCACTGCCTCAGCCCACCCATTCCCCCAACACCACACACAGCTGGTATAAACCCCCTTCACTGCCTCAGCCCACCCATTCCCTCCTCTCACCACACACAGCTGATATAAACCCCCTTCACTGCCTCAGCCCATCCATTCCCTCCTCTCACCACACACAGCTGGTATAAACCCCCTTCACTCCCTCAGCCCACCCATTCCCCCAACACCACACACAGCTGGTATAAACCCCCTTCACTGACTCAGCCCACCCATTCCCCCAACACCATACATAGCTGGTATAAACCCCCTTCACTGCCTCAGCCGATCCATTCCCCAAACACCACACACAGCTAGTATAAACCCCCTTCACTGCCTCAGCCCATCTATTCTCCCAACACCACACACAGCTGGTATAAACCCCCTTCACTGCCTCAGCCCACCCATTCCCTCAACACCACACACAGCTGGTATAAACCCCCTTCACTGCCTCAGCCCACCCATTCCCCCAACACCACACACAGCTGGTATAAACCCCCTTCACTGCCTCAGCCCACCCATTCCCCCAACACCACACACAGCTGGTATAAACCCCCTTCACTGCCTCAGCCCATCCATTCCCCCAACACCACACACAGCTGGTATAAACCCCCTTCACTGCCTCAGTCCACCCATTCCCTCCTCTCACCACACACAGCTGGTATAAACCCCCTTCACTGCCTCAGCCCACCCATTCCCTCCTCTCACCACACACAGCTGGTATGAAAACCCCTTCACTGCCTCAGCCCACCCATTCCCCCTACACCACACACAGCTGGTATAAACCCCCTTCACTGCCTCAGCCCACCCATTCCCCTAACACCACACACAGCTGGTATAAACCCCCTTCACTGCCTCAGCCCACCCATTCCCCTAACACCACACACAGCTGGTATGAACCCCCTTCACTGCCTCAGCCCATCCATTCCCTCCTCTCACCACACACAGCTGGTATAAACCCCCTTCACTGCCTCAGCCCACCCTTCCCCCAACACCACACACAGCTGGTATAAACCCCCTTCACTGCCTCAGCCCACCCATTCCCTCCTCTCACCACACACAGCTGGTATAAACAACCTTCACTGCCTCAGCCCACCCATTCCCCCAAGACCACACACAGCTGGTATAAACCCCCTTCACTGCCTCAGCCCACCCATTCCCTCCTCTCACCACACACAACTGGTATAAACCCCCTTCACTGCCTCAGCCCACCCATTCCCTCCTCTCACCACACACAGCTGGTATAAACCCCCTTCACTGCCTCAGCCCACCCATTCCCCCAACACCACACACAGCTGGTATAAACCCCCTTCACTGCCTCAGCCCACCCATTCCCCCAACACCACACACAGCTGGTATAAACCCCCTTCACTGCCTCAGCCCACCCATTCCCTCCTCTCACCACACACAGCTGGTATAAACCCCCTTCACTGCCTCAGCCCACCCATTCCCTCCTCTCACCACACACAGCTGGTATAAACCCCCTTCACTGCCTCAGCCCACCCATTCCCCCAACACCACACACAGCTGGTATAAACCCCCTTCACTGCCTCAGCTCACCCATTCCCCCAACACCACACACAGCTGGTATAAACCCCCTTCACTGCCTCAGCCCACCCATTCCCTCCTCTCACCACACACAGCTGGTATAAACCCCCTTCACTGCCTCAGCCCACCCATTCCCTCCTCTCACCACACACAGCTGGTATGAACCCCCTTCACTGCCTCAGCCCGCCCATTCCCCCAACACCATACACAGATGGTATAAACCCCCTTCACTGCCTCAGCCCACCCATTCCCTCCTCTCACCACACACAGCTGGTATAAACCCCCTTCACTGCCTCAGCCCACCCATTCCCTCCTCTCACCACACACAGCTGGTATAAACCCCCTTCACTGCCTCAGCCCACCCATTCCCTCCTCTAACCACACACAGCTGGTACAAACCCCCTTCACTGCCTCAGCCCACCCATTCCCCCCTCTCACCACACACAACTGGTATAAACCCCCTTCACTGCCTCAGCCCACCCATTCCCTCCTCTCACCACACACAGCTGGTATGAACCCCCTTCACTGCCTCAGCCCACCCATTCCCTCCTCTCACCACACACAGCTGGCATAAACCCCCTTCACTGCCTCAGCCCACCCATTCCCTCCTCTCACCACACACAGCTGGTATAAACCCCCTTCACTGCCTCAGCCCACCCATTCCCTCCTCTCACCACACACAGCTGGTATAAACCCCCTTCACTGCCTCAGCCCACCCATTCCCCCAACACCACACACAGCTGGTATAAACCCCCTTCACTGCCTCAGCCCACCCATTTACCCCTCTCACCACACACAGCTGGTATGAACCCCCTTCACTGCCTCAGCCCACCCATTTCCCCCTCTCACCACACACAGCTGGTATAAACCCCCTTCACTGCCTCAGCCCACCCATTCCCCCAACACCACACACAGCTGGTATAAACCCCCTTCACTGCCTCAGCCCACCCATTCCCTCCTCTCACCACACACAGCTGGTATAAACCCCCTTCACTGCCTCAGCCCACCCATTCCCCCAACACCACACACAGCTGGTATAAACCCCCTTCACTGCCTCAGCCCACCCATTTCCCCCTCTCACCACACACAGCTGGTATGAACCCCCTTCACTGCCTCAGCCCACCCATTCCCTCCTCTCACCTCACACAGCTGGTATAAACCCCCTTCACTTCCCCAGCCCACCCATTCCCCCCACACCACATACATCTGGTATAAACCCCCTTCACTGCCTCAGCCCACCCATTCCCTCCTCTCACCACACACAGCTGGTATAAACCCCCTTCACTGCCCCAGCCCACCCATTCCCTCTACACCACACACAGCTGGTATAAACCCCCTTCACTGCCTCACCCCACCCATTCCCTCCTCTCACCACACACAGCTGGTATAAACCCCCTTCACTGCCTCAGCCCACCCATTCCCTCTACACCACACACAGCTGGTATAAACCCCCTTCACTGCCTCAGCCCACCCATTCCCCCAACACCACACACAGCTGGTAAAAACCCCCTTCACTGCCTCAGCCCACCCATTCCCTCAACACCACACACAGCTGGTATAAACCCCCTTCACTGCCTCACCCCACCCATTCCCTCCTCTCACCACACACAGCTGGTATAAACCCCCTTCACTGCCTCAGCCCACCCATTCCCTCCTCTCACCGCACACAGCTGGTATAAACCCCCTTCACTGCCTCAGCCCACCCATTCCCCCAACACCACACACAGCTGGTATAAACCCCCTTCACTGCCTCAGCCCACCCATTCCCTCCTCTAACCACACACAGCTGGTATAAACCCCCTTCACTGCCTCAGCCCACCCATTCCCCCAACACCACACACAGCTGGTATAAACCCCCTTCACTGCTTCAGCCCACCCATTCCCCCAACACCACACACAGCTGGTATAAACCCCCTTCACTGCCTCAGCCCACCCATTCCCTCCTATCACCACACACAGCTGGTATAAACCCCCTTCACTGCCTCAGCCCACCCATTCCCCCAACACCACACACAGCTGGTATAAACCCCCTTCACTGCCTCAGCTGACCCATTCCCCCAACACCACACACAGCTGGTATAAACCCCCTTCACTGCCTCAGCCCACCCATTCCCTCCTCTCACCACACCCAGCTGGTATGAACCCCCTTCACTACCTGAGCCCACCCATTCCGTCCTCTCAGCACACACAGCTGGTATAAACCCCCTTCACTGCCTCAGCCCACCCATTCCGCCAACACCACACACAGCTGGTATAAACCCCCTTCACTGCCTCAGCCCATCCATTCCCTCCTCTCACCTCACACAGCTGGTATAAACCCCCTTCATTGCCTCAGCCCATCCATTCCCTCCTCTCACCTCACACAGCTGGTATAAACCCCCTTCACTGCCTCAGCCCACCCATTCCCCCAACACCACACACAGCTGGTATAAACCCCCTTCACTGCTACAGCCCACCCATTCCCTCCTCTCACCACACACAGCTGGTATAAACCCCCTTCACTGCCTCAGCCCACCCATTCCCTCCTCTAACCACACACAGCTGGTATAAACCCCCTTCACTGTCTCAGCCCACCCATTCCCCCCTCTCACCACACACAGCTGGTATAAACCCCCTTCAATTACTCAGCCCACCCATTCCCCAACACCACACACAGCTGGTATAAACGCCCTTCACTGCCTCAGCCCACCCATTCCCCAAACACAACACACAGCTGGTATAAACCCCCTTCACTGCCTCAGCCCACCCATTCCCTCCTCTAACCACACACAGCTGGTATAAACCCCCTTCACTGTCTCAGCCCACCCATTCCCCCCTCTCACCACACACAGCTGGTATAAACCCCCTTCAATTACTCAGCCCACCCATTCCCCAACACCACACACAGCTGGTATAAACCCCCTTCACTGCCTCAGCCAACCCATTCCCCCAACACCACACACAGCTGGTATAAACCCCCTTCACTGCCTCAGCCCACCCATTCCCCCCTCTCACCACACACAGCTGGTACAAACCCACTTCACTGCCTGAGCCCACCCATTCCCCCAACACCACACACAGCTGGTATGAACCCCCTTCACTGCCTCAGCCCACCCATTCCCCCAACACCACACACAGCTTGTATAAACCCCCTTCACTGCCTCAGCCCACCCATTCCCCCAACACCACACACAGCTGGTATAAACCCCCTTCACTGCCTCAGCCCACCCATTCCCTCCTCTCACCACACACAGCTGGTATAAACCCCCTTCACTGCCTCAACCCACCCATTCCCCCAACACCACACACAGCTGGTATAAACCCCCTTCACTGCCTCAGCCCACCCATTCCCTCCTCTCACCACACACAGCTGGTATAAACCCCCTTCACTGCCTCAGCCCACCCATTCCCTCCTCTAACGACACACAGCTGGTATAAACCCCCTCTTCCTGCCTCAGCCCAACCATTCCCTCCTCTCACCACACACAGCTGGTATAAACCCCCTTCACTGCCTCAGCCCACCCATTCCCCCAACACCACACACAGCTGGTATAAACCCCCTTCACTGCCTCAGCCCACCCATTCCCCCAACACCACACACAGCTGGTATAAACCCCCTTCACTGCCTCACCCCACCCATTCCCTCCTCTCACCACACACAGCTGGTATAAACCCCCTTCACTGCCTCAGCCCACCCATTCCCTCCTCTCACCACACACAGCTGGTATAAACCCCCTTCACTGCCTCAGCCCACCCATTCCCTCCTCTCACCACACACAGCTGGTATAAACCCCCTTCACTGCCTCAGCCCACCCATTCCCTCCTCTCACCACACACAGCTGGTATAAACCCCCTTCACTGCCTCAGCCCACCCATTCCCCCAACACCACACACAGCTGGTATAAACCCCCTTCACTGCCTCAGCCCACCCATTCCCCAAACACCACACACAGCTGGTATAAACCCCCTTCACTGCCTCAGCCCACCCATTCCCTCCTCTCACCACACACAGCTGGTATGAAGCCCCTTCAATTACTCAGCCCACCCATTCCCCAACACCACACACAGCTGGTATAAACCCCCTTCACTGCCTCAGCCCACCCATTCCCCCAACACCACACACAGCTGGTATAAACCCCCTTCACTGCCTCAGCTGACCCATTCCCCCAACACCACACACAGCTGGTATAAACCCCCTTCACTGCCTCAGCTCACCCATTCCCCCAACACCATACACAGATGGTATAAACCCCCTTCACTGCTTCAGCCCACCCATTCCCCCAACACCATACATAGCTGGTATAAACCCCCTTCACTGCCTCAGCCCACCCATTCCCTCCTCTCACCACACATAGCTGGTATAAACCCCCTTCACTGCCTCAGCCCACCCATTCCCCCAACACCATACACAGATGGTATAAACCCCCTTCACTGCTTCAGCCCACCCATTCCCCCAACACCATACATAGCTGGTATAAACCCCCTTCACTGCCTCAGCCCACCCATTCCCTCATCTCTCCACACACTGCTGGTATAAACCCCCTTCACTGCCTCAGTCCACCAATTCCCCCAACACCACACACAGCTGGTGTAAACCCCCTTCACTGCCTCAGCCCACCCATTCCCTCCTCTCACCACACACAGCTGGTATGAACCCCTTTCACTGCCTCAGCCCACCCATTCCCTCCTCTCACCACACACAGCTGGTATAAACCCCCTTCACTGCCTCAGCCCACCCATTCCCTCCTCTCACCACACACAGCTGGTATAAACAACCTTCACTGCCTCAGCCAACCCATTCCCTCAACACCACACACAGCTGGTACAAACCCCCTTCACTGCCTCAGCCCACCCATTCCCTCCTCTCACCACACACAGCTGGTACAAACCCCCTTCACTGCCTCAGCCCACCCATTCCCTCAACACCACACACAGCTGGTATAAACCCCCTTCACTGCCTCAGCCCACCCATTCCCTCCTCTCACCACACATAGCTGGTACAAACCCCCTTCACTGCCTCAGCCCACCCATTCCCTCCTCTCACCACACACAGCTGGTACAAACCCCCTTCACTGCCTCAGCCCTCCCATTCCCTCAACACCACACACAGCTGGTATAAACCCCCTTCACTGCCTCAGCCCACCCATTCCCCCTACACCACACACAGCTGGTATAAACCCCCTTCACTGCCTCAGTCCACCAATTCCCTCAACACCACACACAGCTGGTATAAACCCCCTTCACTGCCTCAGCTCACCCATTCCCCCAACACCACACACAGCTGGTACAAACCCCCTTCACTGCCTCAGCCCACCCATTCCCTCAACACCACACACATCTGGTATAAACCCCCTTCACTGCCTCAGCCCACCCATTCCCCGAACACCACACACAGCTGGTATAAACCCCCTTCACTGCCTCAGCCCACCCATTCCCTCCTCTCACCACACACAGCTGGTATAAACCCCCTTCACTGCCTCAGCCCACCCATTTCCTCCTCTCACTACACACAGCTGGTATAAACCCCCTTCACTGCCTCAGCCCACCCATTCCCTCCTCTCACCAAACACAGCTGGTATGAACCCCCTTCACTGCCTCAGCCCACCCATTCCCCCAACACCACACACAGCTGGTATAAACCCCCTTCACTGCCTCAGCCCAACCATTCCCTCCTCTCACCACACACAGCTGGTATGAACCCCCTTCACTGCCTCAGCCCACCCATTCCCCCAACACCACACACAACTGGTATGAACCCCCTTCACTGCCTCAGCCCACCCATTCCCCCAACACACCACACAGCTGGTATAAACCCCCTTCACTGCCTCAGCCCACCCATTCCCCCCTCTCACCACACACAGCTGGTATAAACCCCCTTCACTGCCTCAGCCCACCCATTCCCCCCTCTCACCACACACAGCTGGTATAAACCCCCTTCACTGCTTCAGCCCACCCATTCCCCCTCTTACCACACACAGCTGGTATAAACCCCCTTCACTGCCTCAGCCCACCCATACCCCCAACACCACACACAGTTGGTATAAACCCCCTTCACTGCCTCAGCCCACCCATTCCCTCCTCTCACCACACACAGCTGGTATAAACACCCTTCACTGCCTCAGCCCACCCATTTCCCCTACACCACACACAGCTGGTATAAACCCCCTTCACTGCCTCAGCCCACCCATTCCCCCAACACCACACACAGCTGGTACAAACCCCCTTCACTGCCTCAGCTCACCCATTCCCCCAACACCATACACAGCTGGTATAAACCCCCTTCACTGCCTCAGCCTACCCATTCCCTCCTCTCACCACACACAGCTGGTATAAACCCCCTTCACTGCCTCAGCCCACCCATTCCCTCCTCTCACCACACACAGCTGGTATAAACCCCCTTCACTGCCTCAGCCCATCCATTCCCTCCTCTCACCACACACAGCTGGTATAAACCCCCTTCACTGCCTCAGCCCACCCATTCCTTCCTCTCACCACACACAGCTGGTATAAACCCCCTACACTGCCTCAGCCCACCCATTTCCCCAACACCACACACAGCTGGTATAAACCCCCTTCACTGCCTCAGCCCACCCATTCCCCCAACACCACTCACAGCTGGTATAAACCCCCTTCACTGCCTCAGCCCACCCATTCCCTCCTCTCACCACACACGGCTCGTATAAACCCCCTTCATTGCCTCAGCCCACCCATTACCCCAACACCACACACAGCTGGTATAAACCCCCTTCACTGCCTCAGCCCACCCATTCTCCCAACACCACACACAGCTGGTATAAACCCCCTTCACTGCCTCAGCCCACCCATTCCCCCAACACCATACACAGCTGGTATAAACCCCCTTCACTGCCTCAGCCCACCCATTCTCCCAACACCACACACAGCTGGTATAAACCCCCTTCACTGCCTCAGCCCACCCATTCCCCCAACACCACACACAGCTGGTATAAACGCCCTTCACTGCCTCAGCCCACCCATTCCCCCAACACCACACACAGCTGGTATAAACCCCCTTCACTGCCTCAGCCCACCCATTCCCCCAACACCACACACAGCTGGTATAAACCCCCTTCACTGCCTCAGCCCACCCATTCCCTCCTCTCACCACACACAGCTGGTATAAACCCCCTTCACTGCCTCAGCCCACCCATTCCCCCAACACCACACATAGCTGGTATAAACCCCATTCACTGCCTCAGCCCACCCATTCCCCCAACACCACACACAGCTGGTATAAACCCCCTTCACTGCCTCATCCCATCCATTCCCCGGACAGCACACACAGCTGGTATAAACCCCCTTCACTGCCTCAGCCCACCCATTCACTCCTCTCACCACACACTGCTGGTATAAACCCCCTTCACTACCTCATCCCATCCATTCCCCGGACAGCACACACAGCTGGTATAAACCCCCTTCACTGCCTCAGCCCACCCATTCCCCCAACACCACACACAGCTGGTATAAACCCCCTTCACTGCCTCAGCCCACCCATTCCCTCCTCTCACCACACACAGCTGGTATAACCCCCATTCACTGCCTCAGCCCACCCATTCCCTCCTCTCACCACACACAGCTGGTATAAACCCCCTTCACTGCCTCAGCCCACCCATTCCCCCAACACCACACACAGCTGGTATAAACCCCCTTCTCTGCCTCAGCCCATCCATTCCCCCAACACCATACATAGCTGGTATAAACCCCCTTCACTGCCTCAGCCCATCCATTCCCCCAACACCACACACAGCTGGTATAAACCCCCTTCACTGCCTCAGCCCATCTATTCCCCCAACACCACACACAGCTGGTATAAACCCCCTTCACTGCCTCAGCCCACCCATTCCCTCCTCTCACCACACACAGCTGGTATAAACCCCCTTCACTGCCTCAGCCCACCCATTCCCTCCTCTCACCACACACAGCTGGTATGAAAACCCCTTCACTGCCTCAGCCCACCAATTCCACCAACACCACACACAGCTGGTATAAACCCCCTTCACTGCCTCAGCCCACCCATTCCCCCAACACCACTCACAGCTGGTATAAACCCCCTTCACTGCCTCAGCCCACCCATTCCCTCCTCTCACCACACACGGCTGGTATAAACCCCCTTCATTGCCTCAGCCCACCCATTACCCCAACACCACACACAGCTGGTATAAACCCCCTTCACTGCCTCAGCCCACCCATTCTCCCAACACCACACACAGCTGGTATAAACCCCCTTCACTGCCTCAGCCCACCCATTCCCCCAACACCATACACAGCTGGTATAAACCCCCTTCACTGCCTCAGCCCACCCATTCTCCCAACACCACACACAGCTGGTATAAACCCCCTTCACTGCCTCAGCCCACCCATTCCCCCAACACCACACACAGCTGGTATAAACGCCCTTCACTGCCTCAGCCCACCCATTCCCCCAACACCACACACAGCTGGTATAAACCCCCTTCACTGCCTCAGCCCACCCATTCCCCCAACACCACACACAGCTGGTATAAACCCCCTTCACTGCCTCAGCCCACCCATTCCCTCCTCTCACCACACACAGCTGGTATAAACCCCCTTCACTGCCTCAGCCCACCCATTCCCCCAACACCACACATAGCTGGTATAAACCCCATTCACTGCCTCAGCCCACCCATTCCCCCAACACCACACACAGCTGGTATAAACCCCCTTCACTGCCTCATCCCATCCATTCCCCGGACAGCACACACAGCTGGTATAAACCCCCTTCACTGCCTCAGCCCACCCATTCACTCCTCTCACCACACACTGCTGGTATAAACCCCCTTCACTACCTCATCCCATCCATTCCCCGGACAGCACACACAGCTGGTATAAACCCCCTTCACTGCCTCAGCCCACCCATTCCCCCAACACCACACACAGCTGGTATAAACCCCCTTCACTGCCTCAGCCCACCCATTCCCTCCTCTCACCACACACAGCTGGTATAACCCCCATTCACTGCCTCAGCCCACCCATTCCCTCCTCTCACCACACACAGCTGGTATAAACCCCCTTCACTGCCTCAGCCCACCCATTCCCCCAACACCACACACAGCTGGTATAAACCCCCTTCTCTGCCTCAGCCCATCCATTCCCCCAACACCATACATAGCTGGTATAAACCCCCTTCACTGCCTCAGCCCATCCATTCCCCCAACACCACACACAGCTGGTATAAACCCCCTTCACTGCCTCAGCCCATCTATTCCCCCAACACCACACACAGCTGGTATAAACCCCCTTCACTGCCTCAGCCCACCCATTCCCTCCTCTCACCACACACAGCTGGTATAAACCCCCTTCACTGCCTCAGCCCACCCATTCCCTCCTCTCACCACACACAGCTGGTATGAAAACCCCTTCACTGCCTCAGCCCACCAATTCCACCAACACCACACACAGCTGGTATAAACCCCCTTCACTGCCTCAGCCCACCCATTCCCCCAACACCACACACAGCTTGTATAAACCCCCTTCACTGCCTCAGCCCACCCATTCCCCCTCTCACCACACACAGCTGGTATAAACCCCCTTCACTGCCTCAGCCCACCCATTCCCTCCACTCACCACACACAGCTGGTATAAACCCCCTTCACGGCCTCAGCCCATCCATTCCCCCAACACCACACACAGCTGGTATAAACCCCCTTCACTGCCTCAGCCCACCCATTCCCCCAACACCACACACAGCTGGTATAAACCCCCTTCACTGCCTCAGCCCACCCATTCCCCCAACACCACACACAGCTGGTATAAACCCCCTTCACTGCCTCACCCCACCCATTCCCCCCTCTCACCACACACAGCTGGTATAAACCCCCTTCACTGCCTCAGCCCACCCATTCCCCCCTCTCACCACACACAGCTGGTATAAACCCCCTTCACTGCCTCAGCCCACCCATTCCCCCAACACCACACACAGCTGGTATAAACCCCCTTCACTGCCTCAGCCCACCCATTCCCCCCACACCACATACATCTGGTATAAACCCCCTTCACTGCCTCAGCCCACCCATTCCCTCCTCTCACCACACACAGCTGGTATAAACCCCCTTCACTGCCTCAGCCCACCCATTCCCTCCTCTCACCACACACAGCTGGTATAAACCCCCTTCACTGCCTCAGCCCACCCATTCCCCCAACACCACACACAGCTGGTATAAACCCCCTTCACTGCCTCAGCCCACCCATTCCCCCCACTCACCACACACAGCTGGTATAAACCCCCTTCACTGCCTCAGCCCACCCATTCCCCCAACACCACACACAGCTGGTATAAACCCCCTTCACTGCCTCAGCCCACCCATTCCCCCAACACCATACACAGCTGGTATAAACCCCCTTCACTGCCTCAGCCCACCCATTCCCTCCTCTCACCACACACAGCTGGTATAAACCCCCTTCACTGCCTCAGCCCACCCATTCCCCTACACCACACACAGCTGGTATAAACCCCCTTTCACTGCCTCAGTCCACCCATTCCCTCCTCTCACCACACACAGCTGGTATAAACCCCCTTCACTGCCTCAGCCCACCCATTCCCCCAACACCATACATAGCTGGTATAAACCCCCTTCACTGCCTCAGCCCACCCATTCCCTCCTCTCACCACACATAGCTGGTATAAACCCCCTTCACTGTCTCAGCCCACCCATTCCCCCCTCAACACCACACACAGCTGGTATAAACCCCCTTCACTGCCTCAGCCCACCCATTCCCTCCTCTCACCACACACAGCTGGTATAAACCCCCTTCACTGCCTCAGTCCACCCATTCCCTCCTCTCACCACACACAGCTGGTATAAACCCCCTTCACTGCCTCAGCCCACCCATTCCCCCCTCTCACCACACACAGCTGGTATAAACCCCCTTCACTGCCTCAGCCCACCCATTCCCCCAACACCACACACAGATGGTATAAACCCCCTTCACTGCTTCAGCCCACCCATTCCCTCCTCTCACCATACACAGCTGGTATAAACCCCCTTCACTGCCTCAGCCCACCCATTCCCCCAACACCACACACAGCTGGTATAAACCCCCTTCACTGCTTCAGCCCACCCATTCCCTCCTCTCACCATACACAGCTGGTATAAACCCCCTTCACTGCCTCAGCCCACCCATTCCCTCCTCTCACCACACACAGCTGGTATAAACCCCCTTCACTGCCTCAGTCCACCCATTCCCTCCTCTCACCACACACAGCTGGAATAAACCCCCTTCACTGCCTCAGCCCACCCATTCCCTCCTCTCACCACACACAGCTGGTATAAACCCCCTTCACTGCCTCAGCCCACCCATTCCCCCCTCTCACCACACACAGCTGGTATAAACCCCCTTCACTGCCTCAGCCCACCCATTCCCCCAACACCACACACAGATGGTATAAACCCCCTTCACTGCTTCAGCCCACCCATTCCCTCCTCTCACCACACACAGCTGGTATAAACCCCCTTCACTGCCTCAGCCCACCCATTCCCCCAACACCACACACAGCTGGTATAAACCCCCTTCACTGCTTCAGCCCACCCATTCCCTCCTCTCACCATACACAGCTGGTATAAACCCCCTTCACTGCCTCAGCCCACCCATTCCCCCAACACCACACACAGATGGTATAAACCCCCTTCACTGCTTCAGCCCACCCATTCCCTCCTCTCACCATACACAGCTGGTATAAACCCCCTTCACTGCCTCAGCCCACCCATTCCCCCAACACCACACACAGCTGGTATAAACCCCCTTCACTGCCTCAGCCCACCCATTCCCTCCTCTCACCACACACAGCTGGTATAAACCCCCTTCACTGCCTCAGCCCACCCATTCCCTCCTCACATCCACTGTACGTTGACCCCAACCACCCTCATCCATTCTTATCATTATTTTATATTAATTTAGCTCATGAAGGGTCATTATTATTTCATCACATGTCAATTTAGTAACAGTTAGAACTTCATATTTATTTAAACATGATCGTAATTTTGTTTTTGGTTAAGAAGTATAGTGTTGGTTATTATCTTATTTTCTGATGATGGCTTAAAAAAAATTCATATTAACTTTAACAAAACAATTTTCCTAACTTTAACATTTTTTATTTCAGCAATACATCGTTGATCTTTGATCTGATGAGGAAACACAGATGGGAGGGCAAGGCGTTATGAAATCATTCGCTATGTGATAAAGCATCATAAGGTAGAATGAGAAAGCATTATCAAAAGCTACTTCTTTGAACAAAAATTGACAATTTTCCATGAGGTGAAAAAAAATCATTGTGATTACTATCATATCCAGTAAAAATGAATTCTTTTATTCAGTAATGAACATAGAAACAGTGTATTCATATTGAACGAAGATAAAAGAAACTTATTTGTGGCAAAGTGCAAATGTTTGAATAGATTTACTTAAGTATCATTAGAATTTCCTCAGTGATTATTTTCCTATATCTTCTCATTATAGTTATAAATTTGCAAATATTTCGTCATTGTATTTTTATGCACATATTTTTTATACCCATTTTTAAATTGAAATACATTTCTTTGATCTGTTTGCTTTTTCAGAAATTCACTAGCCATATAAAGATGGTTCTTTGAAGCCTCCAATCCTCAAGAGATTAACCCAGTGCAGTCTGTATAATATTATGGTGGTGATTTGTAGTAAAGAGTTGGGGCAGATCCAAGGGGGAGGACCAAAGTTTCATTCATTTGACCACTTCTTGTGGGGATTTAAGTTTCACATCAAGGAGAAGTTGTTTGTGTGCATTCAAACTACTTTACGTAAATGTTTGGTTGAGATGGTACTGGCTCCCTCCTGGATGTGTACTCTTCCGCCCCCTCCTTGTTATTGTCCTTATTATTGCCTTAAAGTGTGAGATTGTCTTGAATTGTATATGTTTTGTCTTGTATTTCTGAGATTAATATTGATTTGATAAGTATTAAGTAACTTATCTACCAAGTGGTAGTCTTTAAATGGATTACTGAATTTTGTATAATATGATATAATGCAGTGTATGATTCTGAAAAGCAGCGCTTAAGCCCCATACCCACTAGGCGATTTTACCGGCGACTGGCGATGGGCAACTGCCAGAATAGTGGTAATATCATCACCAATTCAGATAACCTGTTAGTTTGTAACATTTCAATGTTACAAACTAACATGTGAGCTAAATTGGTAATGATGCTACCAGTGATTCTGCTGTTGCCCGTCGCCAGTCGCCGGTAAAATCGCCTAGTGGGTATGGGGCTTTAGCGTTGAGAATTGTCTAACTGTTGCTTTTGTACTTAGCCTAAAGAGTAAACCTGTATTAACCAATAGATAAAGTCATTAATCTTTAGCCAAGTATGTATATAAAACTCTAATGTTATATTTCAGGAATAAAATATACAGATTATATCCAATATATACAATGGATGGAAAATAAGGTTCAATAAATCTATGCTGAAAACTGCAAGAAAGTATAGAGAATCTGTATTTTGAGAGAATGGACGGAAAGGAGAAGAAAAATGTTGGATTCAGTGATACTTGAAAATTTAATAGTACACAGAACACATTGCGCTTTGACAGAATGCAGAAAAACAAGAAAGGCAAATATCTGCATAATACATAAGAGGCACAGAAGCTGACAGAAAGGAAAATCATTTCTCAAAGTTTAACCAACTCAGCTAGAGGCTGAGGCACATGACAATTCACCCTACCACAGATAGCTGAATTCTAGCATTTTGAGCACCTGCAGGTTAATTTTAACTAATTTTGTCAACAAAGTCCCTGGAAAAACTATAGAAAATCAGCAAATATTTGTTATAAATCCTTCTATATTGAATTATTTTCCAAAAAGCTTAGAAAATATTTACTGTACACGGAAACAAATTGAAAAAATATTAGTTGCTAGAAATTCATCATGATAAACTACACATAATCATATGATTCATGAAAATTCCTATAGTAAAACCTGTGGTTTATTGACATATTACCCAGCATGCACCCTAATAAGCCCATCCCAGTTAACAGCAACATTAAAGTTTACCATGGAATATTTTCGAAATTGCCTCCATGTTTATTCCCTGAAGACAGTTGCATAATACAAAATTAACCAAAGCAATATTAATTTGGTTGACAGATTGCCTCTAAAACTTAGCTTTATATATTGGCCCTTTGCCCATAGGAATCAATGCTAAAGCCTGTCTGTCCAACCTATAATGTCCAACCCTATTTTGCCCTGAAATGCAGCATTTTGTTTGGCTGGCAAACCTACAAATCTGACAATTGATAAAATTTAAGGAATTATACTGTCTAAACAGTACTTAGAAAAACACAATTCTTGCTTATTTCAGTTACCCCAACTCTAGGAGACAATGATGGCTTATATAGTTATTTTGTCCAACCCTTGTCCAACCCTGGGATATAACCAGTATGGGATTGGCTTATGAAGGCTAACCTACAGGTGAAAGTCAAGATATTGGCTATCCGTGGTAGGGTGAATTGATGAGTATTGTGATGTTGTGTAGGAGAAGAGAAAGGAGAAAATTGATGCCCACTGAAGGTTTACATCTCAGGGCTAGGATCATGTATGCAATTCAGGATACACACAGACGAAGCAACCTTTAATGATAAAGAGGAGTAGGACAATAATCTAAAGTCATTGAATTTGTAACATGACAAAGAGTATTGACAGGTAATACCATTTGTTTGTTTTACTCAAATTGTGAACTTTTCAATGAATTTCCTGAATTGTTACTTAAAATAATTTAGTCTGGTTTTTACTTGTGACATCTTAGGTGAAACAAATATTGAATAGGGAAGATGTCATTCGGCTTCCAAAACTGAAGGAATTATTAACTATTAATGGAAATTTTGGAAATGTCATTGATTACTGAAATTAAGTTAATTTTTTTCATCATTTATTGGTTCATTAGCAAAATAAAGGCTCTAGAGTTATGAATATGCATTTCAATACGGCTGGAAATCCAATAGATTGTCAAACCTAACGATATTTGCTATTCACAATCTAAGTCAATATGAAGATGTATAATCAGCCATGTAAGGTTTACATGTTTACCAAACAGCTCTGTGCTGCACTACTGAGCATCACATTACGCATTTTATCCTTCTTCACTTTGCTACAAATATACTAAAGTATGCAAGGTAAAGGATAGATATCAAATATAAGGATTTACATCTGTATTTGTGCAGGGACTAACCTGAAGAAATCTTTTTTGTTCTTTTTAATTTCAGTCTTTATCATGTTAGGGACCTTGTTTAACGTAAGGTTCTTATTACAGTTTTGAGAAAATATATATTCATGTTCTACCTGCAAAGTTCATCAGATACAAAATTCTCTCTTTTCAGTTTAAAACCTTTCAAAGTTGGATGTATGGGGTCCTGTATAAGAGAGAGAGAGTGAACCTCTGAATTAAAATTATACAGGTAAGATTTTGCAAGATAAAGAGGTGATGTAGGTGAAAATTTCAACATCAATTATTGATAGTCAACATGTTTTGCTTTGAAAAACAAAAATTATCTCAGTAATTACAATTCATGCAAATAACAACATCGTTTCCAGCTTCATGCACCAGATATCTATTGAAACTTTGCACAATTATTCCAAAACACTTTGCAGTTATTCTAAATGAGACAAAATAATGTACGTTAAATTCAGATTAAAAGGCAAAATTCCAAATATCAGAAATGTTATTTTGTTTTAATATCAGTTTGAGAGATCAACTTCTCCTCACTTTCTTTAGACGGTCCTTCATTTACCTATCTAAATCTATCCGAAAGAAAGGAAATGAGCTAGAGTTAAGTTTGTAATTTGTCACATATTTATATTAGAGTTTACAGACAATGCAGTTATGTTACTCAGATCTTCATTCTATCCAAAGTAGCTAGCATGCTAAATCCAGAACATTCTCATGAATACAGACATTTGGTTACTGGAATTGAAAAGACACGCAACTGCCAGTGCTTTTTTGTATCCTATTTTACAGTACATTTTTTCATTGCAAAAAATTGAACCATCTATAAATTATCATTCATTAGAGTTTATTCAAGTCATCTAATAGGTTAAGATTTACTCTAGATCTGGATACATAAGATCATGCAAGCATTGAATAAGTGTCAAAATGTGCAATATCAACGTCAAAAGGATATAAAGCTATTGTTCTCTTATGAAAGATGAAAGGTGTATCAAATTCATCAAATGTTATGTATTTTTGTAGCTATGGAAAAAATGTCTTGTCATATGATCTTTAGGGCATCTGAAATTCATTATGTAATAGACACTAAAACCAGTTCTAAACCTTGAACTAAAGCCCCATACCCACTAGGCGATTTTTACACAATTGGCCGACTCATCGGCGCTAAAATCGGCTGACTCTGCTAGAAGAGTCGGCCAATTTTAGGGCCGACTCATATCAAAGATGCACATTTCAATATACTGTACTTACAGGCGATCATAAGAGTCGGCCGATTCTCCCAGTTGCCCGTCACCCGTCACCCGTAAAATTGCCTGGTGGGTATAGGGCTTAAGTCAAATTAAAAATCTGTGCAATGTTTTAGTACAATCTGATTTTTTTATGGGTGATGAGAATAAACTAAATTTCCAGTATTTTAAGCAAAGTTCTGGCATTGGTTGAAAACAACCAGAGCTGATTGAAAAGAGTCATTACAGGTTGGAAACAAACAGAAAGTTGTGTTCTCATAGATCAAACCAACTAGAAATAAGTCTAAAATGTATAGCCATGCATCAAATAACTTAATTAGTAACCTACGCTAGACTTCCTTGGTCAGATTCATCAAAATATTTTCATGTGTATTTACAAAACTGTTTTTCTTACACATTGGTTCTACCACCCTTCCATACATCCATTCCAAAAGTTACAGCACATTTATGCATTTTGGTACCATTATTATGTTGATTTGTTAATTCCTGCACCTCAGAAACAATAGGGCAAACATTTTCTTGTGAGTAATGTGAACTAATTTGCTAAATATCAATTGTAGAGAGTTGCAACTTTTTTCCATTGTGTATTCAATCATGGCATTAGGTTATTAGTAATATGTATCTTAACCTTAGCAAATGTTATACACGTTATTTATCTCAATAATGAGAGTAGATTCCTTGTTCATATACCTACTGTGAATCTTAAATTATGACGCTAATAGAGCTGGACATCTTGCTGATTATCATTAATCTAAAATCTGTTTGTATCATCAACAATCAAAGAAAGAGAGAAGAAAAGGAAAAGAAAATAGGATGCAACATTTGAGGGAAATTATTACATTATAGATGTTCATGTGAGAATTTATCAACTCTAGTGTTGATTCCTTCCTCATTCAATCAAGAGAAGTGATGTTTTGATGGATCTAATTTCTTCTTGGATCAATCTGCTTTTGAAAAGATGCATTTACATTCATAAAGTATTCATGATGTTGTGTCCAGTCACGTATGGCGGATACAAATTGACCACAGGACAAATTATAGCTTTGAGAGATATTAAGAGTTTTCTATGGCTGTCCTATATGTAGGACAATAGCATATTATCCACTACCTTAAATTCATGCCCTGCATCAACGAGGATACTCCATAATATTGCGTTATTTTGAAGTTTTGTTACTCTAGGATTATGTGTACAAAGTATGGTGTAAACTATTAAAGTCCAGTATTTCATACTTTAAAGATCTTTCTTGATTTTTTTTTTGTTTTGTAATAAAAGTAACATTACATCAAGTACATGGTTTGTGGCACCTTTATTGAGACATTGAAGGTAATGCACTGCTTGGTTTATCTCACGTTCCGGCGGGTCACTTTCCCCTTCTTCAGGTCATGATCTGTACACGTTTAGTCCTACTGAAGTAGTCTTTTTCAGCAAGAATTATTCCTGGTTTCCATTTAATTCTCCCTACCAGGGATAGCTAATTTACTTATTTATTTTTTTCTGCACCTGCAGGCAAACTTCCACAGATTTTGTCAACAAAAACAATGTAAAAACTTGAGAAATATTTGCTCTAATTCCATCTGTATTGAAAACATTTTAAAGCCAACTTAGAAAATGATAAAATATATAGTTACAAACTGAAAAATGCTTAAATGCCCGGTCTCCCCAAAGTGAGTATTGAGGCGAATCAGGCACTCTTGTTTATACTGATTTCATTGGTTCGTATCATGAGGGGGTACACTTGGTTCCCTACTTGGTTGATTGCCGTTTGTTTTAGCAGGTTTAGTGTATGACGAGGAGACCATTATGTTACATAAATTGCGTGATTTTCAGGGCCGTAGCCAGCTTTTTTGAGAGAGGGGCTAGTTTTTGTGTAATAGCGTTTAAATTATTATGTGGATAAGTAATGGCCATACATTACAAATCATTCACTTCATCTTATGGCAGAGGCGTACCTTGGGAGTGTTCCGAGGGTGACTGGAACCCTCTCGGATTTATCAAAACTTATATAATGAAAGAAATGTAGGAATTTGTTATCAAAAAGTATTCACCTGGAACCCCCCAGATTATAGGGCTGAGAAAACCTCTGGATGGGGAACGGGTTCGGATTTTCCGGACGCAGTTCGTATAAAACCCCCAAACCACCTGGCTAGGGGGCCTGGTGTTTTTGTAGGCTATTATGATCCTGTTCTATCTGAATTTTGACGTTTCTGGTCGGTCCTGTATATAGTAGTCCTTTGGCGGTTTCCAGCTTGTGCTTGTGTTTTGTCGGTTGAATTCTAATACAAAAGGGACGATCCTTTTTTGTGCGTGTGCAGGTTGGTCGAGGAGGTTTTCTCGATCTAGGGCTCGTCCCTTGGCAATTGGGTTTTGAGTTTTTTGTGGGCATGTCTTCTGAGAGTGAGATGTTTGAGGAGTTTGTGGCATGCTGTTTCAAATTTGATGGCTTCACTGCAAATGATTTTGTATCTAGTTGCTAATCCGTAGCATCCGTAGTCATTTTTGTAAGTTGGGTTGTGGGATTCGTAGTGTAAGTATAGGTTTTAGGCTGTTTTCTTTTTGAACACTTTTGTTTGTAGCTGTCCGTCTTGATCAATATATACAGTGGTCCCCATGTCGCCCCTTCAATTTTAAGAAATGACCATGTCCCCCTGTCGATTTTAAGAAATGGTCATGTCCCATGTCACTAAGCCCAAAAAAGGCCGTGTCGCCCTGTCAATTTTTGGGGTCTACACCCTTAGACTTGTCTAGGGAGTCGACAAACGTTTGACTGTATTGGTAGGTAAACTTTATAGTTGGATATACATGTAGTTGGTTGATGTCTTATAGGAGTTTCTTGAGCTCTTCTTCTTTGTATTTGAAAATGGCAAAGCTGTCATTAACATATTTATTCCAGAGAAGGGGTTTTGGAGTGAGGGTTGAGAGGTTTTCAGCGTCAGATCCAGGATTTTGAAAATAGGGTTCGCGCAAAATTCTTAATGACTCTATGGCCGATTTTTACATTAAAAAGGCCAAAATCTTGTCCATAACAAGGGGGGTGCGTCACCCCCCCCCCCCTCCCGCCCCTCCTCCGCCACTGGATTTTGTCTTCTATCTGTTTCATAAAGATGTTAGCGTAAGTGGGGGGGGGGTGAAACTTTTGTATCATTTGATGTGAAACTGTTTCCAATAATTCAGATTGTTTCTGCTCTGAAGGCGTTGTTTGGTAGTGGTGATATTGCTTAATTGGGAGACAGCTTGTATGCCTTCACTATGTAGGATTGATGTGTATAGGGCAGCAACATATATAGTGGCTAGGAATTCGTCCTGGTCTAGTGGTTTATTGTTAGTGATATTACGTTGAGGAAGTCTTTAGTATCTTTAAGATAGCTTTGGATCTGCTGGAGTGCTGGATGGAGTATTCTTTCTAAGATTCCTGAGATTGTATCTGTTTGACTAGTGTATATACTCGATATTGAGCCTATCCCACGTGAGATATATCCTAGGGTTGGACAAGGATTGGACAAAATTACTGTGTAAGCCATCCTTGTTTCCAAGAATTGGGCTTACTAAATAAGCAAGAATATTTCTTTTCCATATCCTCAATACATATCTAATTTTTTTAAATTGCATCAATTAACAGATTTGCAGGATTGCCAGCCAATCAAAATGCTGTATTTCTAAGCAAACTGGGGTTGGACATTATGGGCTGGGCTGACAGGCTTTAACATAATTTAGTTCCTATGGGAAAAAGGCCAAAATATAAAGCTACATTTTACACATTTTAGCAACAATCTGACGACCAAATTGCTTTGGTTAATTGTGAATATACAACTGTCCTCAGGGAATAAGCATAAAAACATTGGAAGATATCATAGTAAACCTAAATGTTGGTGTAAACTGGATGGGCTTATTGGTCGTCCAGGGTTGCCTTCTTTGTGGGTTTTGGGCAGTGTGTAGACTATTGCAGTTTTTAGCAATCAGTTTGTTGCTTCTTCCCTTGTGGAAGTTTGTCGTTTTATCTAGTGCTGTCAGGCGTTGATGAATTCTTTTTGTTATGAGCGGTGTGCCGTCAAAGGGTGGTTTTTGGTAGTGGGTTCTATGTCTTCCCCTTTGTCAGCCCGTTTTATGACAATGTTGGAGCCTTCTATCAGATATTGTAGAGATGCTAGTTGGTCTTCAGTTAGGTTTTACATTTAGCATTGAGTGTAGGATGAAATGGGTAGACGTGGCTGTGGAGGTTTTACACATGGCAGAGGTGAATCGAGGGGTGGGGGGGGGGGGCGGGGGGGATGGGGGGGGGGTCCTGGGTATCCTGACCCCCCCCCCCCCCCCGAAATCCTGTATCTGCCCCTGCACGGTATAAACAGTTGCCTTACTTTAGGGCAACCACCACCACCCCGTGTGAGTAAAAGATTTTCAAATAATAAAGGGCCATACCCACTAGGCGATTATGACTGAGTCGGCTGACAGATCAGTGCTGAAATCAGTCGATTCTGCCCTGAGAATCGGCCGATTTCAGCACCGATTCAGATCAAACATGCACATTTCAATATAATGTACTGACAGGCGATCATAAGGATCCCCCCTCGCCCCTTGCTCAAACCAGTAAAATCGCCTAGTGGGTATGGGCCAGTCTGCAGGGATGCCAGGTGGCGCCAACCATCCAGATTGTTTCGTTTGGATTGTCGGTTCTGTTAACGTTCTGTTTTCTGAAAGATTTGGGTAGTGTTGGAAGCAGCGGGCTAGTTTGATCCTTCGGTTGAATAGTAGGATGTCTTTTATTGTTTCTATGTGATTGGGAGGTTTGGGGGTCGGTATGAATGAGAGTCGTAGGCTTGATATTCTCTCTGGCTAGCAGTTTCACACTACTTCATGACAGACGAAGAGAAATAATCATAGATAACCAACAAATTAAGTTGTTAGTTACCGTGGTAACCCAAAACATTATCTTTTCATAACCTCTAAAAGTGGATTTCATAATGACGATAGGCTTCCCATAGATTGCTAGAATATCTATTTGACTATTGAGGTTTAATATCAATTGATTGATAGGGTGTTATTTGTGATTAGTTTATGACTAAGTTCCCATAGATATTAGCCAGCTCCAGTGGCAGTCTGACTCCGCTCGGACTGCAGGTCCAATCAAAAGTGTAGTTCACCATTATGGATGATAAAACACTCGCATGAATAGAATAAGTTGATTGTGTCCAATATGTACTACCAGTTGCAAGAACGCCCATTAACAATGAAGAGTCCCAGGGGTGTGTCAGTCAGCCCCTGTCCCCTCCATACCTCTCCCAGCCTCCCATCAAAGAGAGAAGTCCTGTCAGTCACCCCCTGTCCCCTCCACACCTCTCCCAGCCTCCCATCAAAGAGAGAAGTCCTGTCAGTCACCCCCTGTCCCCTCCACACCTCTCCCAGCCTCCCATCAAAGAGAGAAGTCCTGTCAGTCACCCCCTGTCCCCTCCACACCTCTCCCAGCCTCCCATCAAAGAGAGAAGTCCTGTCAGTCGCCCCCTGTCCCCTCCACACCTCTCCCAGCCTCCCATCAAAGAGAGAAGTCCTGTCAGTCACCCCCTGTCCCCTCCACACCTGTCCCGGCCTCTGATCAAAGGGAGAAGTCCTGTCAGTCACCCCCTGTCCCCTCCACACCTCTCCCGACCTCCGATCAAAAGAAGGAGTCCTGTCAGTCACCCCTGTCCCCTCCACACCTCTTCCAGCCTCCGATCAAAGGGAGAAGTCCTGTCAGTCGCCCCCTGTCCCCTCCACACCTCTTCCGGCCTCAGATCAAATGGAGAAGTCCTGTCAGTCACCCCGTGTCCCATCCACACCTCTCCCGGCCTCCCATCAACAGGAAAAGTCTTGTCAGTCACCCCCTGTCCCCTCCACACCTCTCCCAGCCTCCGATCAAAGGGAGAAGTCCTGTCAGTCACCCCCTGTCCCCTCCACACCTCTCCCGGTCTCAAATCAAAGGGAGAAGCCCTGTCAGTCACCCCCTGACCCCTCCACACCTATCCCGGCCTCCCATCAAAGGGACAAGTCATGTCACTCGCCGACTGTATAGTGAACTTCCATTTCATCCTCAACTCAAATAATTACATACAATTTTCAGCCCTCGAAATTGTAATATCAATGAGTATTTTTCTACCACTATCTATGAGAATATCTAGAAAAAAATGTAAGTATCATCTGTTTATATGCTAACAATGCTGCATTAAATCAACAAACGGCGTATTTTTCTAAACATCAAAGTTTCTTTTATGTTTAGAATACATGGAATTGCTGTCAAAAAACTGTAAAACATATCATAACTTAGGAGTATGTTACTGAACTGTGACAATTACCATTAACATTTCTCAATCTAATCTATAAAAATTAAAGTGAAGCTAGAAATTTGAATAATTAAATTTCAAAATAAATTAAAACTTGTAACGGGTCCACCCCTACTCATAAAAAACATAACACCTCCCTCACACCATTGTCCCGGGTTTTCCCAGCCACAGGTTGGCAGGCATGAGTCTACGCATTACCGAACATATCGTTGTCATTATTGTTATGCATGTTTTACTAAGGCCTCTATGCCGCTCTGACACCTCCCCTGGCTCACCAGCCGCCCCTCAATCAGCCCACTAATGCTACTGGGCACAGGGCCGACTTATATTCCTTGCAGACGAGCCCCAGAATGCGCTTTATGCCTGTATTGAACTGTCATTATAAGCGAATTTTGAGGCTAGTCTGTAAAGGGTATTAGACTGCTACAACACCTCTCCCTTTTCACCAGCCGACCACCAAAGGGTAGTAGGTGCAGGTCCGACTTACACTGCTGCAACACCTCCACTTGGCTGACCACAAGTCAGCCCTCTAGGCCAAGGTCCGCCTCATAGGCCCTGCCCCTTCTATAGCTCCCATGGGCCAAATAAGGAAACTGATCTTTACTGGTAGGAGTAAAACCTATACCATGAAATTTACTGAAAGCATTAAAGATTGCATTAATTTTACTGAAAATGCAAAGTGAATGACACTTAAAGTAAACTTTACTGAAAGTACTAAAGGTTGTCATATCACATTTTCTTAAGATAAAACATGCCTGTCTTACATCACATTTGATGTGATTCAAGTAGTTTTTTATGACCTTAAGATATGTATTGATATAACTACACAGTAAAGTGAAGTAAAGGTGAGGGAAGATAGGGGGTGCACCTTTACCGAACTTTTACATTACATTTAAGTCGCAAATGAATCTGAGTAAATGTCAAAGTTCATGCAGTGTTACCCTAATTATTCTGAAAATATTTTGCAAAATTTTCTGCTATAGCAGATTTCACAAGGTGCAATACTCATGTTGAATTTTTAAAAATCATGAACTTTGTTTTACTCTCTGAAAAACTTCATCAGAATCATTCTTTTTCAACAATAATTATAAGTAAACCATTTCCTCTCTCCAATACTTCATTCTTACCCTAGTCTGAGGAGTACTTCATAGGCAAACCCTGACCACTGACCCGAGGTCCCGTGTTTTCTGAGAGGGATTCTGTAGGAGCTAAGCACTATAGAGGGATGAAACAAGTGTATCAAGCAACTCAGATCTGTTTGTAAAGCCCCATACCCACTGGTTGAGTTTGACCTCCGCGATCATATTTTACTCTGATCGCCCGTTAGTATAACTTATTGAAATGTGCATCTTATATCTGAATCACCAAGAAAGTCATCGGACGATTTTACCAGTGATTTCACCAAACATAGTAATTTCAATGTATCATACTGATGGGTGATCAAAGGAAAATACGATCGGCGTGGTCAAAATCACCCAGTGGGTATGGGGCTTTAGTGGTAGAAATTTCATTATTCTTTAGGTCTCCCCGACCTGTTCTGTCTGTTTTCTGCTCTTGAATACCTCATAGTAACATGTTATTGTACTTATGAAAGTTTATTGTAGTTTGTTGAGAGAGTAGTTATGCTAAACTGATGAAATGTTTTTCTATGTACCGCTTTAGAGAGTAGCACTTGCTTATATCATTATTCTTGTCAAGATTTATATGACTACTTTGTCATAGGCCTGTGTTGCTGGATTTATATGTAAACTAGCACTCATGCTAATCTTTTTCCAGTTGATACAAACAAATGGAAAGCAAGAAGCAAATTAGCTACACAGTTTCACTCATGCATGGGCGATGGTTGTCCCTCAGTCAGAGATGCCACTCTATGAACATGAAAAATCCTGAAAATGGTTTAAACAGTATTCCGGATTTTAATCAGGAAGAAACCGGATTTTAAGCAAGAAGAAATAGAAGGAATAGAATAACATATTACATATTTCTGATATTAAAAAGAGCTTTTAGAAAATTACATTTGTACTATCTATTGCCTAAGAATACAAAATTTTCCTCAAACTTACTCATGTCTGAAAAATTTGCTGCAGTCAAAAATCAGGAAATCCGGAGAAGAAGGAAAAGTGGCATCTCTGCTCAGTAAACTGAGGGCCCTCCTAATGACAGAAGGCTATGTGTAATACGGACTATATGTACTGACCACAGCTCAGGGAGGGGTTTAGGAAAGGGCCACTACTAGGTCCATGCATGATCTGCCAGACTCTAGCACTGAGCGACCTATCACTCACCCACCTGGGACTGCCCACCTGTAGGTGAGAATGATGGTCCTAATTTGAAGGGTGAGGGCTGTTTGGCTCCGGCAGTGGTTTTGTAGCCTACTTCTAGCTTCTCACACTGCCTGATTCTAACAACAATTGGAGGACAATGTCCTTCAATTGCTGAGCATGATATCGTATAACTGGACATTGAGAACAAAGAGAATTCAATAACTAAAGACATGACTGATTGAGGGAGTCCCCACCAATAGCTACAATACTACATAGATATAGATAGGGATGCACAAAAAAAGAAGACTGGTGAAACATTTAAGACTTTGGGAATGGTATGAATATCATAGAAATCTATTAGGAAATACTTATAGAGTAAGCAAATAACCTAAAATAATTGTCCACTGTATGGGAAATGGCCTTATCATGAACAAATATGACCTTGTAGGGTTTAAGAGGTAAATACAGGTTTTCAAATGCCAGGATGCTATTAAAAACAAGTCAAAGTGTGTGTATGTGCATGTGTTTGTAGGTGTAAATATGTGAATGTGTGTATGATTGAGTTTGTGTGTGTGTGTGTGTGTGTATAGGTGAATATGGTAATGTGTATATACGTGCATGTGTGGATGTGTTTGTGTATATGTAAAGGTGTATATAGTCATGGTTGCTTCTGTATAGAGAGTGTCTACACAGGAATAAAGTATGGGTATTGAGACCAAGTGAAAAGCAATTTCCAGTATATTTAACCAATAGTCTGAACTACATTGCTTCTTATTACTTAGATCAAACCTTTTAGCTAAAATTGTATGTAACACTGTCATATTGTATTTACAGGAATCCAATATACAGACTGCATGCTACAGATGGAAAAGGAAATTGGATACAGTTAAAATTGGAAATCTCAAAAAAAGTACAGAGAATCAAGTGTGCTTTGATAGAACAATGAGAAACAAGTGAAAATGTTTGTTACAGTGAATGTTGAGAATCTTAATAAAAATACAGATAATCAAGTATGCTTTGAGAGAATGAAGAGAACGAACACAATGTTGGATGACGCGAGCTAAGAATATCTCAAGAAACTTACACTGAATAAAGTGTGCTTTGACAGGATGAAGAGAAAGAAGAAAAATTTCTATAAAGTGAACATTGAGAATCTCAAGGCAGTACAAAGAATCTATTTTGTTTTGACAGAACGAAAATAAACAAGAAAAGCAAGTATTTACATACTTCACAAAGCTACAGAAGCTGGTAGCAAGTTTCATTGCCCAATGAATCTCTCCAAGCCTATTTATCTCACCTCAAGGCAGAGGCAGATGATGATTAGTAGTGTGATGTTTGTGAAAGGAGAAAATTGATGCCCACTGAAGGTTTACATCTCAGGGCTAGGATTTTCTGTACGGTTCAGGATATAAATTGAAGAACCAACTACTTCTGATTAAGAGGATCATTACAAAAACAGTAAGTCAGTGGATTTGTAGCATATTAAGAGAGCATTGACCAGTAATAACATTCAATAATATGACCCTCTCTTTCTAAACGTTGTTAATGAAATAGATATTATGAAAATCAAGTTTACCTGTTACTAGTGATATTTATTGTTCAATATCTAATCAGTGTTTACCTGTTTAATTAGCCCTGTAGGTATTCCATGTTTACCATAAAGCATAGCGCATATATATTACTGAGCGTTACGTCAAGCTTTCATATTATTCACAATGCTCTAAACATTCGAGACATATCTAAAAGACTCATCTAGATTTTTCCTCTTTTGCTTGCGATGTTGATTTAAGATTAGAATTGTCTCTTTTCAGGTGAAAAGCTTGATTGAAATAGTAATTGATGTAATGTTAAGCAGGTAAGATTTTGCAAGATAGACAAATGATGGTAGCAAGATATCTTTAACGTATTGCTAGTAAACATCAGTTTACGGCCGCACGGCCGGCGGGTGGGGCATATTGTGTGCAAGGCGTATTGACAGGCCTTATGTACTGCTCAACTTTCTCTGTATTTTCTTTAGAATTTGAGGATTGTTACGATGATGAAATAAAGAAGAACCTTCAGGGTCATCCTCGGGTGTCTGTACAACCCATGGGGATAGTACGTCCCTCGGGCTTTGCCCTCGGGTCATGACAATCCCTTATGGGTCATACAGACACCCTCAGACGCCCAAAGCGGTCCTTCTTATTATAAGATACACACTGGTCGCACTTATTTTCATTTACAAAAAGTAATATTTTCACACATTGTAATTCATGTGAAATAACATGCTCGTGATTTCCAGGTCCATTCAGCAGATTTCCATGTGGGGTAATGCCGATACCAGGCATGACATAATCATTGCTAGCCTAACGGATCTTTTACATACAATGACTTACCTTCACCCACCCAACCTACACCCCCATCTAGTGTACAACTACAGCAAACCAGCATATACCCGGCACTCGGCCACTCTGACCTCGCCCGCAGCAGCTGACCCACCTCGTCCCCAACCTACCTGCTCACACATTTTTTTTATCATTTCATTTTATCAACCTATCTTATTTATCAGATGTACATCCATTTTAATCATCTTATCAACATTCTCTAATAATTATTTTATTCAGTAATCAAATAACAGTCAATGTTTCATCAAGTTTTAGAATTGGACTGATAATCTTTATTTTGATTATAGTTGTTCCCTAACTTTCTTCAACTACATCATATCATACTGTGATATTCTTCATGAAGTTGGGGTTTCCAGACTCCGCGATGAAAGGGAGTTTTGTGTTTCTTGGTCTCTGGCCAAATAGAATATCGGGCAGGAGACTGGCTTCTAAGATAGAGAGTCATGCCTCTCACACAATGGTGAACAGGGATGGGCATTTGATAGAGCTTTTTGGGCTGTGGTTCGTTTCACATGGTCGGTGGCGCCCGGAGGAGCATCGTTGCAGGGGTATAAGGATGGTGTCTTGTGTCAAAAAAGGAGAGGAGGGGGCCCGCCAGGCTGGTGATCTGGTGCTGGTCAGTCACAGGCATTCGGTCCTGTTGATCCTAACGTCGGGGATTCAGACTGTCGCTCGTTGTTAAAGGGTGGTAGCGCTGTGCCGGGCAGGTCGCACCTTCATTCCCTTGGGTCTGGGCCGACTGCCTACTATTTCATGCTTCTGTACCATGCCAGTATTTTATGCCAAGGTGGATTTTTGGGCCATTTCAGGCTTTCGGGCCATTTCGGGCTGTCGGATTTAATCCCTGAACTGCTCAGTAATTCGGGGTCCCTGGCTAGGCTTTATTCATCTATCAATTTCTACTATACAGGGTATCTAGCTCAGGCTAAGTGGAAAGGCAGTCCATCCCAAAGAAGAGGCATGTGAACACAAGGAGTACCATATTATTGCTTCTCAATATCTTTCAATAATCGCACATCATACAATCTTGGTTTACTAAAGTCAATATTTCAATCAAATAACATGATCAACGGTCACACCCAGCATCAAATCCTCAAGATTTTTCTCAAATGTCTCAATAAACATTGCCACATTTCCTTGTGGAGGCCTATGTACCAGTCTTATTCCTAAGTTCCTATTCCCTACCTTAAGCCCCATTAGCCCTGATTGAAGGTCCTGTCGTAGAGACCTGCAAAAATGCGAAAAGGGATTAGCAAAGAATATCAGATGCTAAAAAATGATCGCATATTAATTGATCATATAGCATTCACACTGGGAAGGGAGATCCCTTGCGATCATTTTCGTAAGCAATCAAATCTTGAATCACACACGTTCTCTATGGAAATATTAAACATGTTGAATAATTTTGCAAGGCATTCGATCACAGAGGGCTACAATAATCCAACATTTCCAACATTTGCAGATCGCAGAGGCCTATGACAAGCCATTTTTACCACGGCGAATGGGGCTTCATTTTCCAGGCTTACGATCATTTTATCACACCTGAGGTTATTTGCGAATCTTAAGGTAAAATTTTCGTAGATATCTGAGACAGATTTCAACATTGACCAGGGTGAATGGGGCTTTACATACTTCTATCCACAATTGTCCACTATCCGCACAAACACTTTGTATAATTATGTCATACAACATACAGTGCTGTCTCATCTTTTACATAAACTAACGAACCCCCGCCTCTTTTGGATACGGCTGTATCCCAATTTTGCCTTACTTCAATATATCCTTGTTTTGAGATCAAACTATTATTCATCCCTTTCTGTAACAAAGTTTCGCTTACCGCGATCATATCATAACTATCAACGTGAAAGAAGAACTTGTCTTTATGCTTCAATAGGCTATGTATATTAATGTGGACAATCCTTTGCCCCTTCCCCATTTCTGAATATTATCTCCCTTTCACTTCGACCATATGGTATTGAAAATGAATGACATTAAAGACATAACTAGCACACTCTCAATGGATATCTTGTTCCCAGCCAAGGATGCAACGTTATTATAACGTTGCAGCAGCATCCTGGTTGGTTCTGTATTTGGGTCTTGTTACGTTCTTGACTCCCAATTACGTTGCTGCAATATACAAATGTGACGTTGCACTGTGATGTAAGACAGAATGTTCTTAAAATATTCTGCTTTGGCTTTGTCCTTACCTCACCAAAATGTAAGATTATAATACAATTTTGATTTGGTGAGGTTTCAACCTCACTATCAATAACATAGTTGGTATGCGCCATCTTAGTAAGTAACAAACTGACTAAAAAAAGTATGGCCATAGAACATTTCTGTTACGTCACAAGCTGACTGGGTTAGGCTTAATGCCTTTATGTCTGACACCCAGCACCCGATACTAATGGCTGCATCATTTCCTGCTTTCATTCCAATATCCCCTTCTCTTCAGTTCCTGTCCCACTTCTACCAGTAGTTCCCCCAGTCGATTTAGACTATTCCAATTCACGTCCAATAACGCCTGGCTATTCATCCGTCTTCCACATCCCCATCTGTTGTCCATACTGCCCATAATTAGATACTTCCCATCAGTTTGTATCAGCATTCCCCTTTCCCTTTGATTCTGCATGGACTTTACCAATAAGATATCCTTTATCCTGTCCTCCTCTAAATCTAATCATCTCTTTGTTACCCTTACCTAGCCGCCTAGTCTTTTTGCCTCTCTAGTCATGGTGGATCTTTATATCTGTTCTTCTATTTCCATGTTCTCACATACTATAGTTTTCTTGTATTAGTAGGCATGTTCTACTGATAGGAACATCCTTCCATTGCATCTGATATCCACCCTGTAGAAATTACTCAGAACTGAAAAAGGCTAGCCCTCGTTTTGTCATCACAGTAGCCTCCCATATATCTTTTCCTCCCTTCTCTTTGGTCCTGTACTCACCCTTATCTCCCCTGCAGGCACTAAACTCCCATCGGGCTACCGGGGTGGGGCTTCTGCTCCTGGGAAGAATAGGCCCCCAGGAGCCCCTGCTGATCATATAAAGTGATGATAGAGGGGACCCAGCACCGACCAAGTGGTTCTTTGGGTTTGATTCCCTGTTGGTGTCTGGGTTCACTAAGGGACAACATTAAGAGACAATAGCATACAATAATCTAGGGTTTTTTTTCAATTAATTAGAACTGTAGAAAAGTAATTTAAATCATGTTTTAGGCTTTATAATATTTCTTCGTCTATATGATTTGTCAGCTAAATAAAGGATATAGAGCTATTAATGCACATAGCATTAAGGTTGGAAATCGGAGACCCTGAGACAACATTTTATTCAGTTTGATTAATCAAAAAGGTAAATCATTTGCTGAATATTATAATGTTTTTATATAATCAGACATTTGATTTGAAATTAGCTTTAATTTCATTTGATATTAAGCATGCCCATTTTGGTTACTTCACCAAACGTGGCCAATAATGAAATGATGTAATAGAATGAAATTGAAGCACGGAATGACTGAAAAATGGTATTGACCATGAGTGATGTTATGTAGGTCACGTGATTGAATTGACCAATGAGAGATGACTTGTAACTATAAAAAGGGGCAGCATGACCCAAAATAAAAGGTTCCCTTATTGTACTCCTGGTATTCAGAATAGAATAGAAGTTCATAGATGAGTAAGGGCCTATCCGGGAAGCTTAAATTGAGCAGATGCATAGGCATTTAGCACAACGGTCAGAAATGGCTTGAAATGGCCCAAAAGCTCAAAAACTCAGCTTGGCACGAAAGACCGGAATGGTGAGAAAGCCCAAAATTGTGGACAGTCGGCCCGGAACCAAGGGAATGAAGGTGTGACCTGTTCGGCACTGTACTACCACCCTTTAACTGCGAGCAACAAACCGAGTACCCAACGGTGGGACTGACAGGGAGCAGACCGGAATGACTGAGACTAAGCTGAGCCCGGGGTGTAGGCCTGGCCCCCCACCACAAAAACCTGTCCTCCTTTCACTGTGACTACGCCTCCCCAGGTACCTCAGATCGGGTGGAATGAAACGCAGCTCAAAAGCTCCATTGACCACCCCAACCACATTAACCCTCGTGGACAAGGCACGACTCCCTATCCCCAAAACTGGTCTCTCGGCCATAACCCCAATTGGCACGAGACCAAGAGAAACCGAGACTTCCTTTCGTCACAGAAAATGTACACCCTGACTCCCGGAAGAATATTACAAATGGTATATAATATAAAAAATGGCACCCAAAGATATTCTCTATATAATGATTATGAGGTTATAGGTTGTACCTAACTTTAGACTTTTTTATAGCTATTTGTTTAACCTTTCCCTAGCATAAAATTCCGATATAGTGGCCACTTGGATATATTGGCCATTTGGATATAGTGGCCACCTTGGCCTGGTCCAAGGTAAAGTTATCCATAAAAACAATGCTTATACTTGATCAATTAATTCTAGCCTTTGGTAATGCACATAGTATTCATGATAGTTTCTAAACACCCAAGGGGTTCAGGGGAAGAATAGGCCCCCAGTAGTCCCTGCTGATCATATAAGGTGAAGATAGGGGGGACCCAGCACTGACCGAGTTGTTCTTTGGGTTCAATTCCTGGTTGGTGCTGGGTTAAGTAAGGGATGAGGTACAGTAAAAATGATGTCCAGGTTTTGATCCCCTGCTTTTCCCCGCCCTGTCACATTCATCCCATAGATTCCATCACCAAATACAAAATTTGTCACAACTAGTTTTCGCCATGAAAATGACCCTGGCTGTCAGTACGGCATAAAACATCCATCACTTACTCACTTACTAGTGTTATAAACTTCCATTATTTGAATGAGAGATTTGCTGCAAAATTAACCTTGTCTATTAATGTAGCCATGCATGGAAGCAATGCAGGAGCAACACTTGGTTACTCAATCTTTTGAAGACAAATTCTGACAAAAAATAGCTAGAGGGGTACAACATGTGATAAATTCCATGACTTGGCCATAGAAATCTGAATTCATTAAGAATCAATTTGACATAAAATGTTTACAGGCAGAATCAGCTTGACATACTATTTTACATGCAGAATCAGTATTTTCTTTTCTTTTTTTTTCCTTTATTGCTTCTCAATCTGTCATCGAGATCTTCCAGCCATAGGCCTATTAAGTATTTTTTATATTAATAAATTATATAGTGGGAAACATGTGCGCTTAGGTAATAGTGATGATGTAATGAGATGAGTGCATGAGATGAATGATGCTTTCTAGGAAATACCATATACAAAACATACACAAATATAAAAGTTACCCACATATTAACATAAGACAATCATATAGATATAAACCTAATACCAACATGTTATACCAGAATAGCTCTAAGTCTTCAGGTTGATCCTTTATGACTTTGCTACTTGGATTTTAAGTTGGAGAAAAATTGTAACACGATTCTTAAATAAAGAATGCTTTCAGACAATTGTATATCTGTAAGCTATTCCAAACTTCTATTGGTATGACACAATATCTTATAGAACACCTACATAGAAAACGAAAATAGTATACATAAATATATGTTACTAACATCTACTATCAGAAAAGCATTGTTATCAGCGAGATAGTTTTGCTTAATAAAAGAAAAATCATTCATAGTCGTCCCAACCTCCAAAGCTACCAACCTGGGGATCTTTGTCCTATTTCCCCACTCCAACCTCCCAGGAAGATCCTCCAACGCTTCATTCATTCTTTCTGAATCTTTTTTTTTTCCTTAAACATTTTGTTTATACTGCAACAAGATCAAATCATACAATTTTGTCTCCCTCTTCCGTACAGTTCCTATTAGCTTACATATTCGTCCTTTTAATGAAATAACACAAATAAGCTCGAGAAAATATATGGGTGAATAGTTAACTCATGTATTGATGAGAACGAAGTGATATGATAACTATCATTATTAGGACACTTTTCGTAATCAAATTTGCACATAATAACACGTTTTGAAACTCAGGAAAACCCTTTTTAGAATGTAATAACAAAAACTACCGTAACAATGACGCCTTTCTTAAAGTTACCTTAAAGTTGTTGTTATTGTTACGCAAAATAGGTTGGCTAAATTCAGAAAAGTTCAGAAAAGCCCCTATGTTAGAGGGGTTTAACTTTGGGAAAATCTACCTGTTGAACTGCAACAGATCCCTGAATTTGAATTATTCAAATCAACTATCAAAAAGTATTCGTTTAATCAAAATTAAACAACGAATTTGTATTTATAGGACTCACAATGTTGAATATGTTGTGGTCTTGTGACGAGAGTTAAGGGTGTTCGTTCATACAAATCGAACGTAAACTTTTGTCAAATGTGACATTTATGACATTGTAATTTACAACTGTGACTATGTTATGGATATGTGAAATGAACTAAGGATATTCCTCCATATATACCGAACGCTATGCAGATGCATATATATAAATTGGTAATGTTATAATGTGTACTTTAAATGGATATACCTATTCTAATGATATAAATCTGTGTGTATTTAGTGAAAAGGGAATTATAAGTTTCAATGAGTAAGGTCACCGTCACAGTTCACTGCACCCTAGGCCTACCCCGGGCCTCACAGAGGGGATTCATCCCAGGTCACCCCTCGACTGTCAAATTTAAGACCCTCTAAATATCCTTCCTCTATTACAATAATATAAATGAAGACAATAAAAAATACATTTAATTATAAAGAGGGAATACATGTATCGCATCTTGGTATACATAGCCTACAGAGAAATTACGATCCATTGAAACAGTTTTTATTACAAAATGCCATTCATGGTCTTACCCTATCCTGGCCTCATGAGGGCATATGCATCTCAAATTCTTTACTGGATAGAAAATACACACCGTTGAGATATGATGGAACCATCGGGAAAGGATGAGGTCTAGTATTTTACAACAGAAATAACATACCTTATTTAACACATAACAGCTATGAATTAATACATCCTAACATATCTAATCCTCAGGAAGAACTACAAACAAAACATCATCTTCTAATCATAAGGATCAACATTTTCAATACGGTCAGCGGCATAGCCAGAGGGGGTTCCATGGTGTCGGGGATCATTTAAACTTCCCAAAATATAAGTAAAAGTTATGCCTTCTTACCAATAAGGCCTCATTCTGGTCCCAATTGTGAGCCAACTTTTAATGTTGATTTGATGCAGGAGGAAAATGTATGGAATGAACCTTTGAACATAAACATCAATAAAACATCTGGAATGCTACAAATTCCTTCTAAGACATTGATAAATAGCTTTACTATACTAATCAAGGACATGACATGTATTTAAAACCAACGTATTTAAAAAACATCATTCCCAATTGGTTGGAAAACGGCAACTACTATAGATCCATGCACTAACAAGGGTTGACCTTTTCATCCTTTACAGCCATTTATGAAGCATGATAAACACATCATAGGAACTATAAATTCATAAATTGGATGACTGAGGATTTAGAAGGTATAAAGGTGTCATAGAACATTATAGGCTAGTTTTTCATTATTTGGTGCTCAAAAGACCTTTCAAAACATGAATTAGCACATTTAACAACCAAATCCGATAGTAAATCTCCATAGGGAATCTCTAAAATTGTTAATTTTAGTACTTTTTGACCATTTTGAATTTGTATGGACTTAGCTGTAAGATTGTAACAATACAAAACATCCACCAATATTCTATACCATTGTATTTGTAATCTTAAAGTAATGACAGATGTGCTAAATGTATTGATTTTGATGTATAACAATTATTACATTCTTTCTATACAGCCATAATCAGATTGTACTACTTTAGTGTAAAAGTTTTTTCCATTTTTCAAACTTTAGTTCTAAATAGAATGTTTTTATTCTATGAAACGTTTTACAAAACCAATCCAGGATTGTTTCATTTATTCTCAATTCTATGATATATGAAATAGAACTGTGTTTCAATTATCTACAAAATTATGCTTGTTTGATAAAAATGCCTTTTTCCATAACTTTCAAAATTTTGTTTGTGAATGAAGGTTTATGTGAAATTCCCAAAATCTTTGACACTTCTAGAAAATTGACCGTTCATAGGAATGTATGTAAAGAAACTTAGATATAAACTGGCTCTAAATATTGTTTAAATAGTGCTGTGTTTCACAAATATTTGACCCATACAAAGATATGAAAAAGGGTACGGTAAATAATTTCATGTACTTTATTTGTCAGTTCAGAGTTTTTAGGTCACATTGGTTCTAACTTATCTTTATAGATGTCCATATTCGGACTTGCTGTAGACGATCTACCAATATACATGTTTTCATTAATATAGTATATGCTTAATAGCTGAAGTTTTCTTATAGTTTACAAGCTCAATCAGGTAATTCTGATTTCATATTCCATTCGGAAATATAAGTCTTTTTTCGGTTAGGGTTTGACCTACACCTCATATAACAGAGTGGACCAAATTGTAATCGTTAAAAAAGAACACTAAGGATTATATTGTAAGTAGAGAGGGGCCTAGATGCAACCTATCTAATAACTACCGATGAGAAATAATGTGTCCATCACCGTCAGATTCCACTGAACCCAGGGGTGGATACAGGAATTCGTGAAAAGGGGATCAGCCAAAAGGCTCGTTACTAAACCTGTGTGCAATTAAGTGTACATATGCAGCATTTTCCCCTTTTTTTGTAGTGGGGGGGTGGGGGGGGGGTGGTATGTGTCATACACCCCCCCCCCCTCCGCTCTGCCCCTGACACCCAACCCTGGTCCTCAAAACGGGATCATCCAATGTATAACTGTCACAGTTCACTGCCTCCTAAAGTAAATCTTCCAGAGGGTTCATCCAAGGTCGTCCATCAATATCCCACCAACAATTTGGCCTGTAGAGGGTGCATCTCAGGTCTGTCCAAGGCTGCCACAGTTCACTGCATCCATACATATACCTCAGAGAGGGTGATCCCAGGTCTGCCCCACACAGTCACCATCCACTGTGCCCCAAACTGACCAAACCCAGAGAGGGGTCATCAAAGGTCCGCCCCGGGTCACAGATCACTGTCACAGATCACTGCATCCAGCCCTAAGCCTCTGAGAGGGGGTATCCAGGGTCTGCCCTTCACAACACCCTTCACCCTTAAGAGGGGGTCTGGAAGGGGGGTTCCTGATGTCACGTGTCTAATTTTTAAAAATGCTAATGTCGCTTGTCTTTGTGGTTTATTTTTCTCAATGTCACATGTCAGATTTAAGAAATGTCCATGTTGCATATCACTTAGGTTCTAAAGCCCTCTGTCATGTTGCTAAGGACCCATGTGGCATGTTGATTTTAAGAAACAGATGTGTCGCCACGTCAAATTCATTGGTCCAGACCCATTAAAGACGGCTCACCCCAGTTCTGTAGTAGGACTGTCAGAGATCACTACACTCAACCCCAGGCGGGGAAAAGGGGCAATCAGAGGACCATACACCACAAAGGTCTCAAAGAGGGGTGCATCCCAGGTCTGCCTAGCATTGTCACAGTTCACAGCACCCAACCCTAGAGAGGGGTCCTCTCAGGTCTGCTCAGAACTGTCACAGTTCACAGCACACAAACCAGATCTTAGAGAGGGTGATCCCAGGGTCTGTCCCTCACTGTCACAGCTCACTGCACCCAACCTGCTTTACCTTTACAGACGGTCATCTCGAGCTCTGGTCTGCTGTAGGACTGTCACAGTTCACTGCCCCCAAAGATATGTCTGAGGGAGGGGTCATCCAAGGTCCTTACAATACAATTCTCCCTACTACGGATAGCATATTTTCATACTTTAGGCTCCTGCAGGTTAATTTGGACTGATTTTGTTGACAGAATCTACAAATATTTGCTATAGATCTATGTGTTATGAATGGTTTTTCAAACCATCTATAAAATTATCAAATATATACATTTACAAACTGACCAATGCTAATTTTCCATCATTATAAAACAATTTATAACACGATTAGTGTACATTTACATACTTAAGAATCGTGACTTGTTGATATATTTCCCAGCATGCATTCTGATCAAGGCTAACCTGCGGGAAAAACTGAAAAGAAATGTCTATCCGTGGTTGGATGAAATACCTACAACTCAGAGAGGGTTCATGTCGGGTTTTCTCAATACTCCGATCCACTGCACCCTGGCACTTGGGCCTCAAAGATGGCCCATCCAAGGTCCATACAACACCGTCACAATAAGCTTAGCCCAACCCTAGGCCTCACATAGGGTCATCGCGCTGCACTGTCACAGTTTACTTCACTTGACCTTCATTATCAAACGTATGTATCACTCTGCATATTGTATAATTTTTCAGAATTGAAGAAAATCCTAGTCTTAATAACTTTGTATGAATATGGGAAGTTTAAAAAGTCAATAAGTATGAGGAACTGTATGATACATGACAACTTCTTCACCTGTTAGATCAATGTCAACAGCTCCACAGTTGACTAATTGTCTGGATTGTCTGTGACAAGTTATATGTAAATTGTCCTGTGGTATGATTTACTTAGACACACCAATTCGCTACGTACTCCGAGAAGGAATTGTTACTTAATTTGTTGCCTGAGAATTTTAGTAATACAGTGTTCTTGCTTACCAAGACATGGTACGCTTGTAAATATATGTCATTTGAATTAGCGTTTACTCTGTCCATGCGTGGATGGTTTAAAATATGGCTCAAAGAATGTTATAAGTAGTAGTAGTATGATGGAGTCGCTGGCGCGCATAGTCAATGCTACTAAGTAGGTCAGTAGGTCACTACGACCGAGTTTAGGTCTAAAATAGGTTCATAGCTTAATAGAGACTTTGAATAATTAGGTCATTACGACCTACTTATAAAAGCTATTTTTGTAATTAGGTCAGAGGTCAGAGGTTAGAAATATTAGAAAACAGGGTCACTGAGAAAACATGTCAGGGGAAGAGCGCGTGGAACGACGTGGAGACCGGAGGCCGTAAGGCCGGAGGTCTGCACGTTGTTCCTCAACGCGCTCTTCCCCTGGCATGCTTTCTCAGGGACCCTATATTCTGGTTACGGCTAAAATATTACATATGTTCTGATATTTTTATTGCAAAGGGGGCGGTGCGGGCATTCCATGGGAGGGCTGTTTTAGGAATGAGGTGGAGACCGGAGGCACAGCCGGAGGTCTCCACCTCATTTCTAAAACAAACCCTCCCATGGGCTGCGCGCACCGCCCCCTTTGCAATTTTATCACTTATACTATTACTATTCGATTCGATTATATCTACTTTATGTGTATGTATTCATTTAATATGATTTTGATAAAGTTTCGTCTTCATATTCATTAAATAATATTCGTATAGAAACTGAATATAGAGTTTTCGTGTTTATATTGATTAAATAATATGCGTATAGAAAACACAACATATAAAATTCGTTTATAAGTTTTATTCATTAGAAACATATATAGAAACATATTTACAGTGTCACAGATACATGGTGTAATCTTTTATTTACATTGAAACTGTTCACAAAGTGAAAAATATATAATACAAAATCATTTACACTGTTGGCATAAGAAAACATTGTTTCCGTTGCCTGGTAATAAACAAATTAAACAATGAGAACAGTTTCGGGCAAGTGTCCTTATCTTCGGCTGTTTCAGTTTCTCTTTGTTCCATGTGTGAGTGTATACATATGTGTGATGAGGATTTCTGACGGATTTAGCAATGGTATGGTGAAAGAGAGACTGTGCTTTGAAAAAGTTACAGTCTACTTCAGTCGCCAACACATTGTGACCGAAAACAGGATTCATTTGCACCTGGTATGAAAAGAAATTTTCGATGGCCTGAATGTAAATTGATTTCAGCTCACAGTGTAGTTGTATACATGTAAAACAGAACAAAGGACCAACAAAAGTGACATCGGAATCACGGATTCGACATTTACAAAAGGCCTGTGAAACGGCTGTCACTTTATGTTGCTCAATGAAAACCATAAGTGACTTTACACTGTTGACGGTGTATCTGGTAGTAACTCTGAAACATGAGTCTTGATGATGTTGATACACCGCCAAACAGTAGTCCTTGTGGTTATCGCCGTTGATAAGCTGGCTCGTTGCGAAACTATACCCGTCCCACATAGCTTCTGTAAAAGTGGAACAGGATCGCGTCGTACCAGTGGTGTGGTCTACAGTACTAACATGGTGTGGTTTCAGATAAAAGTCGCTGTACTGTGCGGGGATAATCTCCCAAAAGAAATATCCACTACATCCGCAAAGTACAGCCACTTTATCATTTTTGGGTATAAGTTGAAAATTAATGTCTGCTGATGGATAGTTAGAGTCGAGAGGACTATCCGGAGATTCAGGTCGTGACTCAGCAATATTGAGAAATGATAAATCGAGACCCCAACTAAGTGTGGTCTCGTTATCATTTGTTGATGAATCATTGCTTGCCAAATCGATTAGAAAATCCGAATAGCTGCTGTCGCTCATATTGAAGCTGTAATATAATACTGGAAACTATGGCTACACTAAGCAACTAGATGAATAAAATATGGGTAGCCAGTTATTTTTGTAGTATTTACTATTTAGTATGTACTAAGAAAATAACTGGTAGTGGGTAGACACCTTAAATTTCTCTGTGATTCGCTGAGATTTTCGCTGCCGGGAGTTCTACCCTAGATAAAGCCATGCATAAAGCCATGCATTTTTTTGTTTTCTCTGAGATATTGTATAATTTTTTATTTTTTTTAATATTTTTCTAATTTTTAAAGTTTTTTTTCATTTTCTTAGACAAATATTTATATTTCAAGCATTTTTTCCTGTCTCTATGTGAGATTTTGTATAATTTATTTTTACTTTTATTATAATTTTAAAGTTTTTTTTCTTTTTAAACAATTATTTCTTTTTTTAATTTCAACTTTTGAATATTTTTTTTAATTTCAACTTTTGATAAATGATATGTACAAGCTTAATTTTCTTTTTCTTTTTATATTTTTTATATTTTTTTGTTGGAGTATTTCCTTCATAAATGATATATTTTGTAGTTATAAGTCTGTTATTTTTTCAGAATTAAAGAATATTTACAACATGATTGCCGAATTCCTAGATATCTAAGGGTATCGTGCTCACTCCGTCTTCACAAGTTTTTCTTTTTATATATTGATAACTTAAGCCTGTCTTTTTCTGTTTGTATGTTATTATATGATGATCTACAACTTTGAAACCAGTGTTAACGGCGTCCATCGTGATTTGTGTTTCGAGTACGGTGTTAAAAGATTCCATGTCAAGTATGTTTTGTTTCTGTATGACACCTTTACAGCTAGTTTTCTTTTCTTTTCCATGACCGATATAACATTTTGAATTTAGTGAAGTCATTTCATCTCCTTCCCATTCAATTTTGAATAGTCCTGGGGTCCGTTTATCATATTTTTCTCTTTCTTTACAACATGGTTGTGGAAACCATGCTAAATTATTTGTTTTTGCTATTATATATTGTTCCCTGTGATGTTCATTATCACAAGATTCTGATGGTAACCATAAGTGGCGTTCTCTATAATAGGCTTCTCTTTTTTCTGGAATTATTAATTCATCTAAAGTCTGTGCGCTGAGGGCGAAATACAGACTATCTGTATCCATTTCACAGAGTTCAAAGTCAGATTCTTCGATGTACTTTGATAAGAAGTCGTAGTAAAATTGTAACATTTTCAGTTTTGCGTATTGATATACCATGAAACCTATTTGAACTGGAAGGTCGTATGTTATTGACGTAGGGAGTGATGAGACTTCACATGTATCTTCACACAAGTCTTGGACATCTTGTACTGTCCAGTGAAGAGCTATTCTAGCGGCTTTTTCTGGTGTCATATATCGAGTGTTTGTGAAGTTTTGTTTGTTACAAATCGTTTTTCCATATGAACTGTTTCCTAGGAGTTTGTAGAGGTCAGAGAGAATTTTACAGTCAGGGTTTTTGTCGCCCTTTCTTCGTGCCTCTGTTACTTGATCAACAAATGAGAGAAACGATTTCTGTGGTATGTATTCAACTAGTAAGTGAACTTTTGTTACGATTAAGCCTTTTTCTAAATACCATTTAAGTAGTGGTGAACCTAATAAAATATTTTTTGCAAAATAACTTCCGATTAATTGACGTTGTGGCCTTTTGACTCTATCGTTCTTTAATAGATGTTGTTTCATGTGTTCTCCTACATCATCTCTTGACACCATTGTATTTTTGAAAATGGGCGTCATTTCTTCAAATTTGAATTTAAGGTGCTCAGGTGTGTGTATGTCCACCGATACTAGTCCAAAAATAGTCCCATTTTTTACACCGTTTATTATATCTATTTCAGAAAGGATATTGTGTGTGTTTGGAATCGGTATGCTCCACAGTGATTTACATGCTATAACACTGTTGTTGTTATTCTTGTCTTTGTTCCAGTCACATTCGTATTTCTCAATGACAGTATAACCTATTAGTTCTAGATACAGTGTTGTTTTAAGAGTTTGTCGACATCTTTCTGACATTAGTTTACGACCTTTATCAGTAGAGAGAGTGTTTTTATTCATGTGACACGCGTGCCCATGCCAGTAGCAACCATGAAATTGATACACGGTTTTTGTATCTGGAACCAGGCCGTCCACTCGAACTCTTTTTGTACCCACACTAACTTCCCCATGGTTATAAGCATGTAGTATTTTAACTTTGTCTGTAATCTCTCGAAACCGCAACCATTCTGTTGCAGCGCGACTGACTTTTTGAGACTGTTCAGGTTTGTAATTGTTACTACTTCTGCGGACTACAAAGTACCCCGTACAGTGTTCTTCACCCATACATTTAAGGTAAAGACTGTTTGCATCTACTCCTATGATATGACGGCACACTTTACTTAATGGTCCGAATGATCTGCCCCGTATTCGTGTCACTCCTGCTTTTTGATGTCTATGAAATATAATCGATGGACCACCTACCAAATTGCTTCTAATTAATTTGTGTACATCTTTGTCTGCCTCTGAGAATATAATGTAAGGAAGGCTGTTTGATGATGTGTTATCAAATAGAAATTTTAGTGTAAGGCCTGGAAGAGTCAGACCATCTTTGAACATATCTATTCCTCTTTCACTGAAAAATTTCATGTGTTGGTTTATAGCTTTGACAAAAGGTTCTACATCTTTGTTATTGTAATATATTAGATAATCTCTGAAAGTTGTCATTCCATTATCTTTCCACACTTTCTTACACTTGGCATAGTCTTCCGCTGATATAGAAGTACCCGTAAGTGAACTATAGAAAGCTGAGCGAGGTGGAAGTTTTAAGTTCCCTAGTTTTCTAGTTGATGTCATCCACTCATATGGAAAGAACCCTTTACTTTCATCTTGTAGGAAAGCTTTTAAATAGCTAGCATACGAGTATCCGGGAGCTAGATAATTTAACATGTCTAAATAAACACAGTTCTCTGTGTAGACAGCTATGTATTGATTACTCCTTTTTATGGTTTTCATCTCAGCTGTTTGCTTCTTTGCATAGAAGGAATGGAAATCTCGCTTTATTAGATTTAAGTCGTAGCGACCCGAATTGAAACCTATGACAGGTACTCTGTAAATATAGTTCATAAGACGAATTTTGATTTTATCTATTCTGTGCGAAGTTTTATTGCTACTCTTTTTTCCTATACTCTTCATTAGTGATTTAGGCACTTTTTTTCCTTCGGCAATCTCGTTTTTCTTATACTTTTCAAGCTTTTTTATTATGTCAGAGAAACGTGTTTCTACAACAGCTCCTATTTTTTCAGCTAACTTTTGTATGTAATCCAGAGTGTCGTGAACTATTTCATCATTTTCTCCATCACTTTTTCTTATGAAACAAACTGGTTTTTCCCACTCTGGAAAGTCACTTGCTACACTAGATGAAAGCGGTACATGATGTGATTCGACTACTGTATTAGTTGTCTGAACATCACCTTTTGTTTTGTGAGAAAAATAACTTTCGAAATCATACACAATTTTGTATGGATATATTCGAAGTTCAGATGGTACTTTTATACCTAGCTCCTCCAGTCTATCAAATACAGATGGTTTGTTTTTGTAAATACCACCTTTGTAGATGAATTTAACTTGCGTACAGTCGCTTTTAATGTTAGTGTGTCGCTTAAGATTATACTCTGTTTCAAAGAGTCTTCTACACTTACGACACATGTGGAACTGTGAATATTTATTTAGATCGTTTACTAGACTGAAGTGATGGTCGTATAGATTTAGTGTCATAACTTTAGACTCATCCTCAACACTCATTAAATTTCCCTTTATACATTTTAATGTACAAGGTGTCCCCCTTTTAAATTTCTTTTTCTTGGAAGTAGTACTCTTCTTAGGAATGAGTGAAAAGACTCTTATCATAATGTTGTATTTGGTTTCTATCTGGGTCAATGCCTTAATTGAAATGCCTCTGAATGATACTTTAGTTTCATCAGGAAAACATTCTTGAAGTAGTCTTTCACAGTGGGATGTGTTTTTGAAAAGAAAATATGACAGACACCTAAAAAAACACAGGTAGTCTTTGTACACCCGTTTGCTCTTTGGATTACGATGAAAATGTTGTAAACCCCGTCTACGTAGGAAATTCGGAATTGTATCCAATCTTCCTATTAGACCATCCTCTCTACCTTGAACCCTTACTATGTAAATGTTTGCGTTTACATTACCCACTAGTCTCCAACTTGTGTCAGCTCTATTGACACTCCATTCTTTATCGCGTAAAAAACTTATTACATCTTGCAAGTCAGAATCATTTTTAATATGTCTGTAATTGCTTTGCTGTTCGTGCTCTAACCAAAATAAAGAGGAGTTATTCACTGAAGGATGGTAATACATAACTTCTCGATCTTCTGTATAAATCTTTTCTTCAGCAGTTTCTGTTGTTCCTCCATTAAGTCTTTCAAGTAATGCACCTAAAGATATAGCTAGTCTATATTCGAAAACTTGGTTCTGATGTATTTTGTTAATAGCCTCTATTATCTCTTCAACTGCTTCTTTCATGTTCAGAGTTGAGAGTCTGACATTGAAAATTGATTGAACACTTCCTAGGAGAACTAAACCGTTTGCTATTGACTTAAAGTTTTTAACATAAGTGTCGTGATACCACCAATAACTACCTATAGTTGATGGCATTACTGTTGTTTCTATATCATACTGTTCTCTTACGCATGTAGGTGAAGAACAGATCACCTTTCCAGAATGTAAAGAAAAATTGCGAGGACGACGTGGCACGTTACACATCGGACAATTTATATTCTGATTCATTTTCTTATTTTTCGACTTAATAACTATATAAATATACACTTATGTTCTAGCTAGTTATTTAAAAAGCTGACTAAATATTTTTGTTTGAAGCTAACTATGTGCTACACTAACTATGCGCTAGGTGAATATATAAAGCTGACTAAATACTTTCTTTGAAGCTAGCTAATATAATATCTACAGCATGATTAAATGTTTTCTGTGTATATAAGTATATAGGCAACCACACCACACCATGTATAGTTACTGATATGTTTTAAGACCACACCTACCTGCCCTTGGTGATTACATCATGTTTCTGTGATCTATTCGGACTGCTTTAAGTCATTCAGGATCTTTGGTCCCAGCGTGCTGACCAAGTCGAAGAACAGTGCGGATGGCACGGTGTGTCCCTGGTCTTTCGGAGGTGCGTCGTGCACCCCGCCCGAGTTGACCCGTTTCTCCAGCTGCTCCACGTAGTAGCGGGACCCGATATGGATCTTGGCCTTCCCCTGGTAGGTGGTCACGATGACCCAGATGTTGTGCGTCTTGTTGACCTCCTGGACGTAAGGCTTAATAGTCGGGATGCCCTGTTCTGCTTCACCTGAGGCCCGTTCGTACTGCTGGATGATCGTTCTTGCGGCGTCGAGAAGGTTCTGGAAACCTGTCTTACTCAAGTTGATCCGGCGTTCGTAGGCTCGCTGAGGGTACTGAATTATGGCGACCTGAAAAATATAAGCATAATTTTGTTTTGAGTTATATGTATAAATTTGGGGCTCTCTCTCTCTCATTCTATTTCTATTTAAACTATTATGTATTCTTTACTTCTATTTCACATTAAATAATTACAATGAAAGTTAACTATAAACGAAGTACATGTTACCTGAAATAAAAATAATGATTCTATAATTTAAAATCGTACTTACCCCTACAGGATCAGGTGGCCCATACACGTGGATGCAGGTGTTCTTGAAGGCGTCACTGTTGAGGAAATACACCTTCTTAGCTTGCGTGATGTAACCGTCCTTGTACTCGACGTCCAATTCCAGTGGCCAGAACAATCCGGTCAGGTCCAATATAGGCGAGAGAGGGGCGGCTTTACTCTGCTGTGCCTCTAGCTCCTTCAAGACCGCATCAGCATACTGCTGCGCTAGTGCAACGTCCAGTGGAACTACTTTACCTTTCTTTGCACGAGGTTTCCGTTCACCAGCAGGCTTCCGTTTTCTCGGCGGTGCCTTTTTCTTGTCTGTTGGTTCTCCCTCCGACTCTTCTTCGATGGTGATCGGTACCGAAAGAGCTTCGCCGTCTTTCGGTGGTGGCACGTTTTCTTTGTTGGAGTCGTCTTGGAGGGTAGCGGCGGCGGCGGCAGCGGCGGCGGTGGTGGCGATTGTGGCAGTGACAGCGTCAGTCAAAGATGCAGGTGGCTCGGGATTCCACAGATCAGAAATATCGTTGTATAGACTGGCATCAACAGCGTTGACGGTGATGGACGTACCTTCGCCTACATCTGTAATATAGCCAGATTGAGTGTCCATGGACGAATCTGTCGCATAACCCCCAACTGCAACAGGAACGTAACCGGCGTCTTCTCTCGATGGAAACACTCGGTATTGATCAAAGTATTCATCAATGACCGAATTTCCAGGAGGGGGCTGCTTCGGAAGTCCCTCCTGAGCGGAGGAAGATGTTGAGGTCTTTCCACGAGCAGTCAAACTTCTACGTCCCATCATGAGAGTGTTGAGAAGACTCCAGCCCATGAGTCTTTTATACAAAAGTTTACTATCAACGTCGATTAAACGTAGGACGGTTTTTCCATTTTCACAAAGTTTTTCATGAGCGTCGTCCGTTATTTTATTCGTATTTTGTTTTGTTACCGATAAGCAGATATCACTGAGTACATGGTTCCATTAGTGACGCGACGCGAGAGTCTGACACGTGCACTCCATAACAAAATATTCAAAATTTACATGTATCAGTTTCATTGGAGATACGTATTGTGGTCGTTAACAAAAATGATAATATACGCTCTCAGAGACCCTCTGAGATTCATTTCTAGACTTGTCACCAATCGCACCAGTCTCATCATGTACATGAACGCACAACCCTCGGTTCAGCACCGTGTACCGCTGGCACCGCTCATTGGAAGACCATCTCATTTTCGAAATGCGCTGGTCAACGTGCCTTTTGCGCGAGCATCAGGTATCTGTGGAGAGCATCATTGGGTGAAATACATCTGTCCGAGAGATGGAATGTATCAAATTGAGGGTGAAATTCATCCAAACATTTTATTTCAAAATTGCAAACTTCTGAAAAACATTCGGCTAACCCAACAATCTCATCTAACGCTCAAAGATATGATAACCAAGAAACCTTGTGTTGTCGGTTTACCGACAACACAAGGTATCTTGAGCCACATTTTTGCGCGACACTCTGTCAAGGAAACAGTGCAGAGACGTTTTTGGCGTAAATCAGAAGCAGATCCTGATGGAAAACCCTCTATATTTCTGCACGCTGATATTGTTATTCCCCTTATCAACGCAACCATCCGATATCCTGACAAAATAGTGAACACCCTTGACAACAACAAATTCTTCTATGAAAAAGAGTTCGATACAGAAATCGGACATGGTCAGGAGGGTTGTGACCATATTGTGAGGGTTGTCGGAAGGAATGGTAAAGAATCAAGTCTCGTGACGGCTTATTCTATTCCTAGATTTACTCCTACTCCTACTATCGAATATTAAAAAGAAAACAAAGATCCTCTTATGCTCCTCCAGACTATTCGGTTTTCTACCAAAAGGTAGAAAACCACCCTTCAACCAATCTCTTTTATTTTCACACTTATAACGTAAAGACGTCCGTTTATTTACTATACAGATCTATAAATCATGCCATTATTTATGTTGCCATTGAAACAAAACGTTTATGTAGTGATGAATTAGACGCTGGTTAGGTTTATCTCCTGCGACATACGAGCTGATAATAAAGTTGATACTATCAAGCTTGTAACTCTAACCACACGTTAACGGTTATAACCACTTAATCAAAATAAAAACACAAACGCCTCAAACGGCGTTCAACGCTTTTCTTGAAAAGAGAAAAGGGGGTGCATAAAGCTCACCCCTTTTCTCTTTTCAAGAAAACAAAATGCGCGCCGCTCCGCTCGCGGGTGATCCGCGTGGCGGGCGCGGTTCGGCGGTCGGTGCATTTTGGGTGGGAGGGTGCGTTTTGCACCCGACATCCAGGGGCTGTCCCATAACAAAGACTGATCAAATAAAAAACAAAACGTATGGAGAGCGTTTATGGTTCGGTTTCATTAATTTGTTATTCTTTTGTTTTGTGAAAGAGAAAAACCCATGTTATCACAGTTTACACTTTTAATTTGGTATTCTTTTGTTTCGTTCCGCATAAAAGATTGTTATGATGCCATCTCTTTTAATTTGACGTTATTTTATTTTGATCCTCATAAAATGTTGTTATGACCACATCTCTTTTCATTTGTCATTATTTTATTTCGTTACAGGAAAAACACCCTTATGTTATAGAAACCAAACAAAAAGGATTGTTTTTTCATTAAAGTGTCATTCAGTACATTAACCTTCGACCGGGTAAGACGTGTTATAACTTAAATAGAAAAAAAATGGAAAGTGTAAAGGAAATCGCATTTGACCCAAGACTACAAGGACCTTTCACATGTCTTATCGCTGGACCTTCAGGATGTGGTAAAACACAATTAGTGTTTGAAATTATAGAAAAGGCGAAAACTGTAATAAACCCACCAGTCGATGAGATTATATATTGCTATGGACAATGGCAAGACGTTTTCAAGAAGTATCAGGGAAAAGTGAAATTCAACGAAGGTCTACTTTCAAGAGAAGAACTTTTACATAAGAAAAAGGATTTATCTCAACATTCTCTACTTATAATAGATGATCTGTTAGATAAAGAAGATGCACCTCTTATAAGAGATCTATTCATAAAAGGTTCTCACCATAGAAATATGAGTGTTATATTCATAACTCAAAATTTATTTCTGCCTAATAAGGATTTCAGAACACTTAGTTTGAATTCTCATTACATGATAATTTTCAAAAATCCAAGAGATATGAGTCAAATTCACGCTTTATCACGTCAAGTGTTTCCAACTCATCCACGTTTTCTTACCAACGTATATAACGAAGAAACATCGGCGAGACACTCATATCTAGTGCTAGACTTCAAGCAGACTACACCCAATACACTAAGGGTGCGTAACAGCGTGACTACACCTCTCAAGACAACTGTATTCATTCCTACTACACGGAAACAATGAAGGCTAAACAACTCGCTCTCATAAAGAAACATCTTCCTCTATTGAGACATCTGTCTAAATGCACTGGTAAGGAGTGTAAACATATAATGATGGGAATGTCTAATGAGGTGATAAGGTTGATAGCGCAAATAGGTGTGAATATTATGAATAAAAACTTGCACATCTCCAATAAACAAGCAGTCGGTCGTCTATCGAGGTACAAGACACAACTCAAGGGTCTTACCAAGCCTTCAACTACAGTAGGACACAAACGTAAGATTCTTGAACAAGAAGGTGGTTTTATTGGTACTCTATTGGGATTAGCTGTTCCACTCATATCCAGTCTTATCGGAGGCCTTACAAGACATCATTAGGAGAAAATGACAAGCTATAAACGAATGCTGCTCGTTCATCCAGATGTGTTGCAAAGTTCTAACAAAGTGGAAATGGAGAGTTCAACTGTTTCTGGCAAAGTTGATTCTCCACCTCCTGCCAAAGAAAGTGACAGGGATTCCTTTTTCGAAAGGTCAATGGTAAAAGAAAAACTTGAACCTACAGCGCCTACCGTGGAGGTGTTAGCTCGTTTACAAAAAGAAATGAGTCGTGTATTGAACGATCCAACGATGAGCAGAGAGGAGAAACTAGCCACATACAATGATCTCATGAACAGGTCCTCCATCCTTTCCTCTAAAGCTAAAAGTATGTTGTTTTCAACATCGCACCTTTCACGTTCTCCTTCACCATCTCCACCACCTTCTCCGACTATCATGAAACCTAAAAGAGTTTCTACAAAACCGAGAGGACTACTTATGCCGAAGGTACTACCACATAAGATGGAAAAAGCACTAGAAAAAGTTCCGGGTTCTTACCATAACTCTGTGCGTAATCTCTACAAGACCTTGGCCAAATCACGAAAACAGTTCACAAAGGACGGTCGGCTCATTCTAGGAGACACACCTATAGATGAAACACATTTAATGAATCTTCTTTCGAGTGCAGTGCGACCGACTACTAAGAAGCGAGCCAGCTTACCGGGGCAGAAACAATTCGTCCAGATTGTTAAGAAGTTAAATCCGAAAATGAAATATATAAGGAACTACAACATGAAGGGTTCCGACAGTGAAGAGGAACATGAAGAGGTGGAAACACCTAGGCGGAAAGAGAAGTCTCCTCAACAAGAAGGTCACGGCCGAAGTAAGAGACATCGACACTTTACAGTAACACCATTTGTAAAATGGTCTACAAGGCTCTGAAGAAAGATGTGGTTAAACACTTCACTGATCCTAAACAGCCAGCAAGCTTCACAAGTGCATCCAAAATAAAGAAACACTATTTCAAAAACACTGACATAAAGCATATTGAAGATGCACTTGAATCTGTTGATGCTTATACTAAACATAAACCATTCAAGAGGCGGTTTCCTAGACGTAAAACACAGACTTTTGGAATAGATAAACAATGGCAAATGGACTTGATAGATATGCAACAGTTCAAAAAGTATAACAAAGGCTATTCATATATAATGGTTGCCATAGATGTCTTCTCCAGATTTGGATTTGCACAAGCTATAAAAAGTAAAAAAGCCACAGATGTTACGGAAGCTTTCAAAGTTATGACAGTTAAAAGATGTCCTAAATACCTTCAAACAGATAAAGGTAAAGAGTTCCTGAACAAAACTTTTCAGGATTACTTGAAAGAGACAGGTGTATCTTTTTTCACTGGAGAAAATGATGACATAAAATGTTCTATAGCAGAAAGGTTCAACGGGACCTTACAACAGAAAATGTGGCGATACTTCACTCACATGAAAACCTACACATACATAGATGTACTTCAAGATCTAGTGCATTCTTACAACCACACCTTTCATTCTACCATAGGAGGTCGACCGGTAGACGTTAATAAAGATAACGCCGATCGATTGTTCTATCATTTGTATGAAAGAGTGAGAGCTAAAGATTTAAAGACGAAAAGAAAACCTTTAATGAAAAGTGGTGATAGAGCACGAATTCTAAGAAAAAAGAAAACCTTTAATCGTGGATATGAACCAAATTGGAGTGAAGAAATATTCACTGTAAAGAACCCAGACTATATTAAGGGGTATGAAATCGAAGATACCCTTCAAGAAAGAATAAAGGGGTGGTTTTATCCTCAAGAGGTTCAGAAGGTAAAAGTTACTCCGAGGAAGCAGTACACTGTCGAGAGCATCCTTAAATATAGAGGAAAAGGTGCTAAAAGAGAAGCACTCATTAAGTGGAAAGGATACGGAGACAAATTCAACAGTTGGGAACCAGTCAAGAACATACAAAAATGGATGTAACCTGCACCCTACCCAGTAACTCATCTACTAAGACCTTTCCAGACAACACTCTGAGCACTTACAGAGTTCTTTTACAAAAGTATATGGTACTACCAGCTGACACAGACTGTGCGTTATCTGAAATAACGCTTCCAGTAAAATGGTACAATGTGCGAAAATCAACTTTCTACCTTCTCAGCGCAGAAGCACCGTCAGAAAAGAAGAAACATAACACCGCACCAACTAGGGCAAGAACTTCCCGCGGTTCTGATGAACAGCCTTCTTCTGAATCTCCTGCTACTTCCACAACTACACCTGGAACTGCAGCTGGTTCAATTGAAACACCGACAGTACCAGACCCTGATCATGAAGAGTCTTCTGGAGCGTTTATTTCAGATGCAGTGTCAGCTGTAAGAACAGTTAGTGAGAGTATAGCTCCTCCGACACCAAGTTCTCACACTTCCGACGGACCTACACCTCCTAAAAAACCTAGAGAAGGAGTTACTCCATTACAAACACCTCCGACAAGGTCCGTTGAAGCTATCACTCGACTAAAGCGTGAAATAGAGAGCAGTAGGAAAAAACGTGACAGAGAACCGTTCCTAACAGACATGTTTGATACTGATTTGGTAACACACATGCATGAAACACCCCCGAAAAGAAAACTAGAAGTTGAAATGGAGGGAATTGAAAAAGAAGAAAACGATGACGATGACGACCAACCAGAGCCCACAGAAGTATTCGAAGAAGCTGATGCTGATGAACCAAAAAAGCTGCCTCCCACATTGAGTTACATCGATTCATTAGCAAGGAAGCACTTTCCAGGAAAACGGTCTTACGCTCGTTTCTCAATGGAAAGCGGGCGAGTGGAAACCAACAAAGATCTGATCAAACTCCTGAATAAAATAATGAAGAAAAATATACCAAAAGTCATCAAGAAAATGAAAGAAGAAAAGCGAAAAAATAAAGGAAATGGTCCAGATGAAATTTTCTCTTATAACGAATTCACAATGAAAACACTTATTGCACTGCCTTCCAACACAATGCTCGTCATACCAGAAAACCTTTCTTATCAACTTGGTTTCGAAGGAAAAATATACATGGGTAGGCGCACACGAGCAAAACAAATAACAGATGTCAACTACAGAAACCATACAGTCTATGTCTACTCTGACATTATTCACAACGGGGTAGTAGGAGATACTGAAGCGCCACTTCTTCGATGTATGGCTGTAAACAACTACTCTCAAAAAACAATGGACACAATAAACTTTCCCAATTTGATTTTCCATCCTCTACGAATAACACATTTCAAAGAGATCGGAGTGTACTTAAGAGACAGTGCAGGCGAACCTATACCATTTGAGCACGGGGAAGTGTCGGTAGTACTGACCTTTAGAGCTCTCTCTCATCCCTATAGTACATTAGTATAAGAAGGAAGACATTGGAAAATGGTGAGTTACTATATGAACGTGCCACCCTTGTATTCATCACCAAGAGGTGAATATGGCCAATATTATAAGCGTTCACAATTTGGAAGTGGACAATTACCTGCTTTCGGTGGAGCTAAAAGACAACGTGGCCACGGAATATTCGGAAGTATAATGAGATCGGCTCTTCCGATGATAAAGAAGCTCGGTGCGTCAGCATTTAAAGCAGCCGTCCCCACCATCGTCAAAACAGGAAAAGGTGTTTTTGACGATGTCGTGGCTGGAAAAAACTTTAAGAAGAGCCTCGTAAAAAGGTCAAAGAGTGCAGGAAGTTCCTTAATGGACACAGCATTCAGTGCAGCCAGAAGGTACTTAAACACTGACGACGATGGCCCTCCAGCCAAACGACGCCGAGCAACGCAAGGTGCAAGACGTGGTAACGGGAAGAAGAAGAGTGTAGGTAGACGTAAGTCTACCCTTTTCTAAAGGGTTCATCATGAGTCTCATTCACCCCTGTGCGGCAACATGTGCCGTAGGTGAATTGGATTTACACGCACTACCTATATCACAGAAAGATATTCTCCGAAGTCAATTCGTCAAGAAAACAACAAACAACGCTCTCACTGACACCACAACTTGTTTTGACTTCACCTTCGAACCGAGCAATCTTTACACAGACCTCAGCGAAGCTGAACTCTACCTAGAGTATGTAGTTCAAGCAAACGACGAAGCTGCCTTAACCGTGGCACACGATGCAGCTCCAGTCAACAACTTAATTCATTCACTTTTCAGCAGCGTGCAGCTTCTCGTCAACGGGGAGAAGGTAACTTCGAACAATGAAGAGTACTCCTACAAGTCCTATCTCATCGACCTCCTGACGACGGAGGAGGGGGCCAGAAAGTGTCGCCTCCAAGGTTGCCAGAACTGGTTCATGGACACCCCGGAAAAAATGGACACCAGAGGTGCAGCCAACGCAGGTTGGAACTCACGACGAACAGTCCATGTCGGAGGTGTTAAGTCTATGGTAGCAAGACCACACCTCGATTTGTTTACTCAGTGTAAACTCCTACCCTCTCACTGCGAGATCAAACTCGTCTTCGAACGTCAGCCCGCCAGCTTCTACATGCAGATGGCCGCTAACGAGAGTTACAAAGTCGTCATCAAGAAGGCCGAAATGACCATGCGCCAAGTTCACGTCAGGGACGAGGTGGTGGAGGTACACAATAAAAGTGTACGCGACCCCAAGATGGGACCATTCAACTACCCGATCACCAGGAGCAAGGTCACAAAGCACACCCTCACGCAAGGTTCATCGGAGTACACGTGGACCGTCCCCGACACAACGCAGATCCCCACGGGGGTGATTATTGGCTTCGTCAAAGAGTCGGCCAGCTCAGGGAGCAAGACGGAGAATCCGTTCAACTTCAAGCACTACGACGTAACAGAAGTAGCCTTGCAGTTCGACGATCAGAAGTTCCACGTGAAGACAGACTTTGTCAACGGAAACGTTAGCAGAGCCTACAGTCAACTCTTCAAGGAGACTGGACTATTAGCTTCGGGTCACGACTGCGGTATTCAGTTACATCATTTTAAGAACGGGTACACGTTGTTTGCTTTCGACCTGACCCCCGACCGAACTCCGGAGGACGCCCGAATCAACCTGCTGCGACAGGGAAAGCTGTCGGTGTCCCTGAAGTTTGCTGAAGCGCTGGGTCACGCGGTTTCAGTAATTATGCTGAGCACTTATGACAGCTTGATCCAGCTCACAGCCGACCGATTGCCGGTCACTGACTACGCCATGGTGTAGAACTGAAGATGGTTCTCAAAACCTCAGAATTGAACATAATTCTATGCAACCATCCCCACACAAATAGATATTTCCTTGGAACTTTTCCCTCTGATAGAATACCAAAAAAACCACAACCCTTCACTTGTTTCATTAGCAACACAGATCCTCACAATAAACCAGGGGAACATTGGGTAGCATTTTGGGTATCACCACAAGGGAAAACTTTCTATTTTGACTCATTCGGGTTACCACCAATAGCTATAAAACACATCTCGTTCTGCCAACGTTCGTCATACGGTATCTGGGAGTATAACCGACAACAACTACAAGCACTCACAACCACCACCTGCGGAGCGCACTGTGTTCGTTTTCTCATAGAAACATGTCGCACTCTCAACCCCTACGTCGCACTGTCAGCGCTAGGTACCCCAGCCATGACAAACCTAACGGACAAGACAGTTCTTTCTTACATGAACTTAAACCGGTGGAAATGGAGAAGACGGAAACACCAGATGTTGAAACGCTAGAAATGTGGTTATCTACAGATACAGCGGAAAAAGGAGAGTCATCAGAAGAAGAAGATGTAATACTGGACATGCCTAAGAGACGTCCCATATCACTAGGTCGCATGCAACGTGATCTGGAGAACACCATTGACTGTGTGGAGGCCCTGTCGTCTAATGTTGACCGACTCCTCTTCGCCGTTACCAACTTGCAAAGTAAGCTGGAAGAACTCACAGAACGTTCAGCGCAATCTAGAGGCTGTGGTTTCTCATGCTCCAACAATTCCTTCGCCCTTTAAGAAAATAACTGACCAAGGACAATGAATTATAGATAAAAAGCTGAAAAATGACTGCCCAAGGACAATGAACTATAGCTAAAAAAAACTGAAACATTTTCAGTATATAGGAAATGTATGAAAAACCAAAAAAAGTATAAAATATATGAAAAACATAAAATATTTAACAATTTTTTAAAAAATCTAAAAGAAAAGCAATGTATATATGAATTATAATCCGCTTTTTACGATTTTTAATAAAAAATAACTAAAAAAATGTTGTTTTGTTTTATTTATTATATGTAATGAATAATAAATGCCATAAGCTTATACAAACTATATACAAAAAAAATGTAAAAATAACGAAAATAATAGAACATCCGGTAAAATTATCCGGTAAAATATACGTAGAAAGTATATATAAAAAAAATGAAAAAATAACGAAATAACACATACGTTCCTTAAACGTATTTTTAAAAGTAGGTCACGAAAGTAGGTCGTAATGACCTAATTATTCAAAGTCTCTATTAGTCTATGAACCTATTTATGCCCGATGCTCACTCGTACTGACCTAGTGACCTAATTAGTAGCATTGACTATGCGCGCCAGCGACTCCATTATACTACTGTTATAGGTATGACTTGCATACCTTTGTATGTTACATGTATCTTACTAAATTTAAAGCTCTAGTCTAAACGACTTGATTGTTGGGGTTTTGGAATTTTAACTTGACTTACTAAATAGGTTCACTACTGACCAATGATTGCGTCTACCAACACTTACATGGAATCTGAGCTACGTATGCTTCTTCTTTACAACATGTACATAAAATGTACACTGCTGGTTATATGCTTAACTTATGCTTGATTGTTATACTGTTCTTCAGAAACTCCTGTTCCTATCTTATTAAGACTTAAGGGCCATACCCACCAGGCAATTTTGTCTGAGTCAGCTGACAGATCAGCGCTAAAATCAGCTGATTTTAAGGGTAGAATTGGCCAATTTTAGTGGTGATTCATATCAAACATGCGCATTCCAATAAACCATACAAACAGGCGACCTTAAGAATCGGCTAATGATTTGCCAACTGTGTGAAAATCACTGTATAGGGCTTAAGTTGGCGCTAAATCCCCACTAAAAGGTCGGGACTACCACGGGAAATGAGCTTGTCCTGTTGTAAGGGTACGGCCTGATAAATAGCTTCGAAAGATTCTACAACAATAAGTTTTTTCATGCTAATTTCCTATTTTTTCCGACATCGAAATTGCAAAATGCAGATTTCAAATATTCAAATGTAAACCCAATGGAAATGGTACAGTTTGCTAACATTCAAAATGGTATTTCATGCAAGACTAAATTATTATAAGACTAAATTATTTCTTTTATCGTTTCATTTTCTTCAATTGAATTTTACTCTTCAAAAGATTATATGTCTTGGCAAAACTGTACCTAGATAACAGACTGTCCTGGTGCCATAACTTCATAACTAATCAGGCTAATTATGTGAATTCTGTCAAGGACAAATACCTATGTTTGACAATCTCTCGTATGGGTTAGCTTCTTATGATATCAGAACTTTTAGTAATACCCCAAATTTCAAAAAAAAGTAAACCCTAATAAAAAATTACCTCGTTAGCCTAATTATGAAAATATGGAATAAGAGGACAGTCTCAGTTTTACAGTTTCTAAAATCAGTAAATCAATAGTTTGATGTATGGGATTTAATCTTAACATTTACGATGTATAATTTGTCACCAAATTTGATATTTCAAAAACAATTTCCCTCCTCAGTGTCTATCAGCTTCCTATAGTAGACATACGAGTTTCAAGCAGCACTTTTGGAATTCACCCCCGAATTCACCTTAATATAATTTAAAGCAGTACATCCTGAAAATGGTAGCCCTAACCTGCTGTACGTGATGAACAGACCTGCTTGCCCTCACATGTCTGACGTCGTCGTGACACCGTGGTCATCACCCTTTACCCTGACTTTCTTGGGGCTCTGGAAGGTGAGATCCTGGTGTCACATGTCAAATATAAAAAGCTGTAATGCTGCATGTCTCTGTCGCTTATTTATCTCAATGTCACAAGTCAAATTTAAGAAATGTTCATGGCGCATGTCACTAAGATTTTAAACCTGTCTGTCGTTTCGTTAAGGTTCCACGTCGCATGTTGAATTAAGAATTGGCCGTATCGCCGTTTCAGATTTACGGTCAACCCCCATGGTGGTGGACGGCCCCCGCCTCACCCACAGTCCGGCTCCGGGGAGACAGCCCTCCAGTCACCTACCACCCTGCCACCAGAGTCGGTACAAGTGGGTCTTCAGTCAGTCAGGTAAGGACGAAACATTAAGCGTTCAGACTGCATTATGGGTTTAATATGGTTCTGAATGTGCGCCATGATATATAGTGATTGGTCAAAGTTAATTCGGGGCTATCAGATGAGAGGTCTGACTGTCGGAATAAGGGTATACAGGGGTATTTGATTAGGCCTGATATCTCGTCTGAACAAAGTCACGAATGAACCAGCAGGCAAACTAATACTCACCGTAAGGTGCTGGAGAAAGTGAAACGTTCTGAAGGGTGGATCGGGACTCTGCTCACCCGCACCAGTTATAACTTTACAGGCCTGTACCCAGGGCCTACTGGGGGTGGGGGGTCGAGAATCCCTGAGTGGAAATATTGCTTATAATAATATATAAAAAGGGGGTGGCGAGGTTCCCAAAGTGGAACTTTTCAATATTATTTTTTCATTTTTTTAGGGTTTTGACTTATTACAGGGGGGGAGGGAGACGCCACCCCCGCCCCTCACCCTCCTCTGGGTATGGGCTTGAAAAAAATATTAAAGTGTGATATATGTGTTCAAATATGCCATTCGGTCATTTAGTGCCATTCAAGCTCAAGTTCCACCAAATACAATAAAAATGTTTAGATCATGAATAAAAAAGAATGGGTGATTACAATTTTCTATCAGTTATCTTTCTTTATTTGATTCGGAGACATTATCATGCATGTATCATTTAATGGTCACATGACAGAATTAGATTTTGCAGAGTGATTTAAGCAGTTTTTCAGCTTAAAATTCTCATTGGGGTCCTGCCCATACACTTCAGCATTTAAAATGCAAATCATGTTATTATTTCTTTCTTTTTTCTTATTTCACCGCATATGGATTTATACACTTTTCTATTGACTGCTTGCGGCGGCAGAAACCAACATGTTCGTCTCTGAAATGCAAAGTGCTTGTGGTGGCAGAAGTGTCAAAGTAATCATCTTGTGGCATTATGCCCGTACCATGACAAATGAAGTTGTTTCTTTAACCTATATTGGTTGGTATTTTTCATAGTACCTGTCATTGTTTACTGATGATGCATTATGTATTATAAGGTTAGACTCCCTTAGCTTTTGTCTTGAGTTTCAATGTTTTATTTGATCTTTTTACAACATCATACATGTAAGAGGCATGAATCTCTCAAGCAATACTCACCTTACAAAGTAATAACTGATGTACCACTGTCATAAGGACTTATGATCGATCAAGTTATTCATTCTCCCTTAAACCATCATAAGTATACTAAGATATCTTAAATTGTTATGGCATAAGCAATGGAACTATAGGACTTTGACAATTTTCTAATTTCAGATTTTCAGTGTTCATGCCATCAAACTGAGAGTGAGAAGACCGTCCCCGTCAGTACACTGTTAAAACAGGTGTTTAGAACCTAAACACTTTCCTAAACACTTCGGCGCATCCAGTTTTGGAACACTTTATTTCCCTAAACATGTTTAGAATTATTGGTGTTTAGGGTTAAGTGTTTAGAAATGTGTGATGTTTAGCTGTTTACCAATGAAGTGTTAAGGTCCTCAAGGTGTTTAGAATCAAAATGCTTATGCTTTTTTGATGTTTAGCTGTTAATTGTTTAGAAATCTATGATGTTTAGGTGTTTATCTATAAAGCGTTAAGGTCTTCAAGGTGTTTAGGGTTAGGTGTTGAGTTAAACAGTAATATACCATAATATGTACAGTGTTCATTCATTCTTAAGGATGAAGACCATTTTAAATTTACTAATAATATACCGTAGTGTGTAAAAAAAAAATCCATAGATTTTACATGTAAAACACTGCTATGGTACTATACCATACAGTTTACACCAGATGTAATGTTAACAGCATTTAAAGTTTTATTTTTCCTGTAAACACACTACAGGATCATTGAGCCAATAACCAAGTATGTCCTTCTTCTTGGTTTAGCCTTGCATGGGTTGTTTGATTATTGGAGGTAAAACCTTCAGGGTATAGCTAATAAAGTTCTTGAACTAAAAAGGTGTCTACATGTTAATCCTACTGAAAAGGTGTTTTAAAAATGTAAATGTTTTAGGGGTGTTCTGGTTGGTTGACCGTACCTAGAATAGCAGGCTAATGAAGTGATTATCTTAATGACGCTACAAAAACTTAAAAATCTAACATTTTTAATCACAAAGTTCCAAATTCCTAAGTGTATGAAAAAACCATTTACTAATCATGGCCAAAAATATGGCAGCATGTTGCAAACCCCTTATAGTACAACTACTTCAAAGTAGTAATTTGATAACTTCAGTAGCCGAGATTTGAAACCGGGGCCCCTCACATATGAAGCCTATGCTCTACCACCGAGCTATGGAGGCCTGTAGGTAGACAAAGCCCAGCTTTGCTACTTAACTGAATAAGTAGGGGTATGAGAGTACTGAACTATTGTATGAGAGTACTGAACTATTGTCTAATGTTGAATACCTGTATAGTAGTACAGATCCAACTCATTGGTGCTGACTCTGCCAGTGTGCACTGCATGCAGTCCAAATTAGCTCAGTTGGTTAGGCTTCTACCTTGAATGAAGAGAATGTGGGTTCTAATCCCAAAGTGTCCATTTTTCTTTTCCATAGTATACAATTGATATTATGTGTTTAGATTCTAAACATGTCCCATTCAAAACATGGTTAGAGGTTACAAGTGTTTAGCTTTTAAACACAACTGATGTTATGCGTTTAGATTTTAAGCATAGTTAACCCAACACATGTTTAGAAGTTACAAGTGTTTAGGTTTTAAACAGATATTGTTTAATGTATTTAGATTATAAACATGTTTATACCCTAAACATATTTAAATTCTAAACACCATTTTAACAGTGTAGTAAGATACACAATGTTGAGTGTAGAGGGGCAGCATGTGGCAGCTAGAAACAACAGGAGGAGGTGGGTTAACCTTGGTCTAAAGTTTAGTACACTCTCCTGCTTCCATGTTAACCCTTTAGATCCCAATCCGGCTGTAGCCACCCGGAAAAATGACAGTTTTTTTCCATATTTTTTCCAAGGTGAACATGTTAATTATCATTCAACGTACAAAATTGACTAATATATCGTTTAAAACTAATCTAATTTACTATCTTATGCTTCAAACCTCATTTCCATAATTCATAGCGGTTGGTTAGCAGTTAAGTACAAGTAAAATAAGGAATTCCGCAGGGAGATCCATGGAAATCCTATACCACGGAGATCAAGCAATCTATGAAAACAAAGTTTAGGGTCGAAAGGGTTAAAGAGTATCTGTTATTAGAGACATAATATAGTTTTATCATTGATTATATAACAAGAAAAACTATTGGCAATTTCGTATATGAATCGCACTGGCAATATTATTCACATCAGCTGTTTGTGTTAAGGTTAGACTACGGTGATGAACAGCAGATTTACTAAAACTGCCATATCTCGGAGGTGATTGATCATATTCAAACATGTTATATATCATTTAAAAGCTCTGATTTTTCTCTATCTAATGGCACATTGAACTGCATTTACATATCTAAATTGGAAAAAATAATTAATAAAAGTGATTTTTTTCACTTTTATTTTTTGAACCAGGATTTCTCACTTACTATTATTCCTATAATTTTGAAACTTAGTAATATTGTCAATAACATTTGTTCAGAGGGAACCGTGTCTCAGATTTTTTATTTAGGCCCTAGTTTTGATTTTGTGACAAAAAACGGGAAACTATTTGTATTTTTTTTGTCATTTTTTACAACTTCATTTCCTAGGTCTCATAAAATTCAAACTAAGCCATAAATAAAAATTCTGAGACAAGGTTCCCTCCATAAGACCAATATCTATATGCATAAGAAATTTCATGAGTTTCCCCTAATTATTGACTGAGATATTTCATTTCAAAAAAATGTAAGTATAAAACATGATTTTCACATTTCCGACCAATTTCTATTTCCAATATACCACCCTTAATTATAAAATGTATATCATTAGATAGTCGATTAAAACTGGTATCTAATGATCTATAATACATATTTAGATAAATAGGATCAAAATAATTATTCTATACTTTTCCGAGACCAGCAAGTGGTCCCTCATCACAGTAGTCTAACCTTAAGTGTCATTGCCAACTCGCTGCAGCATCTAATGTTATATTCCTGGATTTGATACTTGAAAGATCTTACATAATTATCAAGTTTGCACTTTCATACCTATACTCAATACATAGAGTACTGAATATTTGAGTTAGGTCATGTAGCAAAAATACCAAGGGTCTCATCTATTGTGAGAAAAATAAGATCTTAGTTCTAACTTTTCAGACACTGGGAAGGTTGATAAGTTTGGTTTAATAGTTGCTCCTGATGTTGAGGAGAAGTACATCCTTCTCAACCTTGCAAATTGACACTGCATGAGAGGAGAACGATTCCTTAGTATGATACACACAGTGCCATGACTGCTCCTCTTGTACTGAGGCATGACAAACTGTAATGTATAATTATAAGGAGCACAGATCAGAGAAACAGAGATTTCTCTATGGCTCCCAGGCAAGAAGCTATGTTTCCACCATTTTGGTTAATCTAAACTGCTCGTGATATTTCGTAACAGTTACATGATTTAGCGGGAGGTCAAGAAATCCCATAGAAAGATTAGAAAGAATAGATGACATTACATTACGTGGTGTAACATCTCTTATCTTGGGAAAGTTACAGTATAATATATATTGTAATCTTTGGTCACAATATAACCTTACAATACATGTAAAAGAGTGACTTCACTGGACATATTTGGTTAAAGTAATTCTTGTCACCAGAATATGCTTATCTAAGTTCAAGGTTAGATATTTTACTTTCAATAAAAAGAACTCTCCTTGAATCTTTGAACAACTTCCCAAACCATTTATGAATGTAGATGGTAGATTTGCGCAAAGGTTTTTATTTATTTGCTCTATATATAGTTTTAAACACTGAATTACATGAATTTACATTAGTCATAATGGTTATAATGTCGTTACAACTTATAAATATATACCACTGAAACTGTTTCGAGCGAACGAGTGTCTTATGTTGACAAATCGGTTATTTTTTGTCCTACTATTGTCCAGTTTTAACTGTAGTTTTCGCCTCTTGATTCAAGATGTCTTTTGATGTTTAAATGTTTTACACAAATGTCCAATTTAAGATAATGTTTCCAACAAAATAATTAATATCCCAGTGTACAGAATCGGGAAACCTTCCTTTTACACCCTTTTTCAAGTTGCTCCTTTTTGCTATCTCGACATACCTAAATGAAAACAAAGTAAAATGTCAATAAGTAAGTCAATTATACAGGAAAAAAGAATTCGGGAAATAGTGGACATTTCTGTACATTCTGTTGCTACGTCATTATACAGGGAATTCCCTTTCAAAAGAGCTTGCAAATTCCTAACTACTAAAAGAAGTTGGCTGATTAAAGAATACAGTGATGTGTAGCCGGTTTGGGGCCTAATAGACATATTTTATGCTAAAGCTCATTTTCCTTTCTATGCTTTTTGGAGAGCTGGGGATTCCTTTTTACTGAAAATTGGGGATCCCAAATAAGTTGCCATGTGACGTTGCAAATTAGGGATTTCCCTTACAAAATGCACATGGAATAATTCAAATCTTTAGGTCTAATAACGTTGTGTAGACTTGGATTATTAGCAGAATATCAAGAGCGTTATCACTTCTTGAATCAAACGATATGCTCATAGAATTTGGTTCACAAATATTCATCCTATGGTTATTTGTAACCTCTGCATTAAATAATCTGAAAAAAATGCGTACAAAATGTTTTTCAGGAGGATTAGAAGAAAACATCATTCTGTGAGAGCATTTGCACCCGTGTGCAGTACAAAATAGAAATTGTGTCCATTCTTTTCACACCTTTGCCCCTTAGATTATATATTTCAAAATCTTTGTAACAATGCCTTTATTGTTCAGGTTAATTTCTTATATACTTAATTTTGTCAATTGATAATTGATGATGAGTTTTAAAAAAATGCGTAGCTTGTCAAAGGAGTTTGGCGCTGGGACGAGAGCATCACACAGTTTACCAAAACCAATTTAATTAAGATTTTATACTTTTACAAAAAAAAGACTTTTTTATCAGGAATGCTATAAAATCTATTTTTGAATGTACTTGATCAATATTGTAAGCAAGATATAGTAACCACATTACGCTGAGTACCTTCCAGTTTTCGACCTGCTATTCACCCCCTGCCCAAAACTCATGAGCCATTATTCAGGATTCAGGGGACGTCACGCCCGCTGCAAGTACAGCTATATATAGTCTCATGTATTGGAGATGCCCTCCATGTTCAGATGCAGCGATCTGTGATGGAGAGTGTGAAGGTGAGACAGGGGATGCTCTCTCTGAGGCCCAGAGGTACGTGAAGTCACAGGGTGACCTCTGCTGGTGATCTGGGTACGTATTGTTTTGTATTGACTTCTATATTCATATACTCTACTGCCCTTACACTGACCCCTTGGAAGGTCCTAGGTGTATGAGACTGAGACTCTGAGCTGTGCAATGACCCTCTCATTGTCCGTCCACCCCTCAGTTACCTGACAGGCAAAGTTCAGCAGTCGGTCACTCAGGTCACAAGTACATTCACTGACTGGCCTGAGAAGACCCTTTCCCCCGCTGTTGAACCGTATATATATATATATATATATATATATATATATATATATATACATTGACTGGCCCTATGCCCCCCTTTGTGGAACAGTAGGCAGTGAACTGTGACAGTGTGAAGGTACGACCACAGCTACCCCCTCTCTGAGGTGAAGGGGTGGGGTGCAGTGAACTCTGGCAGTGACAGGCGGGCCTGGGACGACCCCTCTCTTATGGCTGGGGTGAACTATGATGGTGTTAGGGAAAGCTGGGATGACCCCTCTCTGACCCCTAGGGTGTGGTGCAGTGAACTGTGGCAGTGAAATGCAGCCCTTGTTTGACGCGTTTTTGTACTGGGGAAATTAGAATTGTTGTTGTCAATGTTTGTTGTATTGAAAAAGACACTTTACTTTTGGCCCTCATAATCAAGCTAATAATATTATCTCTGTAAGCTTGGGGTTTTCTCTCATGATTTATGAAAAATCACACAAGATACCTCTATTTAACTTTGATGTATTGTAGTGCTTTTCCCTGTATCATGAACATAATTTGATTCTGGGTTGTAACCTCAAAATATTAATTGTGGTACTATGCAAACATTTTCCAAAATTAAGAGGAAAATATTGAATATCATTTCTTGATGTAAAAGAATGTGCATTTTCCCGTTAAAATCAATAGTTAGGGATGATATTTTCATAGGCTTGTATGTTTAAAATGAGTACAGTGACACATGTTTTTTTTCAATTTTCATTGTAGCTCTAATGTAATAATAAGAAACCATCTAGGGTTTGGAGAATATAATATGGTTTTCAAAATTTTGCATTAGATACCCTTATTTACCTTTAAAGTATCAACAAAATCTCATACTTGTGATCTGGGTAAATGACTGCAAGAAACGTACAAGTTATACATAGGTCAAATTATTAGTTTCTTACTATATTGAATAGACCGACATGCTTTACAGCTCTAATTATACATTCCACATCAAAAATACTTGTTTTTATGATTTTAACTTTATTTTTTATCTCTTTTTGTCCTTCAAATGTGAATGGCCAGATTAGCCTAATAATTACTAATAGGCGAGGGACATATTTAAAGCAGGAGACTCAGGAGATACAGCGTGAACGCCCAAAGTGGGCACGCTTAACTAGAATTTCAGAATACCCTCAAAAAAGAACAAGTTCAGTCATCATTCTTAAAGGGACGTTCTCGTCCTGCGGATGTTAACCTTACGACGCCATCACTTGCGATGTGCTTTGCCCCTTCAGAACGTTATAACACAACGTCATTGGTCACGTCGTGAATTTGGCGGGGTGTTAGGGGTTTACAACGTATCAAAATATGTCCATCTTACGGACGAGATTGTCCCTTTAAAGCTTTACTGGGCCTGATCATGAAAATAGTTATATATTATATTGTCGGAAGCCTAATTCAAGAACTCAATAGTATAGGGTTCAACAACTACACATTTTGGAATACTATGTTTGTTATATCATCGAGAGACTCATATTCTTTCGTATCAGATATTTCCTCTAAGACGTTTTTCTTATTTCCTTTGCAATTGCACTTTAGCCATACTCTCAGGGGATATGACATCTATGCAGAATCTAGAGCTACTGCTCAGTATATGAATTTTTTATGTATTCTTCAACGCATGAACGGCACTAAGCTTGTGCCAGATAGTGCATTATCTAAAATAATTCTAAAATATTCCCACAAATTCTGAACTACGAGAAAATTATCAGAAATTCTAGTCAAGTATCATCAAAGGAGATCCAATAGAATTTATTCTGGTTTTAAACCTTATCAAATGGTAATGACCCAGAACATCTGTTTTAGACAGTGGAAACTTTTAAATATCTAAATTATGTGTGTTTAGAAATATGTGTTAACAAGCTGCTTATATCATTTCTATTTTTCTATTTTTCATATAGTTATGGTTGATTTAGACATAAGTTGAATAAAAGTCCACATCGAATGATTTTTTCAAATCAGATTCTTTAGATTAATGAGGTTCTGCATTACTTTATTAGTTCATATCTATACTAATCGTAAACATTACGATTCATTATCGTCAGCTGTCAGCATACCTTTGACTCTATATATGTATATATATATATATATGTATATCTATATCTATGTATACACATATTTGTACAGGTCTAATAATAAGCTTGTTAAATCAGTATATATTAAGGCCGGTTTGGCCTAGACAATGTTTATAATTATTTGTTTCAGAAATGAAAATGTATCATCACTGTCTCTTACTTAAATCTAAAGAAATAATCAGTTAATTGTGTATAAATTACACGTTAATAATACTGCAATAATTGTACCTTTATTTTTCATAAAACTTAACCATGACGTAGAAAGAAAGAGGCCAATTTACAGGGTTATGATTTTGGGTTAGCGTTTGACCTACATCCTCTAAACCAGAGTGAACCCAAGGTCATCACCATATCTCCTATGCAGCCTATTCAGATCAGAGGTATTTTATCCTTCATATCTTATACAAAGTGTATATATTTTTTTTTTTTATATATATCTTTTATTTATCCTGGAGATACATTGTATGGTATTGCCCGAGTATTTACAAACCTTGAAAAAGTATCAACCACCATTTTGATATACATTTTTTTTTATTATTGGATTTTTATACAGGCTGAGTTCACTTTATTGAATGTTCTTCCACTGCAGTCCTGTGGACCATTTGGGCACAATTCTGTGCAGGGGTCATCCAAATGTCCCTTTTCCATGCTGCACCCCATGGGACTCGAACCCATGAAGTGGCAATGCCAACGAGTGGTACCAACCCATCAACAAGGTTGGCCACCCTGACCCCCATATCTAACTATATTCATTTTCTATTTATTCTAATGGTTGGACATTTTTCTCATCCCCCATCACTATCTTAACAAAGAAATACACAATGAAACTGAGTTTGAAATAAAAAGGGCTGGAGAAGAAATAACTCTTTTGAAAAGGATTTGCACAATACCTAGAGATAAAGCTCATGAACAGGAGAATATAAACAGGTAAAAATAAAATGTATGGATCTTGCGTTTTCAATTTGCAAGGGGGGAACATACATTGCAATTGAAATCCCTCCTGGATTAGCATAAATAGTTGATATGTTGATATGTGATTTTGTGTCCCATAATCAATTTTCTGAGTAAAACAGCAAAAATGGAAAACTGAATTATTCAATTTTTGGTTATTCCACTTTTTATCCCGATGCTCTTACTTTTTATTATTCTATACCATATTAAGGTATGTTTAACTAGCTATATATATATATATATATATATATGTATATATGTATATATGTATGTATATATATATATATATATATATGGCAAATTATTCATATAAAAATATATTATTGATTAATAACTGACAGCAAAAGAAACGTATTTTATATCATTTTATTTCCTTCAAAATTGTTTGGTGTCACAAAAAGGGACGCGTAAACTTCACAGCTAAGCCAGGGATCTAATGACATAAGTATATCTGATGATTAAAATTAAAACCGTATTTCTCCGTAACTTGGAATAGATCCTCAAATGTAAAAATTGAAACGCCAGCATGATATGTTTGTTTAGAAATATACCACTGATTGTTTCGCATTTTCTGATGATATTTAAAGCTTTCGTAACGTTCTTTTAACTGTTTTGCATTTTTATTCTAGAAATTGGATATAATTAGGAAACGCAGACAGAGTCAGAGATAGACTGAGAATGACAAAGTGAATCAAAAGTATGTATTTGAAAAAGATATTTTATATTTATTCAAAGCAGGACAAAATGTTTACTTTGGTCACGTTCATATTTGATATGTATCAATTTTGCTATATCGAATTACCATACAGACAAGATATTCATGTATCAGATATACTAACTGATTAACTTTCTTTCACATTATTGTCTTTCTTGATATTGAATTAAATGTTTCATCTTTTTCCATTACCATATATAGAAGGAAAAGAAACACAATTATTGATTTATCTTATGTATATCAGCATAAAAATGGTCTTCAACTTGAGATATATCTTTGATGTTTTTGATTTTTAGAAACTGACTGGGAACATGATGAGTTGTTTTGCAGCAGTACACATCAAATAGGTAACTCACAACTTAAACCCTGTGCGGCAATTATTTCATGTTATCTTCAACGTGAATCACTTTTCATCTCTGAGTTTTTGATTTTTTGATTTTTGATTTGATATTCATTTTGGTTTTCCCACTGCTGATCGTGTTTCCATTGACAATGCATGAATTGTGATGTATTTATGAAAATGTTTCTTGTGTGAAAATGTCTAAATTATTGGAACAGAATTTTGAACAACACACAGGGGTTAATTGTCAAAGCCCCCTATTCCTACTTCACTGTAAGAAGTAACTACTGTAAATTTACAGCAAAAGTTGCTGGCAGCAAAGGTTCCAGCAATTTTTGCTGTAAAATTTACAGCACTCTATGTACTGTAAATTTACAGTATAATGTACTGTTAATTTCCTACAGCAAAATATGCTGTAAATTTACAGCAGACAAAGTGCTGTAAATTTACAGCAAAAGTTGCTGGCAGCAAAGGTTCCAGCAATTTTTGCTGTAAATTTACAGTACTTGCTGTATTTTTACAGTATGCTAAATCAAACATTAATTTTACCATTTTATCTTTATTAATTTCCTTTTTAAATCCAACTAAATGTTGGAAAAAGGCTTAATTCCAACCTCAAACCCAATGTATATTGGGTGAGGGATGTATTTATGCTAAGTGTATTAGCAAATACATGCATGGAATGATGGTATGATGAGGCACTGCCAATCCAACACATGTCTATGAAGGCAATTTGCTACCAAAAAGGTGTGTCAATCAGACAATTATCTCTGTATCTCAAAATTATTAAGACAGAGTAGGGATATCTATTATGTGATATACTAGATTAGTTTATGGATCTTTTCATCACATTTTAATCTTAATTAAAAGTAGATGATTCAACTTAAAATATAGTTTAAAGGTAAAAACTACCAACGTTTTGCTGATGATAAGCATTTGCCCCACCTGGTGGAGAATAAATTTACAGAAAAAGTACTGTAAAATTACGAATTTGCTGTCATTTAGTAAATTTACAGTACTGATACTGTATTTTTACAGTAGATATTGCTGTTTGATTTCTGACAGTGGAAAGTGCTGTAAATTTACTGCAAGAACTGCTGTAAATTAACAGCAACTTTTTACAGTGTTGTTGTCACTCATTGGGGGCTCCGACCCAGGCAGAGGGTGGTCTTAGACCTATCGCTGACCTATCCCACTGGTGAAAGTATTAATAATTGCATGGATAGCATTTGTCAGACATTTTGGTACAAAAACGTTGATAATATGGCAGAGAATCTACAACAGGGGAATTCTCCCTACCACGGGTAGCTAAATAATAATTGTTATATTTCCATCTATAATGAATGATTTTTTAAACAACTTCGAAAATATTAAATATGTAGGCCTATGTATACAAATTAAAGAATTGTTATCACTAGTTTTTCAATATATTTAACTACAAATTGTTATATAATTATTGAAAATTCCTATGCTAAAGCAGTATGGTTTGTCGAAATATTACCAAGAATGCACCCTGATCAAGGCTAACCTGCAAGTAAAACTAAAAATCCTGCTATCCGTGGTTGGGAGAATAGTTTATCCATTGATGACATTTCACAGGCTTATTATTTAGTCAACATTTTTGCTGCCCATGTCAAATTTCAAGGTTTTCAATGGAATCTACTTAGGGAATAGATCACAGAGGGGAGGGGTCGAGGCCCTCTGGTGCCAGGCTAAGGCAAGGGGCCTGAGACTGATTTGCAGCATGCCGCACGCCTGCGGCGAATCTGTCGAAGGCCCTGTGCCTTAGCCTGGCACAAGAAGGTCAATACATTATTGATATATTTAGAGAATTATGAATTATCAATGTAAACATTGTTGATTTTGCCTGCATAGCCCCAACCTTTGATGAATGCCAGAGGGCATTAGATGCAACAATTAGTTACATCTCAGGAAACCAAATATTTAGGGATTATTCATCCTACCACAGATAGCCAATTTCTTGACTTTCACCTGCAGGTTAGCCTTGATCAGGGTGGGTAATATGTCGACAAATCACAAAGCTTTTGTGTAGTAATTTTCAGTAATATTGGGGGTATAGATGGGGGGTCCCATGCCGTGTGTCGAATTTAAAAAACAGCCATGTTGCCAGTCCCTATATCTCAGTTTAGACCCATGTCCCATGTTGAATTTAAGAAATAGCCCTGTTCCAGGTCCCGATCTTTTTAAAGCCCCTGTCGCATGTCGAATTTAAGGAAAGAGCTAAGTCATTTGTCCCTTAATTACCATGTCATATGTTGAATTTACGAAATGGCCCTGTCGCTGTATCGAATTTAGTGGTCTAGACCCATAATAATCTCATTATATCTATAGTATAACCTGAAAAAACCTGATAATCATTATTTTTTTAGATTTGTACCCATAATTATACATTACATATTTCCCAAGATGATTGAAAATTCATTCACAATAGGTGGAAATATGACAGTTATTCAGTATTCTTATATAGTTTTTCCCGGGGATTTGTTGACATGATTGATAAAAATCAGCCTGCAGGTGCTTGAAATACTGAAAATGAGCTATCCGTGGTAGGGTGGATTGTTCAAAAACTTGCAGGGGTTTTAACCCATTGTTCTACCATCATTAGGGGGGCCTACTTTCAGCAGACGTGTTACAAATCTCTGAAACTCTCTAAATGGTTGATTACAAAAAAACAACAGCTGAATTCAGAGCTGACTTTAAATGGTGGACATCCTTTGCGAGGTTTCTTACAGGTGAGATCATTAAAGTTTAAGCTGCAAATGTAACTATATTTACAGATGCATTTGGCGAAGGTTTTGGTGGACACAGAACTGATTATTTTGTTTACTTTTGGGGTTCTTGGAATCCTTTAGGTTCATCATGTATCCACTGTGCTGCTCCTCCAACATCTGATGATGTGTTGGGATCCATAAATTCAAAGGAATTGTGGCCCTTGTTAGTTGCAGCTACAATTTGGGGTCCTTCCATTGTTGGTCAAAATGTACTATTTTACTCTGACAGTGTAACCAGAAGAGTAAAGACAATGATTTCTACTGGTAGAAGCAAATGTACCCAAACAATGGATATGTTGCGAGAGTTCTTTTCGTTGACTCTTACTCGTAAATTTGCATTTACCATTGAACATGTTCCTGTGTAACTAATGTTGTTGCAGATTTTTTGTCTCGCCTCCCTTGTTGTTCTATTGAATCCCAAGTCAACAGTAAACTATATGAGGATTTATCCCACTGTTGCAGGGATGTCATGGGACAAGCTACATAACAAAGCTACAAGACCCCAGTCCATGGCAGATGCAGAGAATACCATAAGGACTAGAAGATCTCAATGGAACCATTATTTCAATTTTCGTTCAATTTTTGATTTGACCCCTTCACCGGGAACAGTAGAACAAGTTTGCAGTTATACTGCATTTATGTCTAACCATTTATCCTTTGTTTCAATTCAAAACTATTTAAGTGCTCTTTGGCTTTTGCACAAAATGCAAGGGTTCGACAATGTAGATCCAAAACAATTTTTGATAGTCCAAACATTGAAGGTTACTAAACATGCAATTGGAATTACTTCAATTCAGGCCTCTCACTTAACTCCCTTTAATGTAAGGGGAATTTTTAATCTCTTGGATTTTAAAAAAATTTTAGATTTATGTTTCTGGTGTGGCACTATGGTGTCCTTCCAGATTTTATTAAGGCAGGCACACATCACAAACTTCCCTCAGTGTCTCAAGGTTAGGGATCTAGATTTGGGAGCTTCAATAACCATTTCTTATTCAATCAATATCCAGTTCCGAGAAAGGATCTTAAAAATCCCTATTTGCAAACCGAAGGTCCAATCTTCTGTGGCACCACATTTTTGGAGAATGCTACTTGCACAAATTCCCCATTGTTGTTCTGAATTATTGTTCTGTTACTTAGACAATGGTAAAGCTGTTCCCCTAACATACAAGTTTTATTTCTAAAGAACTCAAACATGTTTGTACAAAACTTAAAACCTCAGGGATAACTACCTTCTGTCTTCTGTGGGTTGGTGCATCATTTTTGCATTCTTTGCACTGAAAAAAGTGGGCCTTAGAAAGTTAGTCAGAAGTCCTAACTTTTTGCCAAAACCTAAGGACTTTTGACGGTGCATTTTTGTCCAAAGTTTCTAACCTTTTTTTGACTAACTCATGGTCAAAATGACTAACCAAACAAGTAAAAGTTAGTCAATATGAACGAAAAACGTGAGGGGAAGCGTGGGATTTGAACTCGGAACACTCTATCCACTACACTACAGGATTTCATACTCCAAGAGAGGTTACACTTAGAACTATTTCTTCAACAGCTAGCCTATAACAGCTGCGACGAGGGGGAACAAATACAGATTAATGTTATGCTATTGATACATACAAAGAGGGTTCTGCAACTATGTATATAATTACAGGCAACCTAATACAAGTAATTTACAGACGCTCGAGGAGAAATTAGGTGATGTAGTTATGGGATGGGTCTGGACCACTAAATTCGACACGGCGACGGTTTCTTAAAATCGACATGCAACATGAGGCCCTAACGACATGACAGACATGGATAATACCCTAGTGACAAACGACATGGACATTTCTTAAAATCGACATGTGACATGGGGTTTCACTAGTGACAAAGACATGCGACATATCCATTTCTTATCATCGACAGGGGACATCAGGACCCCCCCCATCAAGGGCCCCTATGGGGGTTATGAGTTGTTATAGTTAGGCCTATATGGGTTGTATCAACGAGTATAGAAATAATGTTTACATGTATACATAGCCCATTGTCTGTAACATGTACATGGCATTGTATTGAACACAATACTTTGATTTCTGGGGCAATTTGAAATTTTTTTTTTTTTTCAACGTTTAGCTCTGAAAATTAAAGTGCTATCACCAAATTATCGTATAGACCTAAGGAATGGCCATAGTGAGTCCCAGATTTGAATGCACTCACCACGGGCCTCCTCCCCCCCCCCCCCAATCTGCCACTGATTAGTCAATGTGACTAAGGGGTTAGTCAAATTGAGAATATATGGAAATGATGACAACAGTATCATAATGTCTAGATGTTACTTTATAATTCCGTTTCGAAATGGAAACTAATGATAATTAGGTTAATTAATCTGTTGACTAACCTAAGGGTTAGAAGGTTAGTCAGTGTGACTAAGGTTAATATCATGATAGTAATAGCACATAGAAAAAGGTTAGAAAGTTAGACTATCAGTGACCAACCCATAATTTTGGTGGCAAAAGGCAGATTTGACTAACTTTCTAACTTTTCACTTTTTTCAGTGTGGGCTTCAATGTAATTGATTTTGAAACATGAGGAAACTGGAGAAATTTAGCAGCGATTCTCTATTTAGAGGAATATCTGGAGACTGTTATTCGTTCAGATTTAAAGGCATCATCTTTTCTTAAATATCATTTTGAAAAAAGAAAAAGAAAACGGTGGTAATATCAAACTTTCATTACCTGTATCTCTTGGCTGATTTTGGTTAATAATTAATTTCCTAAATCAGCAAGAGCAGTAATTCTCCTACCTTAATATAAGACATATATTAATCCAATGCAATCAATTGAAGACACCAACTATAGGATGAAATGTGTACTCACATAAACCAGTTCAATAAAGAATATATAAATACACGAAATAATTTCTGCAACTGGCGGCAAAGTATAGCCGTGGAGCAAACCAAGGAGAAGCAGCTGAGACCTTATTTATCTACCCATAATTGTTTGCTATTTAAGTTATATAATTGTCTATTTTCAAATTGTTGTCACTTCTGTGGTTTCTGTAGTCTATATGCTGGGTCCCCCCCCCCCAAACTTCTCAATCCTAAATCCAATCAAGTAAGCCAGCAGTGTCTATAAAACCTTAAAAGTCTGTAAAAAGAGCTCAAACACACTGTAAGAATTTTGATTAAAAGCAATATTACAATTACACACAAATAATATTTTTTTCAGAAATCACAGATGAAGATTAAACAGTAAAATGGACAAAAAGAAATCGAATCAGCCGAATTGAGAACTTCAAGAAAATCCACAGATTCATATGTGCTTTAATAGAATGATGCGGAAAAAAAAGCAAAACTAAATAAGATTCACAGAAGCTAGCAACAAAGAGAAAAGTCTGCTGCGTGATTCTATCAAGATCTAAACAACTCAGCTCAAGGCTAAAGAGATGACGGTAAATAGGCTGAAGTTATTGTAGGAGAAGAGAAAGCAGAACATTGATGCCCACTGAAGGTTTACATCTCAGGGCTAGGATCATGCATGCAATTCAGGATACACACAGATGTTGCAACCTTTGATGGTTAAGAGCAATAGGACAATGAAGTATACAGATTATATATAATATATACCACAGGTGGGAAATAAAGAAAGTACTGAGAATCAAGTGTGTTTCGAGAGAATGAAGAGAAAGAAGGGGAAAAGTTTAATTTTTGGTGAAAATTTAAAATCTCAAAATAGTACATAGAATAAAATCTGCTTTGACAGAATGCATAGAGAAAAGAAAGGCAAACATCTGCCTACTCGATAAGAGGCACACTAGGTGCAGCAAGGAAAATCATTAACCAACTCAGCTCACAGCTCAGCCAGATTGATAGAATGCTGATGTTTGTGTAGAAGAGAAAGGAGAAAATTGATGCCCAATGAAAGCACATCCTCAGGGCTAGGATCATGCATGCAATTCAGGGTACACATCAAGGAGGCGGCCGTTAGTGACTAAAAGGATCATGACAAACATCTAAATTCATTGGATTTCTAGGATAACTAGAGGGCAATCGGTAAGAACATTCAATTGTTTTACTCTTTTTTATTTTTTTCAATAGAATTGCTAAAATAATATCGAAAGGTAAGTGTGAGTGACTAATGCAGTGCCATCTGATGTGATTTTATTTTCATTGTAGGATTTTCTTAAAATTTCATTCAAACATGATAGAGTATTTTAAGAATGACAAATGTGAAAATGAAAAGAAAGTGAGGGAAAAAAAAGACATGTATATTATGTGGACAGAAAAAGTAGGCAATTGTAGATAATTATGCATCCCTCTAACCACCCAATGAGTTTTGAAATTTTGTCATGATTTTTAACCCCTTCAACCCTCTATTCCTGAGAATATTAGGTAGAAAATATCCATAGACAAGAGAAAGTAAGCTTTCCAATGATGCAAACCTTTATAAAATATTCCTTTTAGAAGCTAAGATAATTATGGTTGTATAAAGTGCCTTACCTCTTGTATAATAGAGACACCCCGGTCCTGATTATCATATTACTTTTCATGTTATGGCAACTTGAACTTTACCATATTTAGTAAAGAAAAGAAGGCATATCTAATTATAGAAAATGATATAAATGTTATAACTTTTGATTCAGAAGGTTATTTCTCTACCTATTTTGAAGTATTAGGTGAACAAAGATATTTTCTACACTATCCATGACAAATGTTCCATTGACCCTAAAAACTCTTTTTTTCTGTAACCATGGTAACTTAACAACCTTTCTTAAATGTAGAATTTCCCGGAAAAAACATTCCATTGCAAATTTCCCATAATGCCTCATTCATGAAAATTTGGTAATTTCTGTAAATGCCATTGAATTCTTTGCAAATTTTCATATGAGTCAAGTTTTCACACAAAATTACATGAAAAAATATGTTTTTCCAAATAATTCCTTATTCATTGCAATTAAGAGGGGGATTTTGAGGTTTTGCCACATTTGCCCTAAATTGGGCATGATGTCCTGTACTTAAATATGTGTTCTAAAAGAACTATTTATCTTTGAAGGATGATATAAAAAGCTGAAGATTCTTTGGAGCATCAGGAATATTTTGTCATTTACCTTTTGACTGTAGGTTAAATACTCATTTTGCAATTAGAAAATAACCATAACATTATTAGGTCCAATTTATGGATAAGAGCCATGTGGTGGCAAAATATGGCCTTTTGGGGTGGAAGGGGTTAAGGAATCACACCAAACTCCTATTTACCTTTGATATCAACTAGTCTAGGTAATATTTATACTGAATAAAATTCATTGTTCACTAAGTTGATGTATGTAGCTGTATAATCAGCCTTGTAAATTTTCAATTTTCCAAAGGCCCTGTGCTTTGTTACTGAGCAGCACATTAAATGTGTGTCCTTGTTTATGTTGATCTAAATATAGTATGCAAGGCTAAGCTTAAAGGCCCGGTCACATATAGAAACTGAACTGAACTCAACAGTCTTAAGGTTTAGAGACAAGATGGTTGCAAACTAACCAGTCGTAATGAAAAACTGACTTGTGGTCACACATATAGAGACTGGATGGTCTTAAGTCTTCTTGCTCCTGCCTATAAACACAATCTATTATAGGTCAAAGAGGAGTGGCTATTTGCCTTCATCTCATTTGATAATAGACTGAAGACAGTTAAGTTGAGTCTCAAGTTATGTCACATATATAGAGACTGGATTTTAAATCTGCTTGAGACTGAAGACTATCCAATCTTAAGGCCGGTCACATATTTAGAATGGGTCTTAAGATTGCTATGGACTCAAGACTATCCTGTTTTAAATCTTCAACATCTCAAGATTTGAGACCAGACTGATCAGTCTTGAGAAAGCTTAAAACTACAGTTTTAACCCTATGTCAGGCCTTAAGTCTTTTGCGATATCATGTCTGCATTTGTGCAGGACAATTTGATGTCCAGCTATTCCAACAGTTAAGTTTGAACAACGAGTACAATTTGAAAAGATGTGCGTAATAATGACATCCTAACTTCAATGTTGTTGGCTTTGCAACCACCCACCGGTTTAAATTAGGTTTTAATTTTAGCTTAGTACAGGGAATATGTTGTCTGTTGTCTGTGTAAAACAGCAATTGCTTGGGAAAACAATAATATTGTTTTCCCAAGCAATTGCTGTTATTATTTATAGGCTATTTAATAATCACTGTTCTGCAACTGACCACAGGTAGGAGAAATAATTCTGCACAAACCTGATGAAAATATCCATATCATGCAACCACAATCATTGTCCTTTTTTTCTGATTAACAATCTTCATGTTATTATAGAGACTTTTAGTTTCAGATTACATTTTGAGAAAAGACATATCTTGGTTTTCTTTGCCTGGAAGATTAATGAAGAAATTATATCTTTTCAGATTTGGTTTATGGAGTTCTTGAATGGAAATCGCATATGATGTAAGATTATGCAGGTAAGATTTTGAAAGATAAACAGATTGTGTTGGAATGAATTTGATCCTTAACAAAGATTATGAATAGTAAACATTTCTATTTGAACACACGTATGATCGTTGCTGTCAGCTTTGTTAAAAGAATGTTAATTTCTACAAAATAAAAGAATGGTGATTTCCAAGTCCAATAACGTTTTTGTCACTACGTTGACGGCCCGTATGGTTTTCTCTAATTGCCAGTTCACACAAGGCTTTCAAGTCATTACGCTAGGATCTTGTTTTTGACTGATTTGATTCAGATGTTTTTGCAATGTGGATTTTTAAATGTTGGCTCTTGCTCTGTATACATCGTTTCTGGCTGTTGATCTGACAAATGTGACCAACATTGGTCGTGGTTTCCATTTGGAATAAGTTGCATCTTGGTATATTTGATCGGTTTCATTTCTTGACACACATATGGACGACTGATTTCAGATCTTCTTGCTATTTTTTGGTACTCCTTGTATCCATATTGCATTCCGATGGATTCCTAAGTTTCGATTTTGCCTTTTCCTAACTGTTCCACTTGCTTTTAATTTTTCTTGCAGTTCTTTAATATATCTTTGCTGTTGACGGATGGCACCTGTGTCTGTTTCTTTTGGCAGTCCTCGGTTGAGGTTATCATTTCATCTATTTTCTGAGTTTCCATAGCCAAAGATTGTGCTTGGATCCGAATATTTTGTTCATTTTCATCCAATCTTTTCCGTATTTCAAGAATTCCAAGGATATCAGCCTCTATTTGATCGAGTCGTAGATTAATTCCTTCGATTCCATTGGGAATCTTTTCAAGCTTTACTGATTTGGCTAGCAGGATATCAGGTTTTTGATCGATGGTTAATAGAGCAGGTTCAGTCAGAGGTATGCTGCCAGTTGAGTTACCATTTTGCGTGGATTGCAGAGGCAGATATAAGATTTCGAAAAGGGGGATCCGCATACAGGCTAAGTGCTAAAACGATGTGCATTTGTGTACAAACGTGCAACGTTTTATCTGTTTGGCAAGTTTAAGTCTCCACAAAAAAAAGGGGGGGGGAGGACCCCCTGGACCCATCTGGATCTGCCCCTGGATTGATCTTCAAATATTTTAGTCTTTTAGGTTTAGGAGAGTCTTTTATTGTCTTCTTTGGATTTCATGTTGTTTTAGTTTCATGGTCACCCATGATGGTTCACTATTGTAATCTTTAAGGAAATAATTATTACAGTATATACAGCGCAGCATTATATATTACTTTGTTTACAGGTTGCTATGTAGTTAGCACACTTGAATATCGCTCGGGTATAGTCCGCTGGGTTTGTTCCAATATGTCTATGTAGATTTTTCATATGTGCATAAATAATTTGGTAGTTCACAAGGTATATCCATATTCCATGAGCTTTTCATATGCGGATTGTAATCATTCAAGTCGAAATGATCCTAGCTGCTGCGATCAAGTAGATAATATGGTTTTCTCCCCCCCCCCCCCCCCCATCCTGCTAGGCATGTCCTGCTCACCATGATTTTTTTATCAACGTTTTTTATTGCAATAAATATTTTGCTACAATGATCTATAAGACAAACCATCTTAATTCAAATCAAGGCAGAAAAGATATAAGCAAAATATATATTTTTGTACAAATTTGTGGGATCAACTTTCCTTTTTTATTTTTATCAGCTATTCAAATCTGATCAGAAAAAAAAAAAGAAATTAACCATAGTAAAGCTTCTAATCTTTCACATGTTCAAAGTAAATGGTAGATAATATAAATATATAAATGCTTCTCTGTCCTGCATTTATCCAAAGTAGCAGACATGCAAAATCCAACAAAGGGGGTATAGATGGGGGGGGGGGTCCGGTTTCGTCTGTCGAATTAAAAAAATGGCTGTATCGCCATGTCAACTTTAAGAAATGGTCATGTTGCAGTGTCGATTTTAAGGGTCTACACCCCCAACATACATGATTTGTTTTGCTGAGCGACTGCTGGAGGTATCGGAGTATCGATTTTTAGTTTATAATTTGCCATCCAGGTGGCGCCTTGAACAGTTGTGTGTACCATTATATACAAACTAAAACAAGTTCTTGAGGGTCCCTCAATAGGTGTGTATAAGTCACCAGAACGATCTGATGTATATAGGAAATCCGCCACTATTAGGGGAAAGACACTCATATGAACTATCAATATGATTCTTGACAGTGTATCAAATGCCCAGAATTATCTTAGCAGTGAGGGCCAATTTGCGGTGATACTAACACTTTTGTATCCCTGACCGCAGAAACCTTTAGAAAATCCTTTGGCTGTTACTTGCATTAAATCACCACAAGTAACAACGGTAGCAAATCCCTATACACCCTTCTTATGAACCTGCGCAGTGCAGGCCTGCTGTGTCCCAGACCAAGGTGAGGGGAGTCCCCTCACTGGATCACTGCCCTCCATATAGGCTGACAGTGGAACCATTCAGAACTTTTTTCTATATTTCACAAATCCACTAACAAGAAATCAAATTTGCCCTTTTTAGCACTCATATTAGCATGCAAAAACAGTTGTTCTTTTCTACAATTAACCTAATATTATAATAAATATGTAGTTTAGGTACACTAAGGAATTCTTTGAGATTTGATTGCCTTTTATTTGGAAGGAAGTCATCTCTAAAAACAAGTTAATTGCAGGTACTCACCAAGAGGGATTGTTATGGAGCTCAGTCATCACAGTTTCAATTACCCTATATCCCCCTCCCCTGCCATATACACATAGCACACACTACTATTAAGTACAGGTAGTTGACCACATGAATGGGCCCCAATTGTCACTTGGTTCTGCACCAAGCCTAGTGGTCACTGCTGCAGACTGAACTGGACAGGGTTCACATTACACCCAAAAGGGGACACCACCTTCAAAAAGAAGGGTGTATAATTCCACTTTGCAGTGCACAGTTTCACGTGCGGTGATGTTGCCCTCTGGTAGCAAAGCACTGCAGAGTGGAAAATGGCTTTTAGTCACCTTACAAGGTTAGATACTCTCAATTCCGATTAGACATAGCAACCTTTCATTTCATATCATGCAAAATAGATAAGTGTGTGCAACATTTGATTAAGTGTAAAAATGTGCGATATCAAAGTGAAGTCGTAGTCCTCTTACAGAAAAAATGAGAGTTCAATTCCAAGTGTCAAAGTGGTATGTATTTCTCCAGCTATGAAAATACAATTTTGAAATCTGGATACAGCAGCTTTTTTGTGTGACTTCACACACAGACGTCCTCTGTCAGGTGGACAGGGGATGCAATATGAAATCTGAGATATAGACAACTTTTTCTATTTGAAAAATCACTCCATAGAAACAGTAATGTTATATACCCATACTTAAGCATCGCAGCTACAGTATAACACAGAAATGTAACAAAATAGTAATTTCACTGGCCCCTCTCTTTAAAATGTATGACATGTAAGTTATAATTTATCTATTATGCGTTTGACTGCTCTCAGCCTCGTATTAAGCCAAGTCATTTCAGTATGATCTGGCCGTTTTGGTTTTTTTGCAGAAACTATAATTTTTTTGAGCAACCAGCATTTGTTGAAAATTTCTATAGACCCATTCACCATGAAACGGTGACTTTAAAAGTTATGGAAGAACGTTTTTTTTTTCAAGCAACCATAACTGTGTAGATAATGCACATAAAGTTCTACTTCAAATATTAGGGAATTAAGAATAAAATTTAAAAATCCATCTGGACTGGATTTGCAAAACATATAATAGAATGAAAGCATTCTATTTAGAATTAAAGTCTGAAAAGATGAAAATAAAACCTTTTACAATAATAACTTGATATGAGGCCCTATAGAAAGAATGTAATTTGTAAAATGTCAAAATCAATACATTTACCACATCTGTCATTCCTTTACGATTACAACGGTATATAATGCTAGTTACTGTTACGTATTGTTATAATACAGCTAAATCCATAAGATTGAAAATGGTCAAAAAGTGCTAAAAATGATCATTTTCAAAGATTCCCTATGGGGATTTACAATATGATTTGGTTGTTAAATGTTTTTTGACCACTTGAAAGAAATGATTTGATGTCTTCTACGTCCTCTATCACCCAATAAATGAATTTAGAGTTCCTATGATGTGTTTTACATGCTTCATAAATTATTGTCAAAGGATGAAAAAGTAAAGCTTTCTTAGTGCAAGGATCTATAGAACTGATTGAAAACAACCACAACAGAAACCAAAAATATGTCCAAAAAGAATTCCTAAGTCCTCCTGAATTCTTCAATTGGCTCAATGAGTAACGTGTATGAATACTTTGGTGGGATTTACCAAGATGTTTTCACATCTATTGAAAAGAAACACTAATATTGAAAATAGCGATTAGAATACTTTTTTGGTTACAATGTAGTCCAATCGCCCTTCATACATCTATTCCAAAATTTACAACTTACTGAAACATATTAGTAACATTACTCAATTTCCTTTTTTATTTGTGTACCTGGACAATTATCACAGTAATAAACAAGGCCTGCGTCACCAACACCAGTGGCACGACAAGCCTCACTGCACGCTATGATTGACGAGAGTGCTATTGGATTTGTTGCAACGGGAGGTCGCTTTTAAAATAACTTGGGAATTTCAGGTACTTAACGATAGCCTGTAATAGCTAAATAGAAATATCTTATGCTAATGCTTAATTTCCTTTCTACACAGATTTAAGGCTGGGATACTTTAGATATCTCCATCAGGAAAGAGCAAGATATAACAACTTTTAAGAAAAAAATTCTGAGATTGATTAAAAATGGGGAAATTGTATGCTCCTATAATATAGCCTCGACCTGAATCTCATCAAACCAATTACTGCATATTGTATATGTTGTGCTTATCATTCCATCACATCCCATTTTTCATAATTTCATGAATCATTGGTTAAAGTCTGCCTTAACTTACTTAATTTCTAATAACAACAAATTGTTAACTGTTTTTTACTTAATTTCTGTTAAATATTTGCATTTATGTCCCCCACTATTGTACCCCAACTTAACTGAGAACTGAGGGAGAACAGACCAAGGTTTGAGATGTTTTCAGTATAATAAAACTGTTAGAAAAAAAAAATCCCAATTAGTGTCCTTGTCACGTCACAAATTTGGGGATCTTACTTATAAATACATGAAATAGACTTGTTCTTCAAAGTCTCATAACCCTGTTGATTCTTGGGATATTCTTATTATATCTCTGACATCATTAGTTCTTGTTACAAACGCTGAAAGAACTTGATTGGAAAATATTCATCCTATAATTATGTGCAAGGTTCCCTTTAAGGCCATATTCCACTTTGCCGTAGGGAGCATATGCGCTTGCAATTCTTAGGTACTGCAAGCAATTTGCTGTTTTGATACCAACATGTTGGTATCCCCCACTGCAAGCAGTCCATAGAAAACCTATATAATGCATGCAGGGGCCGCAAGCCACTGCAACAAGTACCTGTATTCCACCTTGCGGCACCCTAGTTACCGCAAGCAAGTTTCTGACAGTTTGGTTGTGTTTTTTCATGGTACCACAAGGAAATACCCTATAGTGAAATAAAGCCTTTCCCAGCCAAGGATATGACGTTGTAGCAGTATTCTGGACTGATTCTTGTTACCTCACTCTGTAAGTTCTTTTCGATGACTCCCAATAATGTCGCTGCGACCAATGGTTGTGACGTTACATTGTGACCTTCTGATAACTTTCTTGTAACATTATCTATGAGGCTGATATTGTGACCTCACCTCATAAGAATGTCACAATAATGTTCTGTTTAGGTATGGTTGAGATGTTACTGATTCAGGATGTCACAATAACATTCTGTGGTTTACGTTAGTTCGACACCTAATCTATCAAGATGGTCACAGTAACATTCTATTTAGGTAAGGTTGAGACCTGACCTAATGATAACATCACAATAACCTTCTGTTTAGGTGAGGTTGGGACCTCCCTTGGTCAGGAAGTCACAACAATCTTCTGTTTAAGTGAAGTCTAGACCTCACCTAATGAGAATGTCATAATGACATTCTATATGTACTTTTTTATAGATATATGTACCAACTAGATCTTAACTTAGACAGTTGGTTGATACTTACAATAACTTTCAAAATGTTTATCAATTTCTATGGAATCAACTTGTATGATTTTGTTCTCTTATTGTACCTACATGGAAGAACATCGATGTAATGATGAATGTGGTTTGATATATAAAAAAAGACAAATTTAATTTGATCGTGACCTAACCTCACCAGAATGTTATGATAAAATTGTGCAAACCATTACTATATTTTATAGGGATCTCTTTTGCCATTTCCATGACATCATAACTGTTTTCTTTGATATGAAAAAAGGGTGAATGTTTGTAATTGTTTGCATTGACTCTCATATGGGTGGCTACCATCGTCAAAATCACAAAAAAAAAACATAGGCCATGTTTGCAGCTACATATCTTGGTGTGGCTATGATATTTTTGGTAGTGCTAATAATAGCTACCTCACCGAGAGTTCAGCAGGGTTGGATCTAGTGTAAAGCGTGCAGGCATTCCCCATGCCCTTCTTTTCAGGCTGTGGGAGTGACAGTCCAAGCCCGTCCAAGCCCAGTCACTACTTACAAGAGGCGGGGAATATCAATTTAACTGTTTACTGCACTTACAACCTATCCCAAGAAATCATTGAAAAAGACAGGCATCTGAGTCTCCCTATCATACTCCTTACCTGATTATAGTTTTCTAAATTGACCCTGACCCGATTATGATTTCATTAAATTTGACTGCATGTTGTTGTTATGGATATTTACTTATTAACTGGAGAACTGCTATTACCTATCATCTGAATCGTCTAAGTTAAACCTCCTTCATCCTTGCTAGCCAAGTGGTAGACTGATCCACGAAATGGGCGCTCATATCCATGACACAGACAACGCTTGGTTTAGAGTCAAGTTTATTAGTGGATATGTCAATCGCATTACAATTGCCAGTGTTTTCACAGCCTAACTTATTCCTAGGTTCACAAATAACACACTTGAAGGCAAGCTTTCTCCGTAGAGTCCGGTCAACTTTGTGTGATCGTGCAACAGTATAGTTCCTTTACTAGTCACCAGATGTCCGTATAAACCCCTGAATCCCTAAGACTTGTTTTGTTCCAAACGGTATCGAAGAGTTCTCTCTCTGGTCTTAACCACAGATTCCCACCTATATATAGTAGTCTGATTATTGATTTTCTCCCAAGCAGTGCTGCTCATTGGGAGATGTAGCCTGTCTGCTGTAGATGAGCAGGTTTATCACACCTACCAGAAGCCCCTGCTGTGCTTACATTACGTAATGCAGTAATTTGTATAATTTCAAATACCTTTTATGATATGTCTTCTACAATCTGGTGACTGTTCTTTTATTTTATTTATATACTACTGATTATATGCACAAGGTGTTTGTTTCTACCTTTGTGCAAATTCTCCTTTACCCAATTATATATTTTTTAAGATGCAGCTGCTGACATTTTTGTCCAAAACAAAACTGCAGTGACCAGTTTTATTCAAACAACTAAATTAGTCTCCCATGATAATTGCCTGATGTGTAGTCACATTTTTGGTAAAGAGTGTGAAGCCATCTTGGATAAGAAGTTTTATTACAATAAGTGACACACATTAAAACATTGTAAAACAGATAATGATAATTATATATGTATATAAGTCAAGAAGTCGACAGAGAAAAGTTAACATAGATTTGTGTAGGCCTTTGGGTATTATTCATCCAATCCTGAAAGGTTGTAGGTGGCCAGATCACTGTTGTAGCTGAAATGGATCGAGGTCTCACACAACTAATTGTGGCACCATCTGTAGTGTCATAGACCTCTCTGTCCCAAGATGAAGGAAATGACTGGCTTTGAGTGGCTGATAATGAATTAAAGAAAACTGACAGAATTGAATGAAAATTCACAGGCACCCCTTATCATTTTCTGTTATTTCATTAAAAATAGATTTATGAAATAGGCTCTGTGCTCCATAAATTTGGTCATAGCAAAAGTGCCAAAATGGAGTTAGGTCAACATCTGGGGCTCTTGCTCAAAATTGTCACGGTCAACCTACTCTTTGAAATTTTGATATTTTGTGTGCCAAAGAGTCCTCAGTTGGTTTCTGAGTCACTTTCATGCGGTGCTATGTTCTGAATATATTTTTTCCCAGGATCTGTTATATATAATACAGGAAACAAATACAGGAAACTATACAGGAAAGAAAAATGAAGGCGGAGCGGTGGTTATCTAGATTCCCCTGTCGTGGAGAGTAAGGTTAGAGCTGATTTGTCAGGGGGCCTAGTCCAACAAGGGTAGGCTGGTAGATGTATTCCCAACCAGGTCAGAGCAGGGGCAGAGCATGCAGTCCATTCCTGACAGTAGGGGGGTTCTCTTGGTTCTCCCACCTTCAGGTCCAGCAGTGGTTTGGAATGGCAGAGGGCTTCCATTCCCAACATACGGAGGCATAATGAGAGGGCTATCAACTTGTTATAAAAACAAAAGATATGTCATACTAACCTGATGATGATAAAATGTTTGTTTAATTCAAGATTCAACACTAATCTATTTTTATTATTATTAGTATTAATCAACATCTTTTCATTTACACAAAGTTCTTCCGATGCTGGTGATACAAATTGAATTATAGTAAATTGACCATAGTAGATGAACATATATGAATATATACAAATAATACACCATAACTAAATGCTTTTTTGTCAGTCATAGAATACTAAACAATCTTCCGTATAACCTGCTTAAGTTCTTTTGTACTCATAGTTGTATCCACAACTTCCTTCAGAAGATTCCATTGTGTAACGCCTTTATATATGTTATGCAATATCGTATAAGTACTCATTATTTGATACATTTTAACTTTTAGTATTTTCTTTGTAAACCATTAGGCAAAACCCATCCATTCCACATAGAGAAATACAATAAATATTGTATTCTTTAATTTGTTCTTTTGTGTGTGTAAGTTTATGTCCCCTCCTTATTGCCCCAGCCAGTATAGAACCTCAGTTACCCACACTCCCCTCAGTGTCCACCTGTGGTGGGGGCTTTTGTCTCGACTTAGCAGCAGGGTTTTCACAGTTTTGTATATTGCTCCTTCAATATTAATCCAAGCCACATACAGTATGCCTGTGAATTATTCAAAAGAACCATCTGGACATAATAAACATTTTTGAAATTTCATTTCTTTCTAATCCTTAAAATCCCGTCCCCAGGGGCAAGAATAGCTTGAGAATTGTGTCGGCTGACAAAGGGAAGTTGGAAGCCAGCGTCCAGCAGACAGGCTGACACCAGGTAATTAAGGAAGCCACATCGTTTTCCGACAATAAAAACGGCCGACAAAGAATTAACCTTCAATTAACAATAAATATATTAAACAGGGCTAGCTTTATGGTGAAAAACATCAACGATGAACGGGTTTTATCGTCAGACAGCCTGGCGCCTCTTTCTGGACATTAAACACCTCTTTATTATCCAAAATTCATCATCCATCACGTCCCAACCATACAAAATTATCCCAACAATAAAAATTATCGGCCGACTTGAGAAAAGTCGGTTGACAAAAAGTTTATCATCAATGATAAACTTTTATCGGCCGACGATTTCACCCCGTGTGGACGGGGCTTGAACGAAGAATGAAAGGAATAGCTTCAAATTAAAATCCATGGTGAGTCCCCAGAAAGGTGTTTTACTTAAACATTCTAAATATCAAATACCTCCCCAGCAAACAAAGTCCCGTGTTCTAAATGTTTGAGTACAAGATAAACACATGTATGAAAGTCGTGCAGCACACATGATTCTGGTAACACAATTCCTGGTGTTCCCCGTGAGATTTTGACATGAGTTTCTGCTCAAAAATGTTTGTGAGAAAACTCATACTTAATTGCATTCTACGCTAGAATACAGAACTAATTAATCACAAGTTTCAAATAATTAGTGTTATACTATGGGATAAGATCCTGTTTTATATAAATTCTACTTCCAAATTATGTGTTTGCTGGGCATGTGTTATATTCAAATCATGTGCCTCCCCTCTTAGCCCTATGGTTCGCCTCTCATCCCCTCCTCCCCTCTCGGCCCTGTGCCTCCTCTCCCGGCCCCGTGCTTCCCCTCCTGGCCCTGTGGCTCCTCTCCCGGCTCTGTGCCTCCCCTCCCAGCCATGTCCCTCCTTCCTGGCCCTGTGCCTCCCCTCCCGGCCCTGTGCCTCCTCTCCTGGCCCCGTGCTTCCCCTCCCGGCCCTGTGCGTCCCCTCCCAGCCCTGTGCTTCCCCTCCAGGCCCTGTGCTTCCCCTCCCGACCCTGTGCGTCCCCTCCCAGCCCTGTGCTTCACCTCCCGGCCCTGTGCCTCCCCTCCTGGCCCTGTGGGTTTCCTCCCAGCCCTGTGCCTCCCCTCCCGGCCTTGTGCCTCCTCTCCCAGCCCCGTGCTTCCCCTCCAGGCCCTGTGCCTCCCCCCCCCGGCCCTGTGCCTCCCCTCCTGGCCCTGTGGGTTTCCTCCCAGCCCTGTGCCTCCCCTCCCAGCCCTGTGCCTCCCCTCCCGGCCCTGTGCCTCCTCTCCCCACCCTGTGCTTCCCCTCCCTGCCCTGCGCTCCCCTCATGGCCCTGTGCCTCCCCTCCTGGCCCTGTGGGTTTTCTCCCAGCCCTGTGCCTCCCCTCCTGGCCCTGTGGATTTCCTCCCGGCCCTGTGCCTTGCCTCCCAGCCCTGTGCTTCCCCTCCTGGCCCTGTGCTCCCCTTCAAGCCCTGTGCCTCCCCACCTGGCCCTGTGCCTTCCCTCCTGGCCCTGTGGGTTTCCTCCCAGCCCTGTGCCTCCCCACCCGGCCCTGTGCCTCCCCTCCTGGCCCTGTGGGTTTCCTCCCAGCCCTGTGCCTCCCCTCCCGGCCTTGTGCCTCCGCTCCCAGCCCTGTGCCTCCCCTCCTGGCCCTGTGCCTCCCCTCCCGGCCCTGTGCCTCCTCTCCCGGCCCCGTGCTTCCCCTCCCGGCCCTGTGCCTCCCCTCCTGGCCCTGTGCCTCCCCTTCTGACCCTGTGGGTTTCCTCCCGGCCCTGTGCCTCCCCTCCCGGCCCTGTGCCTCCTCTCCCGGCTCCGTGCTTCCCCTCCAGGCCCTGTGCTTCCCCTCCCGGCCCTGTGCCTCCCCTCCCGGCCCTGTGCCTTCCCTCCCGGCCCTATGCCTTCCCTCCCAGCCCTGTACCTCCCCTCCCGGCCCTGTACCTCCCCTCCTGGCCCAGTGCTTCCCCTCCAGGCCCTGTGCCTCCCCTCCCGGCCCTGTGCTTCCCCTCCTGGCCCTGTGCCTCCCCTCCCTGGCCCCATGCCTCCCCTCCCGGCCCTGTGCCTCCCCTCCCAGCCCCGTGCCTCCCCTCCTGGCCCTGTGCCTCCCCTCCCGGCCCTGTGCCTCCCTTCCCGGCCATTACCTCCCCTCCCGGCCATGTGGTTCTCCTCTCAGCCCCTCCTCCCCTCGCGGCCCTGTGCCTCCTCTCCCGGCCCCGTGCTTCCCCTCCAGGCCCTGTGCTTCCCCTCCCGGCCCTGTGCCTCCCCTCCCGGCTCTGTGCCTTCCCTCCCGGCCCTATGCCTTCCCTCCCAGCCCTGTACCTCCCCTCCCAGCCCTGTATCTCCCCTCCCGGCCCAGTGCTTCCCCTCCCGGCCCTGTGCCTCCCCTCCTGGCCCTGTGCCTCCCCTCCCAGCCCCGTGCCTCCCCTCCTGGCCCCGTGCCTCCCCTCCTGGCCCTGTGCCTCCCCTCCCAGCCCTGTGCCTCCCCTCCCAGCCATTACCTCCTCCCGGCCATGTGGTTCTCCTCCTGGCCTTGTAATTCCCCTCTCTGTAAGAAGGTACCAAGTTTAAATAAGACTCTAGTTTACATGCTCTACTTGGGGTTCTTTTGGCTAGCCATCGTTTGCCATAATTACAATAGTTTACATTGGTATATGGTGAATGCTTGAGAAAGTTAAGCATAAATCATTTAGACTGAGGGCATTGTGAGACGTAGCATAGGTAAGTGAAACGGGGTTTCTTCAGTACAAAAGCAGTTGTTTATGGCAGTTGTTCTTTCCAAGCCTTGCCATTGTCAGTGAGCACATCATAACTAGTTACATTGTTATTCTGCAATTATGACACCAAATTTGTTATGTAACCAATGAAGTTGTGGATTAGATTCCAAAAGGGTCACGGTATCGCTAATCCAACATCTGTGTCATACCTCCATGAGTTTTGTGTTTCTTTACGTGAGTTTGCACGGATTTACCGGAATTTCGGGTCCAGTCACATGAGTTTTAGGTCGATTTACACAAGTTTCGGATCAATTTATGTGAGTTTTGTTATGAAAAGGAAGTTACAAACTCTCACAAAGTTCTTGTAATGAAACACCCCACAGTTTCAGAAATTAGACAATTGCAAAATATGAAATATATCTTCATAATTGTTTGTAAGTCCCTGAATCATCCATTAGAATTCCACATTTTAAATTTGTCTTTTAATATTTGTAATAGTATGAAAATTACATAAAATTATGATATTGTCGTAAAACAAAAGAATTGTTTATCAATAAGCACATTTTCTAGGCAAGCGCTAGAGTTTGCTTTATTTTAACCATTCACGAGGGGGTTTCATAATTCTCCACCAATGCTGCTTCATATTCTTAGTCTCAGTGAGTAGAGCATCATGAGTGGAACACACAGTAGAGTGGCATATTATGTAACTCTTTAATCCATTATGTAGTGATTCTTTGTTTTCAATAGTAAGTCTTTGCTCTATAATTTTTACAGATTAGCTTAATCGAAAATCTGCTAAACCTTTAATGGAATATACCTAAGGAAATTTACAACACATTGGTATTCATTATATGTTTTGCTCCTTCTTTAGTCAGTAACCACATTTTGGGAAATCTTCAGGATACAATGCCCCTATAGTCTAGGCTATATAAAACACACATAAAAGAAGCAGAATCTCTGTAAATGGTTATATAAGTGTGACGTTCTCTGGTAAGTCGGGGTTGCCGATTCTTACAACAGAGGAACGTGGGGGTTGTTCGGGTCTCGGGGCGGACGGGGAATCCGGGCCAAGAACCGAGATGTGTTTCTAGAGTCGTGCCTCGCGCACGAGGGGGGGCTGAGCGAATCGATCGGGAATCGGCACTCGATGTCAACGGAGGACTGCGGGGGAGGGAAATTATGGTAGGGGTACGGGTCGGCCGGGGGGCGGTCCACCCCTGAGTTCCGGTCCGCGGGGGCGACGGGCCGACGGTCGCCTATTGTTTGGTAGCGTGGGGCCGAGCATGCCGCGCCCTCGTCCCCGCGGACTTCGCTCCCTCGTTCCGCTCCCCATGTCTTCGTACCATACTACGCCTCGGTTTCCGGTACTACTTCGGGCCTTCGTGCCCTACTCCGTTCCCTCGTTCCTCGTTCTTCGGGCCATCGGGCCCCTTACCCTATGTTTCTACTACCTATCTCGAACTTCGACTGTTTTGTCCTAACTTCGGCTTAATTACTCTGTTCGGCTCATCTTTAGCGGTTGTTTCAGGAAAGAGGACACGTCTGGACACCAGGAGAACTGTTAAAGAACTCTGTTTATTCGGGCCTCACCGCCCCTTTATATACTAGAGAGGTCAGCCCTGATTGGCTGCCTTCGGTCACGTGACCTACAACTGACGTCACTTCCGGTTTATATATTCCGTTTCCGGTTTACATTTCACTTCCGGTTTACATATTTCCGGGTTTCGTTCCATTACGTTTTCGTTATTCGTTCTTTACATATTCGTTATTCGTTCTTTACATATTCGTTATTCGTTCTTTACATATTCGTTCTTTACATCTATTTCGTTCTTCGTTCTTTACATATTCGTTCTTTACATCTATTTCTATTATTACCTTATTTCTATTATTTTAACCTCTATGTATTTTGGCTGAATAGCCGTTCATCACACCCTCCCGCACCTTCTTGAAAGGTGGGAAAACACGTTATACAAAATTTCAACACAGTTCATACAGCAACGACAACAGAACATACTCTAGAACCAGAAACATTTCAATCCTACGCTCCTTATCGGTAGAGGAGGAGGTGTCACCCTCTGTCCTCCCCGGTCTACTTCGGAGGGCCCCCGGGGCCTATCCGGCTAATTATTATTTCTCTTCTTTCTTCGTTTTTCTCTCTTCGTTTTTCTCTCTTCTTAATGAAAGTTCATATAATTCGTTTTTATATATCTTAGTCTCTTTTTATCTTCGTCAGAGTTCTCTATCCTGGATCTATTAGGACCTCCTCTTTTTTTCCGTCTTTAGGATGAGCGAGCCGGTCGTGGCTCTCCCACCCGGGACTGGGGATCGGTCGTGACCCCGTCGCCCCCGCTCCTCTCCTCTGGGCTCTATTTACTTAGCCCCTCGGTGCGTTTTTCCTCGCCTTTTTACCCTCATTAGGACAGAGGGACCGGTCGTGGTCCTCCTGCCCGGGGCCATGGGTCGGTCGTGACCCGCAGTGCCCCCGTTCCCTTCGTTTTCCGTCGTCCAGACGTTCTCCCCTAGTTCGGGTGGAGAATCGGTCGCGACTCTCCCACCCAGAGGCCAGGGCCGGTCGTGACCCTTAGTCCTCTCGACCCTCGATCCGTTCTACCGTCGTTCAGACGTTCTCCGTTGTTTTTGGGTAGAGAATCGGTCGTGATTCTCCTACCCGGTCGGTCGTGACCCCTCGTTCTTCCGTAACTATTACTCTTCTCTGCGTTCTCTTAGGTGATGATGATGATTTTAAGGATGAGTTGAAGAAGAAAGACTGAAGTTTTTGTGGATAGAATGTTCTTTTTGGACTTCGCACCCTCGGTCGCCTCGGCATTCAGAGCCCTCCAGTGACTTTTTCACGTTTGGCAAGGACAACATGTTCGAGCCAAAGGCCAAGGTACCCAAAGAAGAAGATGGCGTTGTATGTGGAAAGGAACTTAACTTCATGCATTAAAGCTTAGAGTGGAAGCTTCAGCAGACGACGTCGCGGGTTTCGTGCTACTTGTCACGGTGAAGCTTTGAGATGGAGTCCGGGTGAAGGTGAGACTGAGAAGATTAGAATCATTAATTATCGATGAAGTGTCCGTTTTCCGTACAGGAACTGAAGTTTGACTTTTACGACACATGTCCTCGTGGTTAACCCAGCATCAAGATGTTCCGTCCTCGACCACGTCGACACATTTGAAGATTTCAGGATTTCAGAAAGAGATGTCGGAGAGAGTCCACCATAGTAAAGTATTTCCGTCACCGTTCCGGGCCCAAGTGGCATGACAACAACCGGAACGGAGACCTGATTAAGAAGATAATTTTGATGAAGTTTCTTTTTGATGACAGGAGCCGGTGCCTCTCATCCCTCCCCCCCTCCGTAAGCAACGGCAGGAAGACAGTCCTCTTTGGGGCGAGAGGGAGGCTCCTTCGTTCTACTGATGAGATGATTTTCCTAGGAAGAGGATTCCTGTTTCGGGCACTCGGGCCCTCGTTCGTTTCCTAGGCTCTCGGGCCTCGCTCTGTTTACTAAGTTTTTCTCTTCGTCCTCCCGGAGGACCGTGCTTTTAGACGATTTTCGTGAGACTGTAATACCAACAAATAGTTCGTTAATAGAAGTAAGTTTAAGATCCGGTCTGGTTTGATTTTGGAGTAAGGCCACAGTCGTCCACGGTGCCATGTCACATTGCATGGAGCCACTATGCCTATGACGAACGCCGAGACAACAGCTCCGAGCCGTTCCGGGCTGCTCCTAGGTACGACGGTTCGAAGTTGGTAAGTTGAAGATATTAGTGAGAAGGAGAAGAAGAAGCCGTAGAAAGTGAAGATGGACGACATCAACTGGGACCTGCACCCAACGTCAACCTCTGAGATCCGGAACGGGCCCATTCTCAATAAAATAGCATGTATAGAGAACTCATCCGATGTCGAACTCCAAGAAGGGTCGCTCCTCGTCGCTCTCTGCAGACCTCTTGATGTGTCCATCGAGGCATCCGCGGCCGACGTTCCAAGCACCACCTCCCTGTATATTGCAAAGATTACTTCCCTATATGTTTCAAAGACTATTTTGTTTCGTTCCTCGAGAAGAAGACATCAGGAAATACGACATGGAAGGAGTCTCTGTCGTTACTGCAGGTAAGAGATTAATATAAGTTTTAGTAAGTCTATTAATTTTCGTTTCTCATTCATGTATTGCTTTTACTATATATTACGGTCGGTCACGAGCCAGGGCCCCTAAGTTATCGTCCCTGCTCGTGCCTTGGTCCTCCGGGAGACATCTACGACTCGCCGCAATCCCTTCACGACTCGCTGCATCAACTCTGGCACGATAAAACCAGCATTCAGGTCGAAAAATTCCATTTTGCCGCTCTTCGTATGCGGTAAGAGGCTGAAGACAAGGAAACTCAGAAGATGATGGTACATGAATCCGGGTTCATCCACATTCTGATCGATCCATCCAAAATCAAGAAGACAAAGTTGCAGGAAGTAGAAGTGCCGCTAGAGGACAGAGGTCGTCTCTTCCTCGCCTCCAGATCGCTCAAGGCAGCGCGGGAGAAGGGTTTTCAGTCTTGGCCCGCGCCAGCCTTTCCTCCAGCGGCGAGTCGCCGGCCCACCGGTACCTTATTTACCCCGGCACGACCGTCGACTCAAAGACTACAATGACAACACTATCCGTCCATTCTGATTTCCTTTCTTCGATTCCGCCTCCCAACTTTCACTCTCGCTCCCGGGCCGCCCGGCCCGCTATCCATTTCCGCGACCGGACGATCCCGTTCCACCTGCTCGGTCCCAACCAACGCAGCGGGCTCTAGGGAAGAAGAGGAACAGCTACAAACTTGTTTTTCCTCCTAGCGCCTCCTTCCGTCCCGTATTCGCCCCGCAGGCTTGGTAAGTTCATTCCAGTCATGGACCCTCCAGCTCGCTGATTACACTCAACACCTCCTAACACATGTGGTTTCGTTCACTTCCGCAAGAAGATTCCCATAAAGAAACTAATAAGAATAAATTAAGATAAGAATGTTCGAGCCCGCCAGTCCGTTCCCGATGAGTTTAAGTAAAGTTTTCGGGCCCGTCCAGCGGTCTCCAGGAGAGTCTTTTATCCAGGCTTCGGCCTCCTGTGCGGCTCAGGTACCTCCGCCTCGGCCCGGTTCTCTCCCTGGGGGTTTGACACTATGGGTGAGGAGCCAACGCCCCGTAATCCCTCCCCACCCGACTCGCGACGCGCCATCTTCCGCCTCTGGTTCCGTCGCGCTGTTTTTCTTCCGTGCAAGACCTCGAGCAGCATCTACTTCACCCTTCTTCTTGGCGCCGGATCGGCAGCAACAGTCTCTCCTCCCTAGCGGGGAGCTCGAGAAGCTGATCCACCATTCCGCTCTGTTTTTCCGCCTCTCTTGTCGCCTTCAACAAGTCATCCAGTTGATCCTCGTTTTTGTACATCACTAGAGTCTGAGCCAATTGGACGGTCCGGTTGTGTTCGTTAACTAGCCGGTCGACCCCCGGGAACTCCCTGGTCAACGGCCCCAGTGCCGCCGTCGGGAACTGCGCCATCGCTTCTTCAAATGTCTCTGGCTTGCGGCCCGTTTCTAGTGCCATCAGGAACGCCATAGACGCCGAAGCCATTGCTCTTGTCTTGGCCGTCATTCCTCGCACCTCCCTCGGGGGCCACATCAGTTGCACCCGAATGGCCTTTTCCGCGTCCCAGTCTCGTACCGCTCGCGCCGTCACCGGAAAGTGTCCCTGTAAGACCTGGTGAATGGCCTGTGTCCGTAATAACTTGAGTCTCGGTGTTTCCCTAGCTGGTCCTGCCGTCGGTATCTCCGTTCCTATAGACCCGAACACTGAATCCGCTCCCGACTCGTCCAATTCTTGTTTCTCCGGCTCGTATCCTCTGGTCTCGGCCTGCCCCAACTCCATGTCCTCTGAGTCTTCCACCTCCGCGTCCATGGACTGGGCAGCCGGTATTTGTAATCTGTGTATCACAACCCGCGGTTGTAGCGCCCGCCCGTGTTTATCCTCGTCCTTGAGTGGGGTATCCGGTCCTGGCGGCGATCCCATACGTTCGGGCGACGGTGGTCCCGAGGTCTCCTCCGATCCTTGCGACCTGAAAAACGAGCTCCCCAAACTGGCTCGAGTCAGGTTGTCAACCGCCGCCCGTGTCTCTGGCGTGTCTGGTGCTACCGTAATGTCTCTCATTCGTTTCAATCCTGGGGGCGGCACTATCGGCTGCTTACATACCATCTTCTCCAGGGGTGAATCTGCTTTCGTCGGGGTAGGGGTAGAGAACAGCGGCTGTGTCGAGGCCGTCGACGCCGTGTCCTCCGGCCTGGCCGCATGCCGAACATACTTTACTTTCTCCACTCGCCCCGACGGTTTGAGTCCCTGCCTTTCTGCCATCTCGCATAGAAACCTCCCTAGGTACAATGCTTCTCTTTCCACCAGCCGGCCTCCCTGTGCTTCCCGAATGCTGTCCTCCAGCTCCCGGTCGGATCTCGCCTCGTGGTAACCCCTGAACGATCCCTCCCGGTTCATTGTTCCTTTTAAATACCCGGGGTACCTCGGGTGTCGTGATTCGTATATCACTGATTTCTTATGAACTGTCATCATAGTAAATTGTGCGTCGCTACAAGGTGGTTCTAGTCCCGTGGTCCGTCTGACTCCTGTCGAGGTCTCAGGCTGCGATGGTCCCAGCTCTCCCGTGCTACTAGACTCAGCAATAATCAAAGACCGATCGCTTCGGGCCGACATACTCCTGCCTGACTCCGACTGGTCCGAACTCGTTCCCTCCTCCAATTCTCTCGGGACTTTCTTGACCTTTTTCCACTTCTTCTTTCGCGACGGCTCCTCCGCCGGGCATCCCTGCGTCGGGGGCCTCTTGAAAGCGAGCGGCTCCTCTTCCTCTTTGACTTTCGGTCGTTGGTCGTCGGACGAACTCACTAATTCCACCACCTCAGCCCCCGGTGGTATTCCTGAGCAACCCGGCTTCGGGGTGGGTGTGGATGTCCGTCCTTTTCCTCTGCCTGGGAGTCCTCGTCCTCTCGGTTCCCGTGGTTCTCCCTGGGCGTTTAACTTCTTAATTCGGCTTTGTACTAACCCTGATATTTGGTCTGGTGTCAGGAGTGGCTTCGGGTTGACCACGGCCCGGCTCGCGCTTCGCGGCGACTCGGTGTCTTCCTTCCGTACTCCTTTCGCGGCCCTCCGAGGGGAACGACGCGTGGGTGTCGATCGTTCCGCCACCTCGGCCAGGGGTCCCTTCCCTGCTGCTTTGGCTGCTTGGGCTCCCTCGCCGGCCTCGTCGGCCTCTGATCCTTCTTCGGTTGCTACCTGCTCCAGCTGCTCGGCGTCGCTGTCCTCGGATCCTCTCAACGCCCTCGGGTAGTAAGGTATGCGGATATGCCGTCGCGGCCTCTCCGGTGCCTCCTTATCCACCGCCCTCTCAGGGGGTTGAAACCCCTCCGGATGGCGCACCGCGTAGTCCCGTTCCATGTTGGCTACCCGGGCCGCCGTTTCATCCCCAGTAGCGAAACTGGTGTACGGCGGTCGTCCTTTCGGGTCCAAGGCGAACGCCGCAGCATACTCCAGCCTCAGAAGGGGGTCTTGCTTCGGCATCCCCCTCTGCAGGTTCCCTTCGTGTGAGTCCGTCATGTGCTTCCTCCAGTCCTGGTGTGTCGAATAGGCTCGACTCGAACACACCGGGCACATGTAGTACTGCTTCCGTAATCCATCGTGCTGGCCTTTAATATGCTTGACCAAGTGCTTAAACTCCTTTCCGCGACAATGTCCTTCCCAGCACTGTCCGCTCATCGTGTCTGTTTTCCGGGCTTTCGGGGCTCGTTCCAATCCTGAAGCTCGTCCCGTCAGCCGTTTCCGTTTTTGTCTCGTGGTGATGCTGCTCGTCTCGCTTCTCTGCTTTTCCTCTTATTTTCTTCTCCTTAGCTCAGTCTGCTCGTCTGCGATTCGATGAATCCTGATCGGCTGACCAGAATGACCTGCTCCGGCGAGCGCTCTGCCTTTTATAGCCGCCGCAGGCGGAAGTGGGCGTGGCCTGCACTAGCGACCCCTAGCGTCAGACTCACCATCCACTTCTACGGTGGCGCCCCCTACTATTTTCCGGTCCCCGGGGCCCGCCGCTGGTCACCGCCTCGCCTGCTTTTTACCTCGCGGCCCTTCGCCCGTCCACGCGTTTTTCCTAGGCCTTTTATTGCCCCACCGGACGCCCTCGGTCCTTTCATCCCTCGTCGCCTTCTCTTGCCTTTTTCATCTTGGCCCTCACAGTGCTTCCGCACACTTCCCGGAGAACACAGGGGCTCGGCGTTATCATCTCCTCGCCGCCGCCCCGTTCTCTTTGTCCTCTTTTACTCCTTTTACGACCTACTTTAAAGCCCGTCCTCGTTTCAGGCCTCGCCTTTTACAGCCGTCCGTTCGTTCCTCCGGCGTTCCCGAGAGTGCCGCATCTACTCTCCTCCGGTCTCCTGGACGCTGTAAAGCGGTATTACCAAGTCAGCATTACTTCAGAAGTCTTCACCAGCTTGCCACCGGGTCTGTCTTCTGTTGTAATCCAACCATCTTTTCCACGCTGTGGTTCCTCCGAACTGACCGGAAAGCGGCTCCGTGGGACTACTTTAGACATTCGGGCCGTCGTGGCTCCCGAACGCCGTTTTTCGTTCCAACCCCGCATTTCCCACCTATATTACATCCGCAAGAGAACCAATCTTCAGCTAGGTAGCAAATCTCTACAGCCTAACGACCTGCACTCCTACTGTAGTGGTCAACGCACCGCCCCGACTCAATGGCCCCAGGTTGATCAGTCCTTTTTGGCCAAAGCCTTTTTGTGTAGCGCCGATTTGGTCGTTCCCTTGGTCCTCTTCCACCTGCGGAATCGAGACACGAAAACGACTTCATCACAAAAAGGGGTGCCCCGTTTCCTTACGTGCCCTAGCGCGCCCCACCCCAAGCATTTACTGTGCAGCCTCGTATCCTTGCTGGTCAGCTACCATCCAGGCTGGCGCAGCGTGTCCTCGGTAGGGTTCCAGGCGGTCCACATGGACCACCCCCCCCGGTTTCCCTCGTTTCTTCCGTACTACCACCCGTCCTCGGTCAAGCACCTTGACGATCAGTGCAGGGCCCATCCATGGAAATCGCAACTTCGTTCCTTTGTCCCTATCCACTACCGTATCGTGCACCCAGACCAGTTCTCCGGCGTGGTATTCCCGCCGAGTCACCTTCCCATCGTACTCGTGTTTCTGATGGATGGCGGCTCGTTTCAGCCCCGTCCGGGCCTCCCGATAGGCCGCGACTAGCCCTTCCTCCAGGCTTTCCACATAGTCGCCTACCCGTCGGGGTTCCTCCTCTGGTCCTAGAGGTCTCCCATAAATCGCCTGTCGCGGCATCATGGTCTGTCGGCCCAGCATCATCATATTCGGTGTCACTCCCATGCTGGCTTGCGGCGTTGCTCTATAACTCATCATCACGAGCGGGACCATCTCATCCCATTCCCGACCCGTCGCTCGGCAGCTGGCTTTCAAACAACACCCCAAAGTACGGAAACTTCGTTCTATGTACCCGTCACTCCTGGGGTGGTACGGCGTCGTTCTTGTTTTGTGTATCCCGAATAGTGCACAGACCTGAGCCACCACCTCGGATTCGAAATTCGTGCCTTGATCCGAGTGTAGTTACCGAAACGCGCCGTACCGTGCTACTACTTCTTCAACCAGTTTGTTCGCCACTGTCGTTGCCTTTTGATCCGGGATCGGGAAACACTCCAACCATTTGGTGAAATAGCATCCCACCATCAGGCAATACTTATTTCCTCGTTTGGTGACTGGGTACGGGCCCGAAACATCCATGGCCAGCCGTTCCATCGGCTCCCCCACTATGTACTGATGTAGCGGCTCCCGTCTTCCTCTTCCCTTTTTCAGCAACGCGCAATCACATTCTCGACATTCCTTCCGCACGTCTTCCCGGAGTCCCGGCCAGTAAAACCCTTGTTCCAACAGGGCCGTCGTCCTGGCGACTCCTAAATGCGCTCCTGCCGCGCCTCCATGGTATTCCCTTACCAACTTGGCCCGTTCCCCTCGGGGAACGACCAACTGGTTCCTCCAACCATGCCCTTCTAGTTCCCAGTACTTCCGATGCAGCACGCCATCCCTGAGGCTTAATCGTTCCCATTGCCTCCATAGGATCTTTGTTTCCCGGGATTCCGGAGATATGGCCTCCCAACCTGGCCGGTCCGCATCTTTTTCCATCCGTGCGACAATCGGCCCTATATCTCGATCCCTCCTCTGCGCTGCTCTCATCTCCTGCGGGGACCATCCGGGTTCGTACCCCCGGGCCCGCGTCACTACTCTCACTTTTTCGGTATTCTCGTGCTCCTCTCCACATTGTTTGCACGGATACCGGGACAACGCGTCAGCGTTCCCATGCTTCCTGCCCGGTCGGTGTTGGAACGACACATCATGCGAGTCGATAATCTCAATCCACCGAGCAGCCTGCCCCATCGGTTCCTTACTTCTCTGCAGCCAACTGACCGCGCTGTTATCCGTCCGGACTATCACGCGTTGACCATAGATGTAGCACCGAAAATGCTTCAAAGCTCGCACCACCGCCAACAGTTCTTTCCGCGTGGTGCAATACTTTCGTTCGTTTGACTCCAGGGTTTTGCTCGTGTAAGCTATCACCCGTTCCTCCCCTCTCTGCTCCTGTGATAGCACGGCTCCCGTTCCCACGTCACTGGCGTCTGTGTCAAGCCACCATTGTCCATCTTCCTCCGGGAATCCCAACACCGGGGCCTCCGTTAGCGCCTTCTTCATCGCATCAAATGCCTCTTGTCGTCTCGCGCTCCACACGAATGGTTCCTCCTTCGTTGCCAATTCATACAAGGGGGCAGCCAACTCCGTGAAGCCGTTTATATGCCTTCTGTAGTACGAACATAATCCCACGAAGGCTCGTACCTCGTGGAGATCCCGCGGGACCGGCCACTCGGTTACTTGCCGACACTTTTCGGGGTCGGGTTCGATCCCGTTGAATGAGACAACGTGCCCCAAGAACGGAATCTTCTTCTGGAACAGCTTACATTTTCGCGCCTTTAACTTCAGTCCTGCAGCGTTCAATCGGTCCAGAACCCGTACCAATCTTTCCAGAGTCACTTTAAACGTTGGTCCAAAGACCAGTATGTCATCCAAGTATACCAGACACTCCTCCCACACGATTCCTCTGAGGATTCTTTCCATCAGTCTCTCGAAGGTGGCTGGGGCGTTCACTAGCCCGAATGGCATCACTTTAAACTCATACAATCCTCCTTGAGTCACGAAGGCCGTCTTTTCTTGGTCCTCCGGTGCCATCTCCACCTGCCAATATCCGCTTGCGAGATCCAGACTGCAGAAGAATAGGCTTCCTCCCAAAGTGTTGAGGCTGTCCTCTATCCGCGGGAGCGGATAGGCGTCCACTTTCGTAGCCTGGTTCAGTTTTCGGTAGTCAATACAGAACCTCGTTCCTCCGTCCTTCTTTTTGACTAGAACGGTCGGGCTACTCCACGCACTCCCGCTCTCCTGGATAATCCCTAAATTTAACATATCCTCCACCAGTGCTCGTTCTTCCTCTCTCCTGGTGGCCGGATACCGTCTGACCCTCTGCTTGATCGGCATCTGATCCCCCGTTTTAATTCGATGTTGTACTAAATCTGTCCGTCCTAACTCATGTTTCGAGGTCGCAAACATTTGTTCCCGGGCCATGATGGCTTTCTCCAGCTCTTCGCCCTCCTTCGTGGTCAGGTCTTTCTTAGCCTCCCCTATCATTTCAACGAGCGCTCCTGGGGGTTCCTTTGCTTCACTTCCTATTCCGCGTACCTCTTGTACGAAGGTGGCTTCTCCGAGTACCCCGCCGGTTTCCAATTTCGCGCTCTCGGTCCCTCGGTTGGCCACCCAAACTTCATTTTCTTCTCCCAATGTCACCGTTCCTGGGATCACCTCCAGTCCCATAGGTAATCCAGCGCCGGTGATGACAGCCAGCTGTCCACCCTGTCTTATGTCCATTCTCGCTACTACTGTTACTCGGGTCACTTGGAGTGGGGGTATTTCCGTCGTTTTCTCGATTCGCACAACCTGTCCTCCGACGGTAACTGCCCGAATCCCATCCGTTCTCTGTTCTACTCCCGGGATTCGTTCCCCCTCTCCCTCCCCCTCGGCGGGCAGGAAGATGGCACTCGCGTGGGGCTTAACTGTCAGCCGGTATTTCACCGCGAAGTCGTTTCCCAGGATCCCTTCATCTCTACCGATGTCTGCCACCATGAACGTCCACTTCAATACGCGTGTTCCCAATTTTACTGGCAAGTTCGTGCATCCGTAGCACCGCAACGGACTACCATCCACCGAGCAGAGACGTCCTTCATATCCATCCAGTTCTTCCCTTTTTCGTCCCCACTCTCTCCAGAGGCGTTCCGACAGCAGACTGATCATAGATCCGGTATCAACCAAAAAACGGACGACACTCTCTCCCACCGTCCCGGCCACATAAAGTCCACATTCTCCCATGCCTACTACTTCTCTCGCCGCGCCCGAAGGGGGCCCCGCGCTTACTGCGACGGCGACTGTCCGTTTCCCTGACGCTGAGAACACTCTCTTGCGAAATGGCCCTTCTGGTGACATTGATGACACTCTAAATCTTCTTTTCGCTTCTTAAACGCCTCCCTCCGGGCCGTTGCTTGTCTTCTAGCTTCCCGTTCTTCTGCCAATTCTTTCATCATCTCCTCCAACTTACCGTTCAAGGCCATGATCTGTGTATTGGCGTCCTCCTCGGGCTTCACTGCCCGCAGGAGGCGGCGTGAGTATCGTTCCTGTATTTCTACCACCTCTACCGCCTCCTCTAGTGTCTTGCATCCTTTCTCTGCACACTTCAGCTGAAGGTCTTCCCCAACTGCAGCCTGGAACGCATGTAATGCTGCTTTTTCCTGGCTAGCGTAGTCGTTGGAGAAGTAGGCTCTCGATGCCAGTCGCCGGGCATTATCAGCCAACTCCTTCGCTGTCTGGTTCTTTACACGTTTCAAGCCCGCCAACTCTTGCAGAGCATTACACGTGTCCTTCTCCTGACCGAACCTCCGGCGCAACTGATCCACCCTCGCTGAGTAACGGAGTCGTTCCCTGTCCGGGAGTCCGACAAAGTACATTCGTGCCGTTCCCGTCAGCGAGAGAAAAAGCATCGCCGCTTTTTCCTCGGCCGTCCAGCGTCCCAATGTTGCGTACTCCTCAAACTGGTTGATCCATCCCTCGAAATCCGGTTTACCGTCATACTTCTCTGGTCGTAAACTGAACTTCTTCAAACTCGCTCCTTCCTGACCGGTCTGTTGTTGTTGAGCCCGCACATTCTGCTCATCCGTCGGGGTGGACGTTCCCATAAAATTAAACTGCCTACCCATGATGGTCGTGTCCTCCCCTTTGGTCTCGGTTTTCGCACCTCCTTTCTCCTCCCCACCTTCCTTGAAGGCGACGTCAGAATCCATCTGCTCGAAGACTGCCGCAGTCGCCATGAGTATCCAATACCGATGAAACACCCAAGATCCACAAGTCCGTATGTGCCTATTTCAGCACCACCGCTGCCACCAGTGTGACGTTCTCTGGTAAGTCGGGGTTGCCGATTCTTACAACAGAGGAACGTGGGGGTTGTTCGGGTCTCGGGGCGGACGGGGAATCCGGTTCAAGAACCGAGATGTGTTTCTAGAGTCGTGCCTCGCGCACGAGGGGGGGCTGAGCGAATCGATCGGGAATCGGCACTCGATGTCGACGGAGGACTGCGGGGGAGGGAAATTATGGTAGGGGTACGGGTCGGCCGGGGGGCGGTCCACCCCTGAGTTCCGGTCCGCGGGGGCGACGGGCCGACGGTCGCCTATTGTTTGGTAGCGTGGGGCCGAGCATGCCGCGCCCTCGTCCCCGCGGACTTCGCTCCCTCGTTCCGCTCCCCATGTCTTCGTACCATACTACGCCTCGGTTTCCGGTACTACTTCGGGCCTTCGTGCCCTACTCCGTTCCCTCGTTCCTCGTTCTTCGGGCCATCGGGCCCCTTACCCTATGTTTCTACTACCTATCTCGAACTTCGACTGTTTTGTCCTAACTTCGGCTTAATTACTCTGTTCGGCTCATCTTTAGCGGTTGTTTCAGGAAAGAGGACACGTCTGGACACCAGGAGAACTGTTAAAGAACTCTGTTTATTCGGGCCTCACCGCCCCTTTATATACTAGAGAGGTCAGCCCTGATTGGCTGCCTTCGGTCACGTGACCTACAACTGACGTCACTTCCGGTTTATATATTCCGTTTCCGGTTTACATTTCACTTCCGGTTTACATATTTCCGGGTTTCGTTCCATTACGTTTTCGTTATTCGTTCTTTACATATTCGTTATTCGTTCTTTACATATTCGTTATTCGTTCTTTACATATTCGTTCTTTACATCTATTTCGTTCTTCGTTCTTTACATATTCGTTCTTTACATCTATTTCTATTATTACCTTATTTCTATTATTTTAACCTCTATGTATTTTGGCTGAATAGCCGTTCATCACATAAGAAAGAAGCAAAACAGTTTTATTATCCTAAGGGCCACTACAGGCAAATGGTCTATAGTTGGCAGAAAAATGCATGGTTAGCCATGCACTATAATAAGATGACACATGCTTGTGGTTGGGGTTGGGTCTGCAATTGCGTACATTGGCAAATTGGCTTGTTTAACTCATGTAATTGAACTAGGAGGTTATGCTGTAAAATGGTCACATATGCATTTCCCATGTTTGCTGTGCCAGTGGTGTCTCCAGCATTGGATCATTACTTTAGTAATTTTGAGGAGACGTGAATCACTGAGACAGTTTAGAGGTGAAAAGCCAAGGGATATTTTAATTCTGATCCTAAATACTAAATACCGTGGGAGCAGGTTCCCTGCTCACTGCAACGATTGTCAGTAATTGCCATTCACAGGATAATTGTTCGGGATTAACAGCCCTCATGACAATACGTTTTCCATTAGTTGTGACAATAATAATACAATGACATTAGACCAATAATTTGATTTATCCCATAATATAAGCTTAACCTATTACATTGTTAAAACTCAAACACCACTTTGTACTTTGGTGTGAGCATATCTCACACACCTCAAGTTATGGTACTTAGAGTCACAATAGGGTAATCTTAACCTGTAGCATTCTTAACCAACAACATTTTAAAGTATAGAATATAGAAAATACATAAAATTAGTAATTATGAATGCATTATAAAGATTTAAACCATACAAATGTAACCCACCACACAGAGAAATACAAAGCACTGTAAATGATAGCTGTGGTTATCTTACACACTTGATACTGGGCTATTATACCAGTTGGTGTGAATAGGCCATCCCACGTAGGGGATTTCCAGGGTTGGACAAGGGCCGGACAAAATTCACATATAAAGAATCATTGGCTCCTTACTGAATTAAGCAAGAATTATGTTTTACTATGTCCTCAAGTATTGATCAAACATTATGATTGCAGGTTTGCCAGCCAATCAAAATGCATTTCAGGGCAAAATAGGGTGAGACATTGTAGTTTTGGCTGACAGGCTTTAACATTGATTCCTATGGAAATAAAACAATGCATTTTACAATTTAATGAAGAAATTGCTTTGATTAATTTTGCATTATGCATGTGTCTTTCTGGAAAAAGCACAGAAACAATTTTGAAAATATTTCTTTGTAAACTTAAACTTTGGTGTAAACTGAAATGGGCTTTTTCATAGAATGATAACGACGCATTGAGTTATCGTCAACAAACCAAACACAAACCAAAACAATAGATAGAATAGCTCATTATCCAAAGTACTTTAACCCACCATTCAAAATGTCCCAGAATATACCCCAATGTTACAATGTGAAAATCGGTAAGTTGGCTTGCTTAACTCACATAATTGAACTAGGAGGTCAGTCTGTATAATATACAGTTAAACTTTTAACATGTGAAAGCTCCTTCAGGTCAAATTATGGATAGTTAACTAAAACATTACGTTCCCTAATGTCCCCTAAGATGTCCCTGACACTGAAGACATCCTCACTTACCGTCAATTGTGTCTCATTTTCTGTAATGGTGACTCACGCCTCATTGTGTGGTCGGGGATCACATTTAAGGCCGTATTACACTATGTGTCGGGTGTATGTTCGTGTTGGGTGATTTTGCCCAACGCGAACTGTATGCGTTAGGGCTGTATCAAGGCCATATTACTCCCAAGGTGAAGTATATTACACTTTGTGTTTTGGCACTCATTGGGTCACAGTGGCATGTGTAGGGTCACGTTTGTTTTACAAACATGTTGGTAAAGTAACGCGAACCGGACACATTGGGCAACAGGACCCAACTCATAGTGTAATAATTATGGCATTTAGGCTTTTTGATGTCATATGTTTCTGCTCATTCGAATTTAGACATTTGCTTTTTTTTGCTTTTCTGATGTGCTCAAAATCCCTATCTGCAACAATTATTTATGAGTCTTAATGAATCATATTCGAAGCCATATAATTAGGTGACCACTTCCTTGTAGTTCTGACTTGGTTGCAAAGTGACAGTGACTTCTGAAGCTATGATACTGCTCCTTTAAGAAGTCCACATAGTTACCACTTACTATGATACTGCTCCTTTAAGAGGGTCCACATACATATACCTTACTACGATACTGCTCCTTTAGGAGGGTACACATACATATACCTTACTACGATACTGCTCCTTTAAGAGGGTACACATACTTACACCTTACTACGATACTGCTCCTTTAAGAGGGTCCACATACATACACCTTACTACGATACTGCTCCTTTAGGAGGGTACACATACATATACCTTACTACGATACTGCTCCTTTAAGAGGGTACACATACATATACCTTACTACGATACTGCTCCTTTAGGAGGGTACACATACATATACCTTACTACGATACTGCTGCTTTAAGAGGGTCCACATACTTACACCTTACTACGATACTGCTCCTTTAAGAGGGTCCACATACATATACCTTACTACGATACTGCTCCTTTAAGAGGGTACACATACATACACCTTACTACGATACTGCTCCTTTAAGAGGGTCCACATACTTACACCTTACGACGATACTGCTGCTTTAAGAGGGTACACATACATACACCTTACTACGATACTGCTCCTTTAGGAGGGTACACATACATATACCTTACTACGATACTGCTCCTTTAAGAGGGTACACATACATACACCTTACTACGATACTGCTCCTTTAAGAGGGTACACATACATATACCTTACTACGATACTGCTCCTTTAAGAGGGTACACATACTTACACCTTACGACGATACTGCTCCTTTAAGAGGTTACACATACATACACCTTACTACGATACTGCTCCTTTAGGAGGGTACACATACATAAACCTTACTACGATACTGCTCCTTTAAGAGGGTACACATACTTACACCTTACTACGATACTGCTCCTTTAAGAGGGTACACATACATATACCTTACTACGATACTGCTCCTTTAGGAGGGTACACATACATATACCTTACTACCCCAGGCAAGCACATGACGTTATTATAACGTTGCAGCAACATTCTGTTTGGTACTGTTTTGGTTCTTGTTACGTTATTTTGTTGGCTCCCAATAACGTTGCTGCGACCTCCCATTGCGACGTCGCACTGTGACGTTATAGAATGTTCTGGTTACGTTCTTCAGTTATGGTAAATTTTATTGTGGATTTTCAGGCAATATGAGTGATATTTTTTATTCATTGGGCTTGATTCGTGAACTATACCTAGCATTTCATTCTATCTTCTATTTGTAAATAACTGATAATTTAGAGAGAAAAAAGGTAACCCTTTGTTGTATTCAATTTGACAGTGGTTAATAGATAAGAAACATTTAGAAAAGTAAGGCCTGGCTCCTGTGGGGATAGAACCCTGGACCTCTCACACACAAAGCAGGGAACTTCCCACAGAGCTACTGAGGATTGCACTAGCAGTTGGGGTCAAGTCATGGCATTTATGCTAGTACTACTATTATTACTACAATAACTACTAGATTAGTCCATGTCATACATATATTCAGGTAATCTGATAGGAGTTATATCTAGACATTATAGTATGCATAACTATATGTATGTATGTATGTATGTATACATACTTATAGAGTTATGCATAATATTTATGTCTAGATATATATGTATGACATGGACATAATCATAGTAGTAACTATGTACGTATGTAGGTATACATACATAGTTATGAATAATTTTTGTCTATATATAACTATATATATCTGTAGGCATGGACTCACAGCAGAAATTGTAGCAATAGTAGAAGTACTAGCATAAATGCAATTGCTTGACCCTACCAATCAATGCAATCCTCAGTAGCTCAGTGGTATGCTCCCTGCTTTCTGTGTGAAAGGTCCAGGGTTCTATCCCCACAGGGGTCAGGCTTTCATTTTCCAAATGTTTCTTATTTATTGACCACATTCCATATTGAATACAAGAAAGGGTAACCCTTTTTTATCTCTAACTTATCATAGACCATTCAGTTATTATTGTCATATGGTTAGAAAAGATGATGCTAGAAAAACCACAATGAAACTTAACTGAAGGTTTCCTATATATATATACATACATACATACATACATACATACATACATACATACATACATACATATAAAGGAGACCTTCACACTATGGTTAGGTCTCAACCATTATTATAATGTTCTGATTTGGTTAGGTTGAGACCTCACCAGAGCAGAACGTTATTATAACATTCTGATTAAGTTATGTCGAGACCTTACTAGAAGAGAATGTTATTACAACATTCTGATTTGGTTAGGTTGAGACCTCACCAGAACAGAACGTTATTATAACATTCTGATTACATCAGGGTGAGACCTTACTAGAACAGAATGTTATTACAACATTCTGATTTTGTTAGGTTGAGATCTCACCAATAAATAACGTTACTGCTACATGCCATTTTAGTAAGTAATACACTGACCAAAAAAGTATGGTCGCAGAACAGTTCTGTTACGTCGCAGCTTAGCTGGGACGATACTGCTCCTTTAAGAGGGTACACATACATATACCTTACTACGATACTGCTCCTTTAAGAGGGTACACATACATATACCTTACTACGATACTGCTCCTTTAAGAGGGTCCACATACATATACCTTACTACGATACTGCTCCTTTAAGAGGGTCCACATACTTACACCTTACTACGATACTGCTCCTTTAGGAGGGTACACATACATATACCTTACTACGATACTGCTCCTTTAAGAGGGTGCACATACATATACCTTACTACGATACTGCTCCTTTAGGAGGGTACACATACATATACCTTACTACGATACTGCTCCTTTAAGAGGGTCCACATACTTACACCTTACGACGATACTGCTCCTTTAAGAGGTTACACATACATACACCTTACTACGATACTGCTCCTTTAGGAGGGTACACATACATAAACCTTACTACGATACTGCTCCTTTAAGAGGGTACACATACTTACACCTTACTACGATACTGCTCCTTTAATAGGGTACACATACATATACCTTACTACGATACTGCTCCTTTAGGAGGGTACACATATACATATACCTTACTACCCCAGGCAAGCACATGACGTTATTATAACGTTGCAGCAACATTCTGTTTGGTACTGTTTTGGTTCTTGTTACGTTATTTTGTTGGCTCCCAATAACGTTGCTGCGACCTCCCATTGCGATGTCGCACTGTGACGTTATAGAATGTTCTGGTTACGTTCTTCAGTTATGGTAAATTTTATTGTGGATTTTCAGGCAATATGAGTGATATTTTTTATTCATTGGGCTTGATTCGTGAACTATACCTAGCATTTCATTCTATCTTCTATTTGTAAATAACTGATAATTTAGAGAGAAAAAAGGTAACCCTTTGTTGTATTCAATTTGACAGTGGTTAATAGATAAGAAACATTTAGAAAAGTAAGGCCTGGCTCCTGTGGGGATAGAACCCTGGACCTCTCACACACAAAGCAGGGAACTTCCCACAGAGCTACTGAGGATTGCACTAGCAGTTGGGGTCAAGTCATGGCATTTATGCTAGTACTACTATTATTACTACAATAACTACTAGATTAGTCCATGTCATACATATATTCAGGTAATCTGATAGGAGTTATATCTAGACATTATAGTATGCATAACTATATGTATGTATGTATGTATGTATACATACTTATAGAGTTATGCATAATATTTATGTCTAGATATATATGTATGACATGAACATAATCGTAGTAGTAACTATGTACGTATGTAGGTATACATACATAGTTATGAATAATTTTTGTCTATATATAACTATATATATCTGTAGGCATGGACTCACAGCAGAAATTGTAGCAATAGTAGAAGTACTAGCATAAATGCAATTGCTTGACCCTACCAATCAATGCAATCCTCAGTAGCTCAGTGGTATGCTCCCTGCTTTCTGTGTGAAAGGTCCAGGGTTCTATCCCCACAGGGGTCAGGCTTTCATTTTCCAAATGTTTCTTATTTATTGACCACATTCCATATTGAATACAAGAAAGGGTAACCCTTTTTTATCTCTAACTTATCATAGACCATTCAGTTATTATTGTCATATGGTTAGAAAAGATGATGCTAGAAAAACCACAATGAAACTTAACTGAAGGTTTCCTATATATATATACATACATACATACATACATACATACATACATACATATAAAGGAGACCTTCACACTATGGTTAGGTCTCAACCATTATTATAATGTTCTGATTTGGTTAGGTTGAGACCTCACCAGAGCAGAACGTTATTATAACATTCTGATTAAGTTATGTCGAGACCTTACTAGAAGAGAATGTTATTACAACATTCTGATTTGGTTAGGTTGAGACCTCACCAGAACAGAACGTTATTATAACATTCTGATTACATCAGGGTGAGACCTTACTAGAACAGAATGTTATTACAACATTCTGATTTTGTTAGGTTGAGATCTCACCAATAAATAACGTTACTGCTACATGCCATTTTAGTAAGTAATACACTGACCAAAAAAGTATGGTCGCAGAACAGTTCTGTTACGTCGCAGCTTAGCTGGGACGATACTGCTCCTTTAAGAGGGTACACATACATATACCTTACTACGATACTGCTCCTTTAAGAGGGTACACATACATATACCTTACTACGATACTGCTCCTTTAAGAGGGTCCACATACATATACCTTACTACGATACTGCTCCTTTAAGAGGGTCCACATACTTACACCTTACTACGATACTGCTCCTTTAGGAGGGTACACATACATATACCTTACTACGATACTGCTCCTTTAAGAGGGTACACATACATATACCTTACTACGATACTGCTCCTTTAGGAGGGTACACATACATATACCTTACTACGATACTGCTCCTTTAAGAGGGTCCACATACTTACACCTTACTACGATACTGCTCCTTTAAGAGGGTACACATACATATACCTTACTACGATACTGCTCCTTTAGGAGGGTACACATACATATACCTTACTACGATACTGCTCCTTTAAGAGGGTCCACATACATACACCTTACTACGATACTGCTCCTTTAGGAGGGTACACATACATATACCTTACTACGATACTGCTTCTTTAAGAGGGTACACATACATATACCTTACTACGATACTGCTCCTTTAGGAGGGTCCACATACATACACCTTACTACGATACTGCTCCTTTAGGAGGGTACACATACTTACACCTTACTACGATACTGCTCCTTTAAGAGGGTCCACATACATATACCTTACTACGATACTGCTCCTTTAGGAGGGTACACATACATATACCTTACTACGATACTGCTCCTTTAAGAGGGTACACATACATATACCTTACTACGATACTGCTCCTTTAGGAGGGTACACATACATACAGTTTTCTCAGGACTCAATGTCAGTCCAGTGTCTTGGAGAAGCAAGTTGCAGTAGGCACTTGGCAAATAGGCAAATTTAGTAATGTGTTTAAGTTCATATGATGTTCTAAATTAAGGGTAAAATTACATCAATCAAAGGAAAAACATCGCACACATGAGCAAGTGATAGTTGTTTGACTTCACGCCACCAGGGACCCAATGGTGTACCAATAACTGGCACTACTAAAGTAGCAACCATGGCCGAGATTATTCTGGGCTGGAAATCTCAGGAACTTTAGATCTACTTCCAGAATGAAAATTGGTTTGGCAGAACTGCCACAATTCAACAACAGGACCCATCACAACCGGGACGTCCTTGTAGCGAGACATTGTACTGTTCATATTTTTTAATAGGGACGGGTCTCGCTGTGTGTGCCAACCCTCACGCCAGTGAGACCCGTTATGCAATACACCACTGTGGATCCTTAACCATACCTCAGGTAGCTACCGGCGGCCCAATGTTGTATCTATAGGGGGAACGTACCTGCTCTTATATTACATACTTGCTCAGTGATACAAAAACTATGGATAATGGTACATCCAAATAATCAGAAAGAAATATTTCAGAATAATCAGAATAGCTAAATATTTCATCTGAAGAAATGTAACAAAATGTGATATTGTTGAATCTATTAATATGTCATCAGCTATGTCTTTATTTTCTTAAGGCAGAGAGTTCAGATAATCTTCTACTTATGGGCTACTAATATGGAGATTGATGAAGAAAACATTTTTTTTAGCAGTTTAAAGGCTCATATTGATGAGTATACCTTGTGTGTTGCTGTATCTCACATTTGGTCATTTGTATCTAGCATTTAATAGTCCTATATCAATAGGTTATTTAAGGAAAAAATTGAAAAATATATATGGTGATAATTTGGGAATAGCAGAAGTTGATGTGAGTATTGAGTGAGAGGTAAGATTCGAGAGCAGAGTATGATGGTGTTGTGTGAAAGATGAGATTAGCTCTTTTGAGCTATAGTTTAGTTTATTGTTATACTTAATAGTGTCGCAACTAGATGTTATTGTTGACTATTATTTAACTGTTCATCTTCGTGGTTGCATGTGCTTATTGATTATCAATAAAGGTATTTCTCAATAACAAAACGGGGAGTCTGTCATCTTCTCAATGCTTTCAACTTTATACAAGTATATAGCAGTCTATGTTTAGTTTGTAGCCATTAATTTGGTTAGTTTCCAAGCAGTAGAGACTCTATGCATGGTAGCTCGTTTCCATACAAAGAATACTCTCTTGACGAGAGGTAATTTTTATTACATCCACTGAAGATACACACAAATAGTCTCATCATATCCGTACATGACATGCACTCAATCCCTTAATCTAGCAACATCAGTTACAATCCAACCAGGTATAGTTCACAATGAGCTTCCCCTTTCGAGGACAGTTAATACCAAGCTCTGCTCAACACCGGGAGGCTAAGCCAGTAACCCCGGTGCATCCTAAGTACTCCGTTCATAAGGATAAGTCCAATGCTGGCTTTGTTCCTTATTGTTCACCTAGTGATTCCTACCCGTGATATCCTGACTTGCAAGTATAATACTACGCTGCGACAAGAAAACATGACACAGGTCTTGGCTGAAACATCATGTATTACACAAAACACGCCTAATACAAAGGCACTAGTGTGATGACATAACAGGCATAACACGTAACAATTACAATGTAGAATACATGCAAGAATAACAATAATTACAATGAATAAGTAATAAGTAAATGCAAAACAATAAGATTTTGACAATGTCCGTTGCGAGCGGGGAGCTGGGCGGAAGGGACGTGGCACATGCTATGACGTCACGATCCCCACTCGTTGCTAGGCGCGTAACCATGCTACAACTCCAAGCATAGCAACGGTCTCTGCTGCGCCATTATACACAAATAGCTTGGTGCTATTTGGCCTATAATACTATGCTGCGACAAGAAGACATAACACAGGTTTGGGCTGAAACATCATGTATTACACAAAACACGCCAAAACACCCAAACCTGCTCAAGGCAGACTAGCTGAAAATTTCTCATCCGATAAAAATGTTTGTGGTAGGTTGGGCTCCAAATAGGAGAACACTGCCGAAGAGGACCAAAATCCCCTCTGCTTAGTGGAGGCCACATCGTAGCCCAAGGATGACATATAAGTTGCAGCACCCCTCCTTACACTGTGGGAGGAGTAGCCTGCACCCAATCCTGCCTCAAGTGAAACCTTAGTTATCTTCTCATTGAAAAGAGAAGGGGTCAGCGGGGTTAAGCCCCTGGAACAAGGTAACATGAACAACTTGCTTCCCTTGTCAAGTTTAAGAATACTAACAAGTTCACGAAGCCAATAAACTGAACATAACAATGAATTACGGCTTGATTTAATTACAATTTCACCTTTCTTTGAGCCAAACTGGTCAGTCTTAGACGGGCGGATAACAATAATCACATTCCCTTCGGCAAAAGTCAAGTCTTTAACACGTAAACCATGCTTGGGACCACAAATGTCAGAAACACGGAGAAGGGCTCTGAAGGCCAAGGTCAAAGCCGACCAAAAAACAAGGTCTTCCAATTTAAGTAAGTTCAAGGTATGGTACATCCTTAGCATGTCTATGGGTTAAAGAGGCTTGGCTCTACCCTCCTGGGTAAGGGAAGTCTTATAGCCCCCATTAGGGCGAGCTTGATTTGACAGTTGGTGTAGTCTACGCCACTTCGACCATTGGCCTTGAGAAATTGGGACATACCCGACAGATAGTTAATTGTTGAGACGTAGACCATAGTGAAGGAAAGATATGCTATGTATCTCACAACATGGTCAACTGCGGATGAGAGTGGGTCCAGTTTGTACAAATTACAAAATTTGATGTATTTCCTCTCCTGACAGTTTCTAGTTGATTTGGTGTTGTCTGCATAGGCATTGTCTTTCAGGGTAGAGACCCTATCACTCAGTACATCCGGCGACGGCCCTGGAACAACACATCTTATTAGCATTCATACAACGGTAAAATTCTTTCTTATCCGATTTGGCAGAAAAACGAGACAACAAGTCCGCCGTGGTATTATCATGAGTATTAATATATGAGGAAAAAATGTCAACATTAAACAGGTAACAAACCTGGAATATCTCCCTGAGCCAAGTCATACACTGCTGGTTTGAGCTCCTACCAGTATTTAACATGTACATTACTTGAGTATTATCTGTGACCAGCTCAATAGTTGAGTCTTTGAACGAACCCCCCTATCGCTTCAAACCGACCAGAAATGGCCAAAGCTCATAGGTATTAATATTGGGGGAAACGGATTCAAAAATAGGGGCGGACTCCAGTTGATCATGCACTGACATCAAGTCGTTGTCACCTCCTTGCCAAGTACCCCAAAACCAGTCCCCGCCACACCATGCCCGGAACCCCGACATAGAGGCATCTGATGTTATAGAGACAGATTTAATTCTTGGGATGATATTACACGTCCCATTGAAGGAGTAACAAAACTTTTTCCATCAAGAAAAATCACCTTTAATATCCTTATTTAGCCTGACACGCTCGCCTCGCTTACAAGAGTTACATAAATCATAGACACGACGCGAGAATGTTCTACCACCTTTAACCATTGTAGAGCAGTGGGCCATTAAGCCCGCTAAGCTTTTAAGCTCCTTTTTAGTTGCGGACTGTTTCCCCTCAAGGTCCGATATTTTTAACAGTAAATTATCGATTTTGTCAAGGGGCAGGGACAAGTTCATCTTTTCAGAGTTGATTAATATACCCAAGAATTTTACTTCCCTTGAAGGTGATTCAATTTTAGGCCAATTAATGTCAAACCCGATGCTACGTAAGATTCTAATCAGAGTCGGTTGCTGGTCTCTACAGTGATCAAAACTACTGGTTATAATTGCAAAATCATCCAAGTAATTGACAATCCTTTCCACCCCTGCTGATTTTGCCATGTCAACAACCAAGTTAGACAAGAGACCGAACACATATGGGGCACACTTGAGACCAAAACACAAACGGTAATCCTGAGCATAAACATGTTCACCGTCCAAAACCCAAAACACACCTTGATATTTATAATGCTCAGGGTGTATATGGACCGACCTGAAGGCATTTGAAATGTCGGTAACACACATGTAATCGTTTACATTCAGTTGTTCAGTTAGACTACTCACTGAATTATAGGTGAATTTTTTACACGTTGTAGACATGAAATTATTTATACTCTTGCCAGGAGGCATGCTACAATCAGTGATTGGGCAAAGTTTACCGTTACTTTTAGTCACAGCACCTAAGGCATGCGTACAGTGTGGTTTGGATGTGACAACGCCTACTTTACCAGTTTGGATATCTGACTTTAAAATGCTAGACATTTCCTCTTGAGCGTCGTTTCCAAGTATCGATAGGTAGTTACTACACTCGTACGGCTCAATATAAACATTGTCTACTATGCGAAAGCCATCACAAATACCATCCCAAATTTCATGAATAACATCAATACTCAGGAACATTTTTCGGAAAATAAATAATTTCCAATCCGACAAGGTTTTAGCTGTGTTGCACTAGAGCCTACAACATGGACACAACTGCACACATCAAGCTTACACTCATCAAAAACAGTGATAATCCTACCCCCGCTGCTAACAGGCAGGCGGTGACCCAGCTTAATGCTAGCTTTAAGGCTATTTTCGCCCGACGGGGAACAATCAACATTTTCGCCAACACCTTTGCTACTAGGTGACGGACTAGATTCTAAACAATGACCTAAAGGTGACAAGCATTTTTCATCCAAATTCTCAACATTTACAACTGTTGGTACGGGCTCAGATGGCCCTGAAAAACATCAGTTCCGGAAACTAGTCCATGAGCAGAACTATCTCCGGCTCCTCACTTGTTAGAAGATGCCGACGATGACTGGTTACCAACCCTGCCCTTCTTGCACGATGACTGTCCGTAGTTGGTCTCTTTACAAATTTTGCAGGCATGGCAGTAAGCGCAGCTCTCTAGGCTGCAACAGCCTTGGCCGTTGAAGTTGTAGCAGAATCTAACACCTAGCCCCTTACTCCTCTTGGGCTTGCCGTGGTCCTTCTTTGCCGCATCATAGCTGAGGTGAGTCAGGACGAGGGAAGCATCCACCTGACCGAACTTGCCGATACCATCCACAGCAGCCAAGGTGCGAACCGCCTTGTCGTAGGCTAGTAATGCCTCCGTTTTGTAGAACCCCGTCTCGGCTTTGTCGGAAAGGATGGTAAGGTGGCTTACAAACCCATCGACGTCCTCCCCAGCCTTGCATAGGTCCCCCAGAATGCGGAGGTTAGTGCTCATCATCTTCTCGAATGATTTAGCTTTCTCACCCTTCTCTAAGTATAGCGATGGTGACTGTAGTCAGAAAACTTTAACTTCGCTGCCTTTGACCGAGGTCGGCGCTTTTTTTATGTCCATGACACCTATGCGAATGCGATGAACGACCGTTGCCCCAGCTGTCACTTGTTGTGGTGCTGTCAGAATCACCCTCGGACGCCAGTGTTGTGGGTGTTGACAATCCGCTATGCTCGGCACTGCTTGATTGGTGCCTCTTCTTCCTCTTTGACAAACGCCGATTCTCCTCCATTAACAGGCGATTCGGCTCCTCTAGGTTCTGGAGGCGGTTACTCAAGTTAACTATGGCCTCCCGGGGATCACTAATGAGAGAGATCTGCCCGGCGACAGTCGGCTCCTTGCCTTCATCCAACCTGTGCGCCCCCTCGCACTTGCTATCCAGCGGCGGCTGGTGATTAATACCGCATCTTTTATACTTCTTACTCTTCCCTGACATCCTCTGGATATTCCCTTACGATCCAAAGACGAAATGTCTGCCCTTTGATAGGGATAAATAGTGAAGAACCAGGCGCGAAAGATTTTGACAATGTCCGTTGCGAGTGGGGAGCTGGGCGGAGCTTGGCTGCTGGGGGGAGCTGGGACGTGGCACGCGCTATGACGTCACGATCCCCACTCGTTGCTAGGCGCGTAACCATGCTACAACTCCAAGCATAGCAACGGTCTCTACTGCGCCATTATACACGAATAGCTTGGAGCTATTCGGCCTATATATATGGAGTTAACTATTGCTCCCAACTGTGCTTCTTCAAAGGTTAGTGTAGTCTGTTCATCCGGCCCTAGTATTGTGCCCTTATATGGCGTCAGCCATAGGCAGACCCTATATCTATGTGTGGAGTGATATATGAGGTTAGGTATTCAAGGATGAGGATATAAAGTGACTGGTGGGGTCAGCATGATGAGGATGTGCAGTGACAGGTGAGGTTTGGTTCTGAAGGATGAGTTTACATTCTTGGTTCATAAAAGGGTGATCACAATTTCTTCTCTTAATTTATGTGATTCAAAGACCTGATTAAGTGTCTATCAGTCTATGGTCACATGTACTTTTTCATGTTACCTTCAATGACCTGAGCATAGGAAACAAAAATTGAAATTCATTCTCTTGAAGGAAAATACATTAAAATATTATTTCTTACTTGAGTGGGTCAATATATTTTCATAAACAAGACACAAGTACAAGTTCAATTTATATGCACAGTCGTAGAGGTTAGATAAATGTGAGTTGACGCACCCATTGAATCCCACAGTATACAGTATGGGGCCTGGCTTGATTAGATAGGCTTGGCTGGCCAGTAGACAGAGGAAAAGGTATGTCACAGTAATGAGCTCTCAAGCATTTTTCCTCATTATTATTTGGTATTTATCGAATCATTTTTTATACTTGACAGTCTAAGTAGCAAATGCTTGTATAGTGTTTTGAATATAATTTGATGGAAACCATTTTCTAATTTAAAAAGAGACAGGGTCATCGTGTACAATCTTGAGTCCTTTGCAAGCATTTTGTGAGTAGACAGTTACCAATGTGAATTTGAAAGGACAAGTTGAGTTATGCTGCTATTTGAAACAGTTTCTGTACCTATAAAATAGTTTGTACTTTCCTTACAGATAAGAGACCAGCTTCTGTTCAGAATATGCTTAAAAAACGTAAAGTGATAATTACCCTGTATATTTGTACTGCGTTTGCAATACGTTGGTTGTCTGTTGCAAGATTGAATAATGATTCAATAGTTAATGTCTTAAAAGACAGGGCAACAGAACTGATTGATAAAGGTAAGTATTCACTGTCAATTCTCACATCATCTATATAGTAAATATTTTCAAAATACAAATAGCCAAGTACATTGCCTCTTTTTTTCTTACTCACAAGATGTAAACACATACATTGTAATACCTCTTTGAAGTGGTATCCCATGTAAACTAGTGCAATATAGGTTCGTATTTTTGGAGCCTCAACCAAAATATACATATCCCAAATAGAGACCACAGTACTGTCTAACATATAACTCAACAAAGGTAAGCACATATGTAATATGGTGACCACATATATATTGTATTTCAAAACTACATAAGTAGGTCTAGTTAGGAAGATGAAGACATCAGGTCAGCCTACCATGATATTTGAATAATGTTTTGAAACATAACAAAATGGCTACAACAAAAATGTACCTGGAACACAAAAACGGACATGGCTGTTTGTAAAAGCTAGAACATCTGGTAATTTTAAAACCAAGTGTAATAACCATAAGTAAAGACATTTTTTAAAAAGCATTGGATTCAAACATTATTCTGCCAAACATCATGTTCATACTTGTACTGATCCTCAAGGTTTGGTCACTGTCAAGTGTGTGAAATGATGAATTGATGTGTCAACTTACAGTTGTCATTGTGTTACAAATGTTCTCATTTCAGACAAACTATAACTGTCTATACTCTTTCTTTTTCCAGCACACACAATACCTTTAATTCCAACATCATCTGCTCCAATTATTTCTATGAAAGTAGCAATAATTGTACCCTATAGAAATAGGGAAATCCACCTAAAGATATTTACTTACTATATGAAAACCTTCCTGATGCGACAGAACAACCCTGCAAAAATCTATATCATTGAACAGGTCAGCCAATACATCTGATATCTTTTGCATTGACTAAGATTTCACATGAAATCAAATATAAGTTTCTAAGTTGGATAACCCATTCAAAACATGTACCTTTTATCACTATAATCCACATAGATATTAAGGATTAATCCATTAAAATCTAAATATAAAATACTTCCATGTGGCACTATTATTTCATGACCGAAATCTGTTGTCATTCTATGTTTAGGCTTAGTTAATTCATGCATTTAACTCAATTGTTCAGTTTTCACTACACTCTATACTACAACATCTCTCTTGTATAAATCTCAATTCATCAGATGTGTCTGAAGCAAAGCTGCAGAGCGATGGATTTCCATAAGTATGAAGAATACTAATGTATACTTTATTTCTAACTAGGCTGGAAATGGACCTTTCAACAGAGCCAAACTACTCAATATTGGCTATAAAGAGGCCAGGAAGGACCGCCCATTTGATTGTTTTATATTTCATGATATTGATTTATTACCAGAAAAATTGGAACTTCCATACACTTGTTCAGTTATAAACCCCTTGCATCTGTCTGTGGCCATTGACAAATTCGAGTATCAGTGAGTATTTCCATGATAGAAGGTAAAATCCCAGCCAAGGATATGATGTTCTAATAACGTTCTAATAACATTCTGGATTGGTTCTTGTTATGTCTCACTGTTAGGTTACAGCGACGTTCTTTTGATGACTCCCAATTACGTCGATGCAACCAACTTTTGCAACATGACATTCTGACATTCTGACAACATTCTTATCACATTATTTATAAGGCTGAGACTTAATGAGAATGTCACAATAACGTTCTGTTTAGGTATGGTTGAGACCTCACTGAATGAGGATGTCGCAATAACATTCTGTTTAGGTTAGGGTGACACCTAACCTAATGGTTACAGTATCCTTCTGTTTAGGTAAGGTTAAAACCTGACATAATCAGAACATCACAATAACATTCTGTTTAGGTAAGGTTCGGGCCTCCCCTGGTCAGGAGGTGGCTACAATGTTCTGTTTAAGTCAGGTCTAGACCTCACCTAACCAGAATGTCACAATGACATTCTATTTTAATTTGATCTTGACCTAACCTCACCAGAACATTATGATAACGTTCTGTATTGGTTAGGTCACAACCTCACAGAAAAATAATGTAACAGTTACGTGACATTTTAGTTAGTAACAGACAAACAAAAAAAGGTGTGGTCACGTAACGTGACCGTTACGTCACGCCTTGGCTGGGATGTGTTAACCCCTTCCACCTGATAAGGCCATATTTGGCCTCCCTATGGCTATATCCTATAGATATTAACCCATGTCTATGGTTACTTGTAGACTGAAAAAAGGATACTGGATTTTTACCTTTAGGTGAATGCCATACAATTCCTGAAGTTCCAGGGAGTTACCTACACTTGGTTTCATCATGTTATCTCAATTAATTTCTTTCAGATATGAGGTATGATACTATAATAAGAAGGCCCTTAGGGGTCATCCTCGGGTGTCTGTACAGCCCTTGGGCCCAGGAAGGTCCGAGCCCGCAGGGCGTGGGCCGTCCTGGGCCCAAGGGCTGTTTTTTTTTTATCACCTAAGCAATGATCTAAATATGTCATCTAATAGTGAAAACGATGAGCGGGCCGTACAGCCTACTTATACTCACTGGCCTCTGTACGGCCCGCTGCTCGGCCGTGCAGGTGATAAAGGTCTGTATGACCAATTATAGCCAGATTTGGCCATACCTATTGTTTATTACATTATTGTGAAAAAAAGACATCGTTTATATGCATTTTTATGAAAAGTTCTTACTTACTTAAAATTTCCCAAAAGAACTATTCTATCAGAATTTATTGCATTATAGGAAATTTGCAATAAAACGTGTTTTTTAAAGACAAACTGAGTATTTGGAAGGTTTTCATGTTACCATGGCTACATATAACTGAAACTATCTGTTGAAAATGATATATTGCTTAAGAAGGTACCTTTTTTCTTTTAAACCCTGTAAAACTAAATCAAACAATTCTTCAAAAAATTATTGCATTTTCAACATTTCTAACAATCAGAAAACCTTATCTCTTGTTTGAATAAGGTTCATTTCAATTTGCGAAAAAAAAAGAGAGATTAAGGAAATATAGAAGGAAGTGATTTCTATCATATATGAGGTATGGAGCTTCATATAATGATATATCAGCTTCAAACAGGAATATTTCAAAACAGTTTGCTGCATTTGAATGCTTAGACTTTATACTTCAAGAGACTTTTTCATCACATATTCTGGGAAAATGAGGGCTGAAGGGGTCAAGCAGAGTCATTGTCTATGTCTAAGTACCTTCAAACCACAGTAAAGTGATTTAGTTTACACATTTTCAAGATATGTTTTATCCTTGATGCATCGTTGTTCAATACCAGATAATTGGACTTGATATGAATAATCTCTTGCAAACTTGCAAATAAGGTTATCCTTTGCGACTTCATTGCCCAGGCTAGAGTCAGGAGGCTGGCAATACATAACCTGTCCTGGAGGGTGCTACCCCCCTTAGCAGGGATAGTTATAGTTACCTGCCCCCTGTGACCGTCTAGACAAGCCTGGAGGGATGTGATATAACAAGCAAAGGCAGGGTATATCAACGAGCCTGAAATATCAGGACACTCCAGATTCATGGCATGCCCATTAACCCAGGTCATTGGGATGTCCCATTAACTCAGGACAAATGAGTGCTCGGGTCATTATGATTGTCTTGGGTTAGCCTCAACCTGTTGAAAATGCTAGGGTTTGATTGCTTTAGTCACTTGAGAACATTATTTATATAGTTAAATGTATTTTCTTTCTTAGACTGTACTACAATACATCTTTTGGAGGAGTTACTGCTTTGACTGAGTCCCAGATGCAGCGTTGCAACGGATTCCCAAATCGCTACTGGGGCTGGGGATCAGAAGATGATGACATGTGGCGACGGTGAGTAAAGATGGTTTCATTATCCACCTGCTTGCTTCTTCTAATCTAATTTTGCTAGGGGCACTTACATTTCCAGTAAATTTACACTACCACATCTCACTCATTTCCACCAGTCAGTTTTGGATAATTTCATTTTTTGTTAAATATAAGGAAATCTATACAAAGAGAATGTACTATGTAGAAAGAAATAAAGAAAAAATATCAATATTCTATGTAGAAAGAAATAAAGAAAAAAATATCACTGGTATTAATCCATCAATCAAAGTACAAGAATGACATGAAAAGTGAAAATGATAAGCTTTACGGCCTTTGACTTGTACATTGATTTTCAAGCAGGCTTTCACTGTTTCCTAATCCCTTATTTCTTCTCTTTGTCCCTATTTGTCTTGGAAAGCTAACCACGTAATACATAATACTATCACTTCAACATTGTAATTTCAGTATACTTAACCCCTTCTGAATAGAAGTTATCGACCCAGTGTACCGAAAGTACAAAAACCTAAAATAAGAATGGCAGAGGTAATGGCGAATACATACCCCTCCCCTAGAAGGGGAGGATTTCTGACCTCTAATGTATTGTTAATGAGGGAAGCATGGTTGATTGGATATAGTTTTAGTTGTTTTTGTCACTGAAGTTACAGGATATTTTAATGAAACCACCAAATGAATTATATGTCTTTCTGTTTTGCATTTTCATAGGTTTTGTAGTTTATATTTTTAGTGGCATTTGAATGTTGCAAGCTATTTTAATGATATTTTAGTGGAAGAGCAAACAGAAAAAGGAAATAGCCATTTCAAATGAAAAGAACAAGTTGGAAAGTAGGCCTCCTGCTGAACAAAAAGGGTTAGACTTGAGGACAATTGTACCATTTTCCATATATCCAAAAATTGAAGGTTCATCAAAATGATGAGTTTCAGAGTGAAAAACAGTTGAATACCACAGTTTTTGTAGAAATTTTGCAAATGTTGAAAACTGCTATATGCCGTAAAATCTGTATTTCCTCCTGTTTCTTTTCTAATATACGTTCTATAAAGGTATGTCATGCATCCAAATTATTGTGAGAGTTTTAGGGATAACATATAATGTTCAAAATGCTCTTAAAATAAATGCTTTACTGAATTTATGGAAAATAAAATGACTGGCAAGTTCAAGCAATTTTCATATTTCAACATGGATATTCAGCTCTACTTGTTAACCCTTTAGACCCCATGAATTGCATTCATCAATTGCTGGATTTCCCCAGAATTTCCTTGGATTTCCTTCCAGAGTAAGGCTTGACCCATGCTTAACAATTGAAGTTATTAAAATATAGCTTGTGGCATAGCTTAGGGAATCAAATCAGCTTTAAAATGATATGTTGGTTGTTTTTTTATGTAAAATACTTTTATATCGAAGTGTCCTACTTGGAAAAATATGTGAAAATTATGGAAAAACTGCCATTTTTTGGGTGGCTACGGCCAGATTGGGGAATACACCCTTGGGCTGCCATGGCCAGATTGGGGTCTAAGGATTAAATAAGTACAGTGACCCCATATTTTCTTTACTTGATATGATGGAGTACGTCCTTTTGCACGTGATATAAACAATTCTAGATTTTAGATTTTTTTGTGTGGAACTTAACTTCGAAATGTTTGTATCTTTGAAATCATTTATTTTGCATACTTTCAAGTGAAACATATATATATTTCATCATCAAATTTTACACAAGTCTTTTATTCTTACTTGGGAAACCTAGACATAATGTATTACAAACATTAGGCTGGTCCTCATTCATTTCCATGAATATAATTGGCAACTTAAAAATATGATGTCATAAGCTATGAAACTATGGAAATGCAGGAATTTTCTAATTTCAGGGTTCACGCCGTCAGAATGAAGGTAAAAAGACCTTCTCCATTAGTAGCAAGGTACACAATGTTGAGGCAAACAGGGAAGCATGTAGCTGCTAAAGAAAATAAGAAAAGGTGGGTTTACTCTATACTTTTAAATTCTCTATCAAGACAAAGCATTTGCAATTTGCTATATGAACATCATAGGTAATATAATTCATTATTACATCAGCTGTATGTGTTAAGTCTCCATCCAAATTCTCTGTAGCATTTAACAATATTATCCCAGATCTCTTGTATGAAACAGCATGCATATTTATATGTTGGGAAATGAAGAGATAAATGTTTTATGCCTTTTTCCTCAATACATTCCTGAACATTTCAGTTAGGCCAAGTAGCATAAACCATTGCCTGGAAAAAACACCTTAGTTTGCCCTTTTCAAACAATGGGGACGAAGGTAAATTTGGTAAATTAGTTGCTACTGGCACCTCAGGGAACATCAGGTTTCCAAAGCTTAGCAAGTATGTAACTACTTCTTCTGTAGGAAAGCAACGACAGCCACTCATTCCACTCTGGTGATGATTTGCATTAGAGGTAGTCAATATATTCCTGAATATTGAAGTTAAGTCTTGGGCATAAACTCATTGTAAGAAAAAAACAAATAAGTTCTTCATTTTCAAACTATGTGGACGAAGGTAAATTTGTAATTTAAAAGACGTGTTGTTGAGTATGGGAGGCCTTATCTAGGTTAATCTAGTAAGTTTAAACCCTGTGGTAAGATGGTGCCCAATCGATGCATCCATCTTTTTTCCAATTTATCTCGTTTTATCTGAGAGCATTGTGAACACCTCAATTCTCAACACCCAACAATCAAATTTACTATCGAGTCATCACCCACTAAGGCTGATTTTTTAGATATTACAATCTATAAAGACCTCAACAACATGCTACAGACCACCCTGTACTGTAAACCGACCGACAGTCACAATTACTTGCTGTATTCCTCTGAACATCCCCGCCACATTTTAAGGGGTATTCCGTATTCGCAATTTCTCAGAGTTCGCAGAATATGCTCCATTCAGAGCGAGTTCCTCGAAAACTGTTATATGTTAGCGTCACACTTTATTAGACGTGGCTATCCAGAGACGCTAATTAGATCATCTCTGGAACGAGCAGAAAAACTGGACCGGGACGATGTACTCAACAAAGACTTCCTTCGCAAGTCACAAACAACCATAGACCAACCAACTGACACCCCGACTTCATCCAGCCCACTCAGAAATAACTCTGAAACAAAGAAATTTTACTGTATCACCACCCATAATCCAAAAAATCCTCCACTCAAGGAGATAGTTTCCAAAAATTGGTCTATACTTGGAAAATCAAGCGGCACCCGACATTTGACGGACTGCCCTATCATTTTTGGCCTACGCCGCAACAAAAACTTATCTGACGCATTAGTCAGGGCCTCCACAAGCACCAAAACACAAACCCTTAAGAATTGTGAAATCAACCTGTGCAACAGGTCCACTACCTGCCGATATTGCCCCAAATTAAACCGTACGGGGAAAATAAAATCATCTACTTACGGCACGACTTTCCGGTGCATGAACAACATCAATTGCCAGAGCAGTAATTTAATATATTTAATTACATGCACTATTTGTGAGACCCAATACGTAGGACAAACCAAGAATCGTATTCTCACACGATTCCAGGGACATTTTCATGATATAAAACATCAAAATGACACTACAGTCGCAAGACATTTATCAAAATGCTCCCAATCACCCCTATCCAACCCAGCTGATTATCCACTAAATATCTCGGTTTTATCGTTTATTCGAGAACACCCTGACTCACAATGCTCTCAGATAGAACGAGATAAATTGGAAAAAAGATGGATGCATCGATTGGGCACCATCTTACCACAGGGTTTAAACTTACTAGATTAACCTAGATAAGGCCTCCCATACTCAACAACACGTCTTTTAAATTATGAATTTAAATCATTGAGTCCCGGACGCCATGTGACATTAATCGCACTACAGCGATCGGACAACAGTCCTACCGCCCTTACTTCTATCGTCTTTTTTCCCCCACTTGAAATAAATAATACTTATATTAAATAGATGGGACTAAACTGTACTCACTTTAGATACAGTGGGAATTTTTGCCAAGTCACACTTCAACCAAGACTGCACTAACTATAATCTACTACCGGAGATATTCAAATCACACCAGCCATAAACACTCGCGCCTGATGATTTACTCAAAATGAAACCACTTGTCACTAATAACATCCTTTACTCTATGTAAATCAACATCCCAAATTAATGGGAATTGGATTTATTGACAAATAACAAATATCCCACAGTAACAATTGTTACTAGGATACCATCCTAACAACCAGCAGTCACACTCATGTTTTGATGACATCACAGTGCACCTGTCACTATGGACACCACCACTGTTGCTAGGCAAAAACTTGAGATAGGAACATTCTGTGTCAGTTCCTGACACTTTGTGGTAGCGCCCGAGCGGAAACGTCGTTTTCCTCGTCTATTTCACGAAGGTAAATTTGGTTACTTAGTTGCTACTGGCACTTCAGGGAACAGCAGGATTCCAAAGCTTGCAAGCTGGCAAGGTCACAACTAAAGAAAGCAGAAAGTGACTGCATATTAACTGCAGCATGATGCAGAAAGTGTCAAAATTGCCCCTGTTATACTAAGATGTGAATAGCTGTAATATGTACCATAGACAGATGAGAGAAGTTTCCTGATGGCATTATCACTATACCTCCAGCACCATAAAAGTAGAGTGTGACAACCAAAACCGCAAAATGTCTGAAACATCTTATATTACCAGGGCTATGGTTGCCTAGAAATACACGTACACATCTTTAAGAGAGAGAGCATTTGAAGCTTTCTCAACAAATTCACCTCTAGTGTTTTCCACAGAGTATTACATCAAACATTGACAACATATGTGTATACTAAGGGGTAAAATACTGAATTTTGATAAAGATTACCTGATTTTGGCACGCATTTAACCCTTCAGACCCGAATCCGGCAATGGCTGCCCGAGGGTGTACTCCCCAATCTGACCATGGCCGCCTGGAAAAACGGCAATTTTTCCATAATCTTTCCATATTTTTCCAAAAGAGGATGCCCTAAATAGTATCTAACAAACAGAAATGGCAAATATATCATTTAAAAGCTGATTTAATTCCCTATTCCATGCTTCAAACCAGATTTCTCTAATTCTAATATTTAAGGGTTGGTGAACTTTTGAACTTTCTCAATTCAAAGAAATTAAGGGATTTTTGAGGGAAATCCTGGGGAAATCCAGCAATTCATCCTCGTAAATGGTGGGGTCTAAAGGGGTAAATCTCTGCTCATCTTGAATATTGATTCACATTGTCCATGGAGTTTATGCTTACGGTGAACAGGTAAGAGAATAAATATAGACTTGCAAATACTTCACAAGTTCAAATCACTTACAGCAGGTCAATACAGAGAAACAAAGAAATGTAATACTCTCCTGACAGATCAGCTGACTTTGTCACCACAGGCCAAGCATGCCTTTTTCAAAGGATCTTAAAGTTTCATTTATAGTCCAATAATTTCAAAGGTACATGGAAATAATCATTCCTTTTTGCTCATGTTGCTATATGAAGAACATATATGTTGTACACAGGAGCTTGACAATAGGAGAATCAGAGAAAATTTTAAATCAGACGTCTTCAAATCATTCTTGTTATTTTTATGGTTGCAGACTTCAGTTGGTGAGAAAAGCCAAATCAAAAATGTTTAAAGATGGTCTAAATTCTCTCAGTTATAGACGAGTAAAGAAGGAGAAAAGACAAACATATAGTTGGATTTTAGCTGACCTGCAGGTGAGTAGATTGGTTATGTAGTTTAGTGGGTATTTTGATCACCCTAATAAATATTAGTCCTAGTAACACAAGTTTTTTTCCACATGCTTTTTATTTTTCTCATTATAAAAAGACCTCTTCCTGTTTTTACATAGCTTTTCAGATATCAAACAAAATGTATGCGTTTGGTTCACAGTATATTTCAACTCAAGCCAAAACTGTATAGTGTTTTTGAAATCACCACTATGCTTGCAGGACAAATAACAGACCTCTGCCAAAGATGAAAATGCTATGAAGACGAGCAACATAAATCACAGTCAGCCTGAGTAAGAGCTGTTTATAGTGTCAAGCACCTTCCATTGATGTCTTTGTTATATAGGTGCAATAATATAGCACTAGTATCTTACTACTTCTTCTGTAAGAAAGCAACGACGGCCACTAATTCTAATCCGCTGCTTATTTGATTCTGGCCAAGTGAGACAAAATTAGGCTCCCTGAAAATACTATTAAATGTTTTTTAATCATCTTATTTATGAATCTCAATCAGCAATTGTGAAGAGTTTATCTTCAGATGTTACTTTTGTGAAATGTTATGTTCTGCAAGGATCTGTTAGATCATCTGCTATTTTCAGTTCTTATAAATGACATAGGTAAAATCAAAAACTGTAACTATAAATCATAGGTAGACTACACAGAATTATACTCAAAACTAGATGACAATATGGAAATTGTTGAAGTCTATGATTGCAAACAGATCTACATGGTATATTAGATGAGTGTAGGAATAATATCTCAGAAGACCAAAATAAAATGCAATTGCACAAACTACAGACTGAACAATGCGCCACATGTATTTAACCTGCTGAATGTTTATCTTTAGTCCTTCCTACAAATATTTAGGTATACACTGTGACTCAGAATGTAACTATGTAAAGCAGGCCATGATTCAAAGAGATGATTAACATATAATATATATACCTATCACGCGAATTTTTAACCAACCGGTGGTATTCTATTGAAACATTGAGGTGATAGTTGAAAATCTCACCCTTTTGTATCTACTATTGTCAGAAATAAAGAATTTGAACCTAAAAAAAAATATTATAAACACGCGTTAGGGGCCTTACATAGGGCCCATACCCATAAAATAAGTCAGACATCCCATTCTCCTCTTGGTTTAACATTGTGAGGAATTTAAACCTAAAAGTAAAATTTTATTAGGTATGTGGTCATATTTTCTTGTATAACACACTCAGAAGATAACCTAAGACATATATCATGGCTTATCAGGAACACATATATATGTTCAAACAAAATAATTCTCATGTATGGGTAAAGAAAATACAAGAAAATATCATTCTTATACTACATTCCCAAGAACCTGCGAAGTCCACCAGTCTGCCAGGTTTTGGGACACTTCACTTCACATAACTTAACTATAGCAAAACTCTCAGAAAGTTGTTTCAAATTCAATACATCAGGGTGGGGCCACCTTAATGTAAAAGATGTATCATACAAATCATATTGTGTTTAAGATACTTGAATATGATATGTGAATATCCTGTTATTTTAGAATGGAATTCAGGATGTCTTGTGTCCATATTGTTTTTTTTATGCCCAACCCCTTTCCGGACTAAATAAATTAAGGATTTATTAGGCTATAATGGCAAGTGAGGAGGGATAACTCAGAAGGGAGGTTTGGGCTCAATATCACAAAACCAGCACTTTATTACCAGAAACATCCTAACAAGGTGGTAACAGCAACCAGCAAATTACAGACAGGTAAGACTAGAACTAAGAAGATACAGGTAAAAACTAAATTAACCGCAGCAACATGCTGGATGTCCACAGGCGAGGAGACGTAGGGGCACGGTGATGTCAGAGAGGCCCCGTGATGTAACGTAACCAGGTTACCGGAACCTAGCAACAGGTTGTTACCAGCCCCCAACCTTGCAACAGGCTAACAGCATTAATTCCTGCTCGCATTAAGCACGTTATTCTGCACATATAATTATCACAAAAGATGAGCCATCCAGTTCCTGGTAGATGGAGCCACTGTTGACTCTGAGTCAAGTAGCACAGTTGTGTGAAAACAGTAGCTTCGACAGTTGAGGCCACCTGCCAGATGAATTATTTTTATCCCTTTATATCCATAAATGTCTATAAAAGTAAGATTCAACTCCTGAGACTTGAATGATTTGTTTTTATTTTCTCTATTTGGAGGGCCTTTATTTTAAAACAAAAAGTAAAAAACATATTTTAGATGACAGCATTTCATTTCTTTGCGCATGATAATTGAAATAGTGTAAAGGTCACCAGTTGAATACAAGAGGATAAAAAGAATTCTTCCAAATTACTTAGCTTATGGTAATACCTAGTATAAATATGGCAGGTGCCGCTGGTAGGTGTAAATATACCTGATGACAATGCTCAGCAGGGTACACCTCCCAACAGGCATCGATGCCTGGGGTAAAAATCAATACCAGACTGCTATAAGAAGCAGGAACGCAGTGTAAGAGCAGAGAGAGAAATCATTAACGTTTGGACAACACAGATCGAGAGATTTGAGGGTTTTTTAGATAGCTACGCAACCATTGGGACATCTGGTGACTTACACGGTATTACCGCACTACGGCTGGAGGTGAGACTAGGCGGACTCCGAGGAGGAAGCTTACTCTACCCTGAATTGGAATTGTAACGCCTAGGAACTCATCATCTCTTCACTGGCAATTTTACGCATCACCGTATCTACCAATAAACTTACCCTACTGCCAAGCGTTGTTCATGTTATGGATTGAGCGCCCATCTCGTGGACTTACTTACCACTCGACTAGCACCCATTAGGAATAATATAAATGACAGTGATTATCTCGGACAATGCACTATAACTATAATTAACCATAAACAATACAATAGCGTTCACTACTACCTCACAGCCTAACCTACATTTACCAACATTATATAAGGTATAGGGGACAAAACAAGACAAACAGGACACTACACGACAAAACAAAAAGATAAAGGGGAGTTGTCTATTTTTAGATTATTTTAAAGCATTCAATATGATTGACCATGACATATTATTATGCAAATTAATGGCCTGTTTCCACCGAACGACATTATGCTAACGACCATGAACGATTCACAAATCTTTTGTGATCTTTAGTAAAATCGTTCAGTGGAAACACAAAATCGGTGGTAAAGACATTTGTGAACGACTGCAAACGACCTTTGTGAACGACCTTTGTGAACGATTCACCAACGACCAAATATTAAACCTGTTTAATATTTCTGGACGACAAATGCCAACGATTTTTCCAAGACCAATTAAAAGCAATTAAAGCTATTGTTTCCTGACTTTTCTGGCCTCTGTCGTTTGGAAAAGTCGTGCAGATAGTCCAAAAGTCGTTCAAATATCAGTATTTTAGTCGTTCAGTGGAAACACTTTGTTATCAGTTTGCTTAAGATATTTTCTGACGATTTTTACTTAAGACCTTTTATTTTTGTCAGTAAGTCTTATCGTGAACCTATGCCATAGTAGAATCGTTCGGTGGAAACCCGGCTTAAGAGTTTACGGGGTTAGTGTGTCGTCTATAAACTGCTTTAGTAATTACTTAATGGATTGGAAATAAGTGTCAAAATAGGTGCTGTAATGTCAAATTCTGATTAGATAAGTTGTGGGGTCTATCAAGGTAGCCCATTAGGGAAAATTTGATCAGGGTCCCATGATCAGTGATTTTGAATTTTACCAACATTTATTGTGTTATTGAAAAATAGTATCAAAGATGAATTATTATTTGTAAAATTTATTCATGATAGACAGAATTTCTGATCATGGGACCCTGATCAACGTTTCCCTGATCAGCCAAATTAGTTACGAAGATATGGGCCCAGATTAGCAATACAGTTACTTTCAAATTCCTATCAAATCAATGTACATGTTTTGCATATGGTACAAACAAAAGTAGCTGTTCAACTAACTTAGACATTATATGAACCAAAAATAATACAATAGGCAACCAAATTGGTGGCAAGTGATATCGCTGACTACATGTATCAGTGAGCATCTGATATTGATAATAGGGGAATTGCCTCTATTTAAACAAGAGGAAGGTTTTAAAAATAGCATTTACATTTAAGTACCATAATTAGCTATATAGGTTCCTCAAAACATATCTATTCCTATGAAAAGATATCATGGCGAATTTGCACATTGTGTCACAAAGAACATGTGCACCTCAGTCACTTAATTATACAACTAACCCTCCTCTACTTCAAAAACTTCAACACCAACAACCTTTTGAGGGAGTGAATAAAGTAGATTGTCCCAGAATCTCACAGCATTCCTTTCAATATAGGTTTTCCTATGGAAATAGCTTCTGGTAGAATTGTCTAGCTTTGTAAGATCTAGATCGGGATCCTTGATGGTAATCAATCTGCAGGTACCTTCGCGTATGTCCTTGTTTAATGCCTCTGAGAACTCCCACCTGCAGAAGTTGCTTTCCCAAAAGTGGTCTGAGAAATAGACCAAGGTTCTTCTACTGTTATTAATGCATTCTGATATATTTTCAATAATGGACTTTCCTGCATGGAAGTGTACACGATGGAAACATACTTCAAAGCCACGTCTCTCAAGTTCAGGTATGAGATAGTCTAGTGTATAAATCTCATCCTCATCAGCATATGATACAAAGACATCAAATTTCATATCATTCTCATTAAGGTTTGTTCGTTGCCTAGCCCTTCTTTCATTTTTCCATTTTCTTATTCTAAATATGATTAAAAGAATGACACATAGAAGTGCAATTACCAAAACAGGTACAGTCCCTGTAATAATGGATACGGGTATTTCAACAGGGCAGAATAGGTCCACCCTTGCAGTAATGATATGTCTGTTAATCATGCTTTGTGGAGAATGGCAGGTAAGGTATTGTAGATCTCGTGTAAAATTTGAGCACTTAACCATCCAAAGCTTTGTTTTTAATGCTTTGCAATCACAAACCCATGAATTGTTACTTAGTGTCAAATCTACAGCATTATCAAATTTCACCTTTTCCAGATCTACAGGTAACCTTTGCAGTTCATTATTGTCTAGGTGCAGTGTTAATACTTGTTTTAGGGCTAATAGAAAATATATATTGATACCTCTGAGATTAAATTGTTACTGAATCTTGCTTCTTTGACTTTTTGTAGATAACCTCTGATAGACAGTTTCTTTAGATTTCTACCCTGGAAATCAAGACAATACCAAAAACCTTCCTCAGGTAGTTCAGGAAGAGTTTCTGGAAGTGTTCTTTCGTCATAGTTTGTACATGTGATGGTCATATTTCTATAGAATGGGCTGAGGACACAGTGACAACCTGTAGGACACATGACGTAGTCATTACAAATGAACTGATCTAAACTTATATCTAAGGGATTCTTACCTCTTAGTTGGATTGGCTGTTTACACTGTATATGATCATATTTTCTTTTCTTATTTTGAAGTGACTTGTAAATCTCATAGTCTTTGCAATCACAAGTTAATTCATTCTCATTCATTATGGGAAGGAAAATGTCAATGCATTTGAAGACATACTCAGATGTATTGAGATTGAGATTCCAGCCATTGAAAATATCTATGAAATGTTTAATTTTGTTAAATCTCATGGAAAGGAAATTTGGATTTAAGTCACTGCATAAAGTATCTGATACTCCCAGCTGATTTGTAAAATTTGAAATGGGATTTCTGACCAAATTTATTTTTATGGTGTTAGTTATCTTGAAAAGAGAAATAGGCCATGAATCAAGGACTGTAAAGGCATTGGAACCCAAGACCAATGAGTTTAGCTGAGTCAGATTTGATAGGTCACAAGGTATTGACTGAATCAAGTTGCTTGACAGGTACAGAGTGGTGACCTTGGGTAAGGTAGACAGTTCACATGGGAAAGTTTTTAATTGATTATCATCAAGGTCTATAGTGGTTAGATGAGTGAGGTTTGACAGATCACAAAGCACAGAGTGAATATAGTTCCTTGACAAGTCCAGAGTGGTGAGCTTTGGTAGAGAAGACAGTTCACATGGGAAAGTAGTTAATGGATTATAAACAAGGTTCAGAGTCATTAGATGAATGAGATTTGACAGATCACAAGGCACAGACTCTATATTATTAAATGACAGGTGCAGAGTGGTGAGCTTGGGTAGGGTGGACACTTCACATGGGAAAGGTGTTATTGAATTATGAGCAAGGTTTAGAGTGGTTAGATGAGTGAGGTTTGACAGATCACAAGGCACAGATTGTATTATGTTGTATGACAGGTCCAGAATGGTGAGCTTGGGTAGGATAGACACTTCACATGGGAAAGTATTTATTTGATTATGATCAAGGTTAAGAGTGGTTAAATGAGTCAGATTTGTCAGATCACAAGGCACAGAGTGTATTACGGTGGAGGACAGGTCCAGAGTGGTGAGCTTTGGTAGGGTAGACACTTCACATGGGAAAGTTGTTTGTAAATCATTACCATAAAGGTCAAGAGTGGTTAGATGAGTTAAGTTTGACAGATCACAAGGCACAGAGTGTATTTTGTTCCATCTCAGGTTGAGAGTGGTGAGCTTGGATATGATAGACAGTTCACAGGGGAAAGTTTCTAATTCATTGTACGAAAGGTCAAGAGTGGTTAGATGAATGAGGTTTGACAGATCACAAGGCACAGAGCTTATTTCGTTCTTTGTCAGGTCTAGAGTGGTGAGCTTGGGTAGGGTGGACAGTTCACATGGGAAAGTTTCTAATTTGTTTTGTGAAAGGTCAAGAGTGATTAGATGAGTGAGGTTTAACAGATCACAAGGCACAGACTGTATATAGTTCAATGTTAGGTCCAGAGTGGTTAGCTTGGGTAGGGTGGACAGTTCACATGGGAAAGCTGTTAATTCACCATTTCCAAGGTTAAGAGTGGTTAGATGTGTGAGGTTAGACAGATCACTAGGCACAGAGTGTATATCATTCCTTGACAGGTCTAGAGTGGTGAGCTTGGGAAGGGTAGACAGTTCACATGGGAAAGTTTGTAACTGATTATAATGGAGGTTAAGAGTGGTAAGATGAGTGAGGTTTGACAGATCCCAAGGCATAGAGTGTATTTCGGTCAATGACAGGTCTAGAGTGATGAGCTTGGGTAGGGTTAACAGTTCCCATGGGAAAGTTGTTATTTGATTATAACCAAGGTCAAGAGTGGTTAGATGAGTGAGGTTTGACAAGTCACAAAGCACAGAGTGTATTCTGTTCAATGAAAGGTCTAGAAAGGTGAGCTTGGGTAGAGAAAACACTGCACATGGGAAAGTTTTTAATTGATTATGATCAAGGTGAAGAATGGTTAGATGAGTCAGGTTTGACAGATTACAAGACATTGACTGTATATTGTTTCGTGAAAGTCTAAGAGAGGTGAGATTCTTGAAGATTGATATTTCACATGGCATCACTGAAAGTTTACACTTTGAAAGAGTCATCTTTCTGACATGAGGATATGATTCCATCAGACTGTTAAAGTCTATTTTGGTGTTCATATTACAGGATGTGATTTCAATGCTTTTAGCACCATCAGATGTACATGTGCAAGTATGAGGGCAGCCAACCACACTTCTTATTGTTCTGGCCACATGTACATCCTGTACTGTAAAGTCTGGTGCTTGTGAGAAAGGTGAAACAGTTAGAATTACAAACAGAATATGTAGCCAAGTTATCAATACCGATCCTGATCCTTTCATCATGAGTGTGTTTGTCATCATGGGAATCATCCACTGAGAGTCATCCTGGAAAAATTAAAAGGTCAGACTGCCAACTTTGTCAAAATGCTGAATATTTCAATATAAAATGGAAGTCATAATTTTCTAAATAACTCAAAAACAACTGTTGGTATATCAGACTAAGTTTACAGCAAGTAGATATTATTCCAAATCCTAATGATGATTTAGTATTTATTCTTAATATCTAGAACACATTTTATCAACAATGTTAGATTTCAACATTGTATCAATATTCAAAGTTTATACTGCATCAACAACAGCTTTTCATAGTTGAGAAAAATTCCAATATGAACTAGTATACAATGTTGATTTAATATTGATGTCAAGCATTGATTCGATATAGAGTCAACCTAAGTGTGATCACTAGGTAGTGGACTGGGATGAAATTACAGTCTAAGGCCTGGGCCACTGGGATGATACGCAGACAAAGTTAACTTGTATGTTATAAATTGAATTTAACGGGCTTTGAGGATGTTTGGGACATGAGATACTTTCTCTCCTGGTTTATGTCAGATAGTGGACTCATAGTAGTGCAAAGGGTGAAATAATGCAATCACCCTAAGGGCTCAATATCCTACACATAATTTCTCAGAACTCAATGCTTGCATTGGGGTTTTGTTACTTAATTTTGTTTGTTTCTTTTTTGATATTTGTCAAAACTACAAACAGTAAACAAGTAAAATGTAGCTAGGAATCTTTTAGAAATAATCCATATGTCATATTTTGATTTCTAGAAAATTTCTATTTGTTTTCATTTATTGAAAAATAAAAGTGAATCCCTTTTATAGCCTGAACTGTCCAATAATTTATGTTCTCCTGCATTTTTATACTTTTGCATGTAACTCTTTTAAGGATTGATACAGGAGGTTGAGCCACCATTAGCATTTTTGCAAATAAAATAGATTTAATTTTATGTGAAAAAACGGGTATTTTTTCAGATATTTTTCAACAATTTTTCTACATATTTTCTACATGACATAAAATAAAAACTAAACTCTTCCCTCATCTTGAGTCTCACCAGGCATTATACAAAATTCCAGCTCCTTATGTTCAGTGGTTATAGAGATATCCTTGTTCAAAAAATGTTCGCAAAATATTTTTGTATTTTCGGCTTATTATATCAGTGCCTAATCATTTAATTGTTACACATTTTATATTGCATGATAGACCATATATTCAACTATTATATATTGTACAATACGTGGATGTCCAGCTGAAATTGTGCAGCATAATGACTGAAAACTGGAGGTACCGGGAATCACCCATCAGTGTCAATCCTTAATGTTCACCAGAACCACAAACAGTTAGTGATTGATATATAAATATTATGATATATATATTAAATGTTTGATTCCTTTATATTGAATTATTGTATGAATTAATAAGAAATAAAGGTTATTTGAAGGACTGACTTACATTTTTCATTAAATCATAAAGAATCAATAACTTTGAAATATCAAATAATTGACACAGGGTTAAAATCCAAAAGTCCATGGTTTATTTCAGATACAACAGTCATCTGTGGTAGTACTTAATATAATTACTCTGCTAGTGCCTCTTGGACATATCGTGTACAGCTACATACTCATGTTGTCTATCTACAACATAAAATGCCTTGTAAAGTGAAGTCATTCTGTATATCATTACATCCTTGGCAGGAATTTTTCCCCTTACCTGTTTTATTGTGAAAACTCCAATGTACTTATAAATGCCTTACCTGCCTCTAGCCCATGCCCAAGGGTTGTATGGTCGAATGAACGGATTGAAAGGTGTTTCTCTGCTAGTCTACTTAAAGCCACAATATCATGCCAGAGTGCTGCTCTGGTAATGATATGCTGTAAAGGATAAGAAGGACTAAGTAAATTGGCTAAAGCTTTTTAAGTATATGAATACAACAATGTTGTAAATCGCTGAACAAAATCAGATCCTAAGATATACAATATACAAATGTCTTTTACTATATGTGATGTAATAGGATTAAAAGGGAACATTTGAGATTTTTTTGTGCACATCAAAAACATTCATTCAAGCCATCTTTTTATCCAGGGTAAAGGGAGGACATTTTTACCATGTTCCATAAAATAAAAAGTCAGGCCTCAAAAAAATCTGTGAAACAAGTTCCTTCAAATTCCTTCAAAAGACTATTTTTGATGAGGGGTTGGCAGGAATGTGTTGTGGAGGGGGGATAACTCGCGAGATTGCTCTCTTTGATGAGGAGCCAGCAGTGCTGTTTAGTGAACAGTGGGAGACTGACAGGACTTGCCCCTTTGATGATAGTTTGACAGGGTTGTAGAGTAGACAGGGAGAGACTTAGATGACTATTTCTTTCATCATATTCTATAACACTAAATGTATTCTATATTCTATACTTCATCTGGAAGACCAGGGTAAACCCTGAAGATTGATTCAGAAATTAGAAAAAAAAAGATGAAGAGTCAGCAGGGTCTTTAGGGCATTCACTTAGAGACTGGTCTCATAAGTGAAGCTCAATCAAATAAGAAATACGAGAAAATATTTCATTCTGACAAAAAAAGTGGTCTTTATGGGGGCGGTCTACTAGTGAGGTGGTTTTTAAGTGGTCCTCTACTGTATACATATGAGTTTAAATTAGTGAATTAACAAGTGAAGAGTGCATATAGATACATGTAGACACTAGCCACAGCAGGTCTGCTCAACCGACTGGTAACTACACAGTGCTGTCTCTTGGTCTCTTTTGGTTATGTCTGTATCTACCAGGTGACAGTGTTGAGGCTGTACTAAATATACACCCCTAATTTATACTTGTATTTTACCATGCATAAACTACACTTAATTTTCCATGTAGTCCATGTATGCATATTACTAGCTGTGATTGTTAGAAATGTCAGTATTGAGTTTTACTTATTCTTGGCAACCATTCAGATATATCTTCTCACCATATGATAAATACATACAAGTAAGATGTTAATTTTAATGATATACAATATAAAAGCTATTATGAGAGGAAGCACTATACTTGTAATCAGGCAAGCAAGCATTATACAATATGCTTTTACCACAGTGTAATGATTAGTAGGATAGTCATCAGAGTAGTAAGTCAATGTGATTAGGTGTAATGATGTTACTTAATTTATCTTAGTTTATTTGGCTCCAAAAACCTAAATTATTAGACATACCTCTTAGTTGAAGAGTCAGGTTGCAAGTAATGTGAGGAACTTTTGAGTTAATACTCAAACACTAGTGGATATAGTAGTGATCTTGTTGGTATGATTTAGAATGTTCTGCAGCTGGTTTCAGTTTTATACTCATGTTAAATGCTCAACCTCTATACATATATATAGATATATAGATAAGGATGTTACTTCTTAGCATGTGATACATAGTGAAACTTGCAGCATTCACACTATATGATAAAAGGGCAATATGTTACGCAGATTTTAGACACCCCACCAAACCTTAGCCAAAATAGGCATTAGATTTGTACAGGTATATATACATATTTCAATGTCTTCAGACCCCATTTGAGGCTTATGTAATTAACGGAATACCCAAAAGTTTTAAAATAGTCTATTAACAATATCCAGATGTCCTTAATGTAAGTTTGAACACACCTTTTATGGATGTTGATTTGTGATAAATAGTTCATCACAAATACTATTATTGTGGCATATGCCACAAGAACTAACTTGAGGTATATTCTAGATGTTAACATTTAATGTATAATGACATAACTCTTATGACACAATATAGTTGAAACATGATGAAAGGCTAGATGATCAGTCCTTATGTTAGAGGAAACCTTTCACATAAATGCAGGATTTTCTAATGAAATCCATTGAGTATGGTCTTTGCACTAGGAATTACCAATGCTATAAAAGGGAATGCACTACTCTCAAAGATATACAGAAAAAAAATCAATTATCTGCAAGAAAATTGTAGATACTAAACCCCATATAGGCTATTATCAATTGTACTTTTACTCAGCTAAATTCATTTGATAACCTATTTATGTGATGAAAACATTTATCACAATCAAGTGTTATACAAGGGGATTGCATATAATTATGACATTGCAAAGGGAGTGATGAAAACCATAATTTATAACATATGCATATTAGATTTTCTGTGTTGAATTACGTAATGGTATTACAATATTTTCACTTTCTTACCTTCAGAATACTTAAATGACACTAAATTCATAAAACAAATTGTGCTACGTAAATTTATGTGCTAGTAACCCTTTAGGCTTGTAATATGTAATATACCCTCATTTAGACCAAAAATATCATGACCAGGATCCATATTGGTTATATGTGCTGAATAGTCTGAATATAGTGTAAACAGAGTCTGGTCCTGCCGTACAAGGATACTCCGTGACAAACTTGTTTATCTTTTGTGGTCAGAATATGATGACGTGAGTGTCCAAGTTCCGTTCTGTTTCTAGTTTAAAGCATTGTATTATATAGAGTAAGATGAAATGACAATCGTCTTTGTCTTGTGTACAGATATACTAATAGCAACGATACTTCATACAACATTGTCATGTTATGCTTTTATAATTGATAACCAACATTGCTAAAGAGGATGAGACGGGGTCAATGGTGAAGAGTGCTGTTTGACTGTTTGCTATTATGTTAGAATGCTCGTGGTGTTTAACTTTAACAGTAGATCTAGGCCAAGTTAAACATAGAATACTTTCACATGGAATGAGAAGAACACAATATAGGGCAAATAAACACACTGTAAACGGAAATCGAGTGTGATGGGCACCCTCACTGGGGCCCTCAATGGGGTAGGGCGGCCCAGGCCGAAACACTGAAGGTGGTATTCCACTACATGATAAGGCATGCTACAACATGGCTATGACATTTGTTGTGACATCAGAAGAGATCGTACAACATGGGGGCGGTCAACGTATGGGCAATTATTGATGCGTAGCCATATCACAACGATTTTGTAGCCGTATGGCACAATTTAGGGTATTACACTCGTTCCAAGGCTTGTGCCAATGTAAAGTACTTTTCCCTATGACATTGCCTACAACTAGGCCTACGACATGTCCTACAATTCAAGACATTTCTATTTTACCTCTACAACATTATTAAACATGTTAATAAATATTCCAGGCTAGGTTATGGTCTAAGACATTTGTTCCCACGACTTACATAAAAATCGTATTGTGCGACTTTAAAGTCATAGGAACTGCGACTTACCCTATTACACTAATGCGGCATCAATAATATCGTAGGGTCCACGACTTTACTATGATATGATCATACCACAGCAGTATCGCAGCCGTATCGTAGTCGATGTCATCTAGTGGAATACCCCCTTCAGTAGATACTGACCAGGGCGTGATCCAGCATGCCGTACTTTGGCGAGGGGTCTGATTCAGCAACTGGCCGCTAGAGGGCCGCATGGCCCGAGAGCAGCCAATTGCCGAGCCAGACCTCGAGATAAAGGGCAGCAAGTTGACCATGACCAAGGTCAGTATCATATTTATTTCACCTCCTCTTACATATTTGTTTTCTAATCATACATGTTCAAGAGTAATTATGCGTTTATCATGCATGTTTTATACATTGTTTGTTTACATTTTGTGTACATGTGACGTCACGCCAGGCCTATGCAGACTGCGCCGGGGAGGCATAGAGTTTATGTCGGATGATAACTCGAATTGCTGACCGGCGTGTTTAAAAGGGTTGCTAGATAGTAGAGTACTGTAAAGGTACTCCCCGCTGAATACTAGATTCTCACGGTAACTTTGGACAACTTATGTAAAGGAAGAGCCACACGTTCAAATACAGTTTCAAACCTTTATTTCTGATAAGCGTACAATAGATGAAGTGTTCCGTACAAATACCATACAGTGCTGGTGAGTGGTACCAAAGTGACAATAATAACGCCCCTCTGAGCGCCTACCTCTATACTCCAATCAGAGTCCGTGCCAACCGCTGATCCGGCGCTGAGCCTAAGTCCTCCAGGCCTGCTGTAGTCTCTAGTCTGGTGGTCTGGCAGAGTGGCTGGGCCAGGTAGAGTAGTGGCTTCCGGTCTAGTAGAGTGTCCAGTGAGGTAGTCCAGGGGTATGCCTTTCAGAGGGGGCTCCAGGAGAGTCTGTCTCTACAGTGGCCAGGATCCCCTTATATACAGCTCCTCCCAGGATGGGGAGGGGTTATTTGTGGAGAGGAAGAGGGGGAGTTGTGCATGGGTTGCATCATCTCCCTGAGTGGGGAGGGGTGGTTTGTGGAGGCCTCTGATTGGCGGGTGAGAGCCCCAGAGGGTGGGGTGGCAGGTGCATGTGTTGCATCATCTCCCTGAGTGGGGAGGGGTGGTTTGTGGAGGCCTCTGATTGGCGGGTGGCGGCTCCAGAGGGTGGGGTGGCAGGTGCATTGGGGCGAAGCCCAAGCATACCCATGGTTATACTCAGTCCCTGTCTGGCAGCTGTACGGTTCACAACAGATGGTGCTTATATACTACCTTACACTAACATGGTTATACATAGGTATATGGGAGGTTGTGTCTGCAAAAGTAGGGTTCTAGGCATTATGTGTTTGGGACTGGTTGCAGTCCCGACACACTCGGCCCCGGTCAGTTTCAAAAATGGACACCAGATGGCTATTTTTGCCGTGTTTTGTACCTGGGTGATCCACCCTTTTGCACACTTTGGAGACACAATTCCCTTACAATTGGTTACACAGTATCATTTCTATGCGATATGACGCAATACTACGGATTAGATATAATGTGATAACAGAATTATAATTGACCCTTTTGTTATAACAATCTTTTGGGCCTGTTCTTGATGAGAACGTTACACACTTGTTGACAACACAAGAGATAATGTACGCCGTGTGTTACATAAAATTCAAAGTACTTGAAATCCTACTTGAACCTCTAAATCTAAAGAGTAAATATAAAGTCGGATGCCTGACTATCTTCTAAAGTAAAACTAAATAGTATACTACCTAAGACCTTTGTCGGACGACAGAAATACTACATGTTAGATTTGAGCTACCTTCTAATGTTAATCCAACAATTCTAAGTTTGAGTATAACTTCTACGTTTCTATAGTTTCTCTAGGCAGCTTTATATAGGTACCCATGTGTATAATATGTGTCAGTGGTTGCCCATGGCAGGCAATATTAGTGGACCTATCCGGTGAGAACATTGAGTCTTTTTGAGCTTCAATTTTGGTTATCATATCAGTTTTCAATGGTATATTTTGATAAATGAAATCGCAATGTCTCTCTACTTCGGCCTTGTCTCTGAGCCATATTGCTGCATATGTTAGGAGCAAGAGCTCTGTAAGCTGTTGCTTCTGGGCATGTAATGATATACCTTCCTGTACATGAATCTATCTCATTTCAATGAGTTCTATCTACCTCGAATTATCCATCAAAATAGGAAAAGCTTCTGTTAGATTTGTTTTGATACATGGAATCCAGAGTTAACAGTGAATATAATTGATGAACCTATTTGGTTTACAGTATACAGTTTGTAGACGCTTCATTTGGGGCCAAAGGGACTTTAATGGTAACAATGACGTGGTCTGTTTGAACAGCGTAAATAGGTCGGCTTTGGCTGTAGTACAAGAGTGGTTGCGGATGTTTAACTGAGAGTTCATGAATGTTTTCGTAGATGATCCGCTTGATTTTAAAGATGCCCTCCATGAGCGTCTCAAGGGTTATAAGGTGGGGTGAGAGGCGTCCGTTGAGTAATTGGATAACGCCTGACTCAAAGTCTGTCACTTTTGAGTTAATGTTCTGTAGTAGGGAAATATCCTTTTGTATGATTGCTATAAGTTCAGGAGTGAGCCTTGCTAGTGTGTGCAAGGCTTTACAGCAAGTGTCATTATTCGTAAATAGTTCGATGATGTCCTGAAGCTTATCCTGGGTTTCTGTGATGGTTTGAGAGTCATTTGGTGCTCCAGTGGCCAACTTCTGCCGTTGCTTATTAGTTGTCCTCATGAAGGCGTTAAGTGTTCTTGCGTTGGCGTTCTCGATGGTGGTGTTAGACCTCAGCTTCTGCGTAAGGTCGTTGATGTCCCTTCCTAGGATGTAGACAGTGCTAGTGGTTAAATGGCACTCTCATGTTGCAGAGATGCTGAGTTGCAGTGCAGACGATGGTAGAGGTCTTCACGTTCTTGGGGATGTTGTCTGGTGCGTGTCGATGTAACTGCCGGTGGCCTGTGCATTTTGTTTCACACAAGTGGCATGTCAACATCAACTCGCGGCTTCCTTCCTGGTTGTGGTGGTGGGGGTGGCACAGTCCATGACAGACTGCGTAGGGGCATGGGTGGTGGTGGTAGCGTCAGCACAGGCAACACATCTCAGGTGTCGGGAGGTGGTGTGCTATGCGCGATGCGATGTGGTTGCTCCCGGTGGTCGTCTAGGAGGATAATCGCGCAGATTTGTCACGTCTGATGCCCTCTTTGATTTGTTCTGTTGTGTGGCGTCGTGCCTATTCTTCTTGTAGTGCCCGTACATGTTGGAGGTGTTGCTTGTCTGGTGTCTTGTGACTGCACGCGATGTCGACAGTTTTCTTCAGCGTAGTCCGGAAGACTGTCCAATTCCTCCTGCTAATAGGCTGGCCGGAGGACATGTTGCAGAGATACACCAAAATCAGGCAGTATGAACACAATCTGCGTAGGAGAAGAAAATAGGCGCTAGGGGATTGCCACTTAATGCTGGTAACCACTGACCAATTAATGAGTTGCTTCTGTAAACAGCTGTTTGTGATGTTAGAGATAACAGGTAGTCTTCATGTGTGTGAGGTGGTGATGGGCTGAGCACGTGGAAGAGGTTAGTGGGATGAGGGTTGGATGTGGAATGGGTTTTGGGTTTCTGTGATGAGGGGTGTGGGTCATTTGTGGAGGGGGGTTAGGCGGGGCTCTTTGATCTAGCTGAGCTGGTTCTCTGTGATGATTATGTAGGGCGGTCAGGGGCAGACGTCGACACCCGCGACCCAGTGAATCCTACTCAGGATCCTCCCCAGGATTATCCTATAGTTTCCAATTGTTTGGCCTTTTCAATGTGGCAGTGTGTGCCCCTAGAGTCACTTGTTGTGGGCTTTATCTTTGTGCCCGTTGATGAGTACATTGTCTGGTTATCAGAGCTGATCAGGAACTGATGTCCGTAATGTCACTCGCTACCCTTCATTGAGTCTTAGTTTTGTTATAAGTGTAGTGTGCCTAACGGATAGGGCTTTAATGGCCATTGTCCTCAGAACCTAGTTATTAGCAGGCGGGCGTATTCTGGAGGGGGAACCTGCAATTCATGTTTTAACAATTGATGCCCATTTTGGCAGGGGGTTCATTCCTGTCTGCCTCCTTGTCTTGACTGCTCAACCGACATTTTAGTCTGCTTTAAGCTGAGTCTTATGTCTAGCAGTGAGGTTGCTGCTGTAAGGGTAGTAATGTAAATTGACTCGTGATTATCTTATTTTGAGGGGCTACTTCACTGTGAGATAATGGTCCTCTTTTGTTCTTTTAGGCGACCAACTCTGACGTTGTTGTTGAGGGTGCCGCGGACGTCATGCTAAACTGTGGCGCCGAGTTAGATTTTCCGTAGATGGGTGCGACACAGAGATGTTTTTGAACAAAACTTCTTATATAATCTGTGTCATGTTTCTTCGCTGGCTATAGCATCAGTTTGTCAATTTGAGCTTCTCTGTAGTTGAAATGGAGCCGTCTTCGACCCAAGATACTGAGCCATCTGCCCAGTGGACTTTGTATTGCTTTTTGCCATTTCTCTTACGAGATGTAATGACTCGCTTAATAGGGTAGTAGACTTCCCCTGCGTTATCCCTGAATCTGTCTTTATGGTCCACTTTCGGGGGTGTCGGATTGGCTGTGGCTTCATTTTGCCTTTTGTAGTATGGCCTTAGCCTGTTTACATTTGTAAGGCGTTTCAATATGCGGCCTGTGTTAAGATCCTTGAGACGGACCAGGCAATCTGATACAATTTCTGTAATGACGTAGGGGGTTGAGTAAATGTATGAGAATTTACCCAGGGGTTTCGCCTTGTATTTGGGATCGTATATGACTACTTATTGTCCCCTCACGAAATTGTGAGGCCTTGCTTTGCTATCCAGTTTTGCCTTCATTTTGTCTGTGTATGATTTGTTGTGCTCATTAGCCATTTCTCTGACGATTGAGAGGCGTTGCTCAAGATCATGAAGGTAATCTGTAGCTGATAGGGGTAGGTTTTCAACACTCTGGCGTTCACTATCAATGGGTAGCAGGTTTGGGGCATGGCCATAAAGTAGACGATATGGGCTGTCGCCAAGTCTGGATGTGACAGATGTTCTCACGCTGTACAGAGCAAAAGGTAAGAGCTTGTGCCAGTTTTCACTGTTCGTGTCTACGTAACAGGATATCACTGACTGTAGCTGTTTCTGGATACGTTCGACCCGGCCATTTGCTTTTGCATTTACACCTGATGTGAACGTTTGTTTTATCCCAAGTCTTTTGTGTACCTCGTTTGTGAGTTTTGACAGGAGAGGAGTTGCATTATCTGAATGCACTGCTATTGGTGGGCCGTACCTGATGTAGACATGTGTAATCAATGCGTCAACGATGTCAACACTTGTTTGGTCCTTCATTGGTATAGCTTCGCAGAAGTTCGTGAGCATGCAAATGACGGTGAGTATGTACTCGTGGCCCTCATTTGAAGGTTTGATTTTGCCAATGACATCAATCGCAATATGACTGAAGGGTCTTGGAGGTGTATCAAAGACCTGCATTGGATGGTTTGGGTGAGCCACCCTTTTCTTTCGTGTGCATATGTCACATGTTCTGACATATTCTGCGATCATCTTTGTCATGCCTCTCCACCAATATTTGGAATATATTTTGTCGTAAAGGACATTTCTGCCTACATGTGAGCCGAGTAGCACATTGTCATGTAGTAGTGCAACAACTTTCTGCTGCATGTTGGACATATTTTGAGCCCTTCTTTTTAAAAGATGGATAGAAAACCAAGATGTCTTTTTCTAGTGACGTGTGGTCTGCATATGTCAAGGTGAGTTTCTCTCTAATGGGATCATTTGGCAGTGTCTTATTTTTCAGAAATGAAATTATGTCTGAACAGAATTTGTCACCTGCTTGGCCTTTTGAGATAGTGAGTTTATCCATGTTATCTGATAAGTCTTGCATATCAGTTTGAGGTTGCGCTCTAGTATTTGTTTGATGTGTTTCATTGCTCTGCTTTTGAGTAGCGTCGCTGTCATTGTTAGTTGGGGCTTGTTGATTACTCACTGCCTTTGACCTGGTAACTGCAGTATTTTGTGTGACTTGTCCAACTTGTGGAAACAGCAAGTCTTTACCGAGTTCTGGACAGTCATTGTCAGGCAGGGTAATGTCTGACTCTAATCTAGAGACATAGTCTGCAAGGTAATGGGTCTTACCTTCATGGTATTGGATGTCGTATGAGAATGACTGCATGAAAAGTGCCCACCGTTTGAGTCTAGGACTAGGTGCTTTATGTGGTGCCTCGAAGATATGGACCAATGGGGCATGATCTGTAATGATCGATATATGGTACCCTTCGATTGTTGGCTCAAAATGCTTGAGTGCAATATATATTGCTAGTGCCTCTTTCTCTGATATAGAATAGTTTTTCTGAGCCCCGTTCATTTTGGCTGTGTGGAAAGAGATTGGGCGATACTTGTCGTCGATCTTGTGACATAGAGCTGAGCCAACTGTGTCGTCACTGGCGTCTGTCAGTATATACAGCGGTTTGTCGTATTCAACATGCACAAGTATGGGCGGACTCATCAGCAGTATTTTCAGTGCCTGAAGGCTGCTTTCCGCCTTATCATCCCAATGAAAGCGTGCACCTTTCATGGTAAACTTATTCAGGTGCTTTGTCATTTCGCTCATTTTTGGGATAAAAGCTGAGTAGTACTGGATCAGGCCTAGAAATCTACGGACACCTCTGACGTTGGTTGGTCTTGGGAAGTCCTGAATCTTATCTAGTAGTCTCTGTTGTGGTTTGATGCCATTTGGTGTGAGGACATGTCCAAGGAATTGGCATTCATCCACTGCGAAGTCACATTTCTTTGGGTTAAGTCTGAGACCTCTACTGGCTATTCGTGTAATGACTGTCTCTACATCTTTGACATGTTGTTTATGTGAAGGAGAGAACACCAGGATGTCATCTAGATATGTTGCTGCGATAATAGGATCTAGTCCTCTCAGCACATGGTTAATAGCTCTACTGAAACTCCAGCCAGCGCCTGTTAGGCCAAAAGGCATGCGTCTGAACTGGTAGGTGTTGTTCTGAGTAGTGAAAGCAGTGTATTGTCTTGACTGCCCTTCCATTTCTACTTGCCAGTACCCGGAGATCATGTCCAGAGATGTGAATATAACTGGCTTTTGGCAAGCTACCAGGTTGAATAGATGTTCTCTTGTCCTGAGAGGAAATGGACGTTTGATTGACATGGCATTGACTTTTCTGTAGTCTATGCAAAGTCTGTATGAACCGCATTTCTTTTTAACCATTACTATGGGTGAGCTATAGGGAGAGTCGCTTTCCTCTATGACTCCGGCATCCAGCATTTCCTTGATTTGCTCATCAATAATGCCTTGTATTTTTGGTGATGCCCGATATGGTCTGGTCGTGGGTGGGGTCTGCCCTGGCTCAATTTCGATCTTCATGGGTATGTCTGTGTAGTGTCCTAGTTCTGACATGTCTGTAGCAAATGCCCATCTGTTTTTATGAAGCATGGTAAGGAAATTTGACTTTTCTTCTCCTACCAAAACAGATGTGTCTAGGTTAAACAGCTCTTCTTGTTTGTCATCCTGTTTGATGCTGTTTTCCTGAACACCCATTGGGGTGTTTACGGTAGCGATCACCGTGTTCGGCTTTATGATTCTCTGTCTACTTGTTGTGTTAAGAAGTTGAACCAAGACTGTTATTCTGCACAGTAGACAAGGTATGTGCGGTCCACATTGTGCCGTCACAGTTGTCAAATATTGGTCGTACTACCACGTCTGTGCCGTCATGCATGTCACCATCGGTAGACAGGGGCAGTACCAATTCTGATTGTGGTGGGAGTACTATCATGTCAACTGTTCTTGCCTCGACTGGTTTGTGCAGAGTAATGGTATCTGATGCAAAGTCTATGTTGGCATTTGTGACGTCAAAGAAGGTCCTACCCAAGATGACGCTGTGTGACATGTTTTTCATGACATAGAATCGAGATTTGAATTGGATGTTTCCTACTCTCCATCTCAATATTGCTTTTCTTTTCAGTTTGTATTCTGATCCATCTGCTAGAGTGGCTACATCGTCGATGTGTCTGCTTTTTATGACAGCCCTCTTAGAAAGTTTTGAGAATACTGATGCTGAAATAAAATTATCCCTTGCTCCTGTATCTATCATAGCTGGGACTACAGTTCCGCCTAGGGCGATAGTGATTATTCTCGATCCCTTTTCTCTCTTTCTTAGTTTGATTGTGACCTTTGTGGCATGTTGCTCGGCTGGCTTTTCAGTGACGACCAGTCTCTGGGGCCTGACCCGGCCGTTGGGACAGGGGCCCTTTCACCGTTTAAAGGCCGGTGTCCCTGCTGCCTCTTGATTTGTCTACAATCTGAGGTCCTGTGAGCACATTCACATGGAAAGAGCAATACAGTGATTTGTTGCTGTCATATGTAAGTCTCTCTCTGTACTGAGGAGGATTGTTCTGCCTCATCTAGTTGACAGATGGTTGTCTATCATCCTGCCATCTTTCTAGCCTATCACTTGGTTGCCAGTTAAGGTTATTGCTGTTGTTTTGTCTCAAGTGATTAGGTCTATAATGGTTGTTTTGCCTTCTCTCGGAGCTGCTGATGACAATGGCCTCAAATCTCTTAGCCATGCGGACTGCTTCTTCAAATGATTGTGGATCATGAATAGCAACCATTTGAGCCAGTTCTCCATTAAGGCCACAGAGGTATGCTGATAGCATGGCTTCTGACGGAGCCTGTAGGGTCAACTGGATTTTTCTGAGAGCCGCAGCGAAGTCCTGAGAGTCCTGGCCCTGGCGTTGTTGTACCTCTAGTAATTTCTTTGATCTAAGCCAGGAAGGGACAGACTTTTTGAATGTCTCTATTGCCAGATCTTTGAAACGTTTATAGTCTCTTTTCTGGTCCTGCTCTAGTTCCATAGCCCATGCATGAGCATTGGATTTGAAAGAGGCGAGCGCGGTCTCAAGAGTTAGCCTTTTTGACCATCCATATATGTCTGCTACATTCTCCAGTTGGTCAAAGAAAACTGTTATATCTTCCCTCTGTCTAGCTGAAAATGTTGGGATTGGTAGGTTAGGCAACTTAATTTTCTGAGCAGGGCGCTGGCGTACCTTTTTCTTCTCAATAAATGTAGGTTCCTCATCTGCTGACTGATAATCACCTTCTCCACTTTCTGTCCCATCTCCCGCATTGGAGCCTGCCAGTTCCTCCTCTATGAGGACTTCCTCCTGTTCCTCTATTTGATCCTGTTCCTCTAAAGCCTCATTGTCCTGTTGTGCTGGATCTACGTGGTTCTGTTCTGGGTCATCCCCAGCTTGGTTATTTAACGGGTCTTCCCCGTTTTGTCTAGCTGCCATTGTATTTCTCCTAACTGGTACAAATGTCAGTTCAAAGGGCGGTGCTGGACCTTGACTTCTGAGTCCTACCCGTCTGAGTAGGTTTCTGAGACTCCTGGGGGGAGGCGTTGTTGCCGGTAGTGCATGCAATTATGGGTAATGGGAAAACGTATGTAGGGGAATATGACCACGTGCTATACCAACGCAAACAGACAAGGTTATCAACTGCAAGTCACAATGTATTTCTTCCAATAAGTGTGTCCAAAGTGCTAATAAATGTTTTTCTCCACCATGTGCGCCGGGGAGGTATAGAGTTTATGTCGGATGATAACTCGAATTGCTGACCGGCGTGTTTAAAAGGGTTGCTAGATAGTAGAGTACTGTAAAGGTACTCCCCGCTGAATACTAGATTCTCACGGTAACTTTGGACAACTTATGTAAAGGAAGAGCCACACGTTCAAATACAGTTTCAAACCTTTATTTCTGATAAGCGTACAATAGATGAAGTGTTCCGTACAAATACCATACAGTGCTGGTGAGTGGTACCAAAGTGACAATAATAACGCCCCTCTGAGCGCCTACCTCTATACTCCAATCAGAGTCCGTGCCAACCGCTGATCCGGCGCTGAGCCTAAGTCCTCCAGGCCTGCTGTAGTCTCTAGTCTGGTGGTCTGGCAGAGTGGCTGGGCCAGGTAGAGTAGTGTAGCGCGCCCAGGGGGCACTGCTATAAAATGGGAAATCACTCCCAGGTTCAACCATTAGGGTCGGTGATAGGTGAAGGATAACCAGACAACAAACAGATTTAAGATATGAAAATATTTATTAAAGTACTCAAAAGTTACAACAGTCTCTTTCAAAGTAGATACTCACAAGCTTAAAGCTTTACAAATACAAATACAGGCATCCTGTACACAAGACTAAGTTAATTCCAAGACAGGGGCGAATTTAGAATAAATCTAAAAGTCAAGGCTTTAAGGCCTGAGATAAAGTGGACTAACAGTTAAAGTCAAAAGTTCTGACCCCATGTCAAGTAAATGACCTAAAACATTAACAGGGAATAAACCTCCTAAATGAAATCTAAGTCCTGTCCATAAAACCTATGGCCTGGAAGTCACCACAACTTGGTAAAATAAAGATCACAGGCCAAGGATGACAGACTCAAACAGTAAAATCTAACACTGTAAGTCACTCATAAAATACAAGGCAGAAACTAAGTAAGTGGCATAAAACTCCTAAACTCTGATAAAAGTCAGTTCTCTACAACAGGCTGGGCTACCCTGAGGTCAACAACCCAGCTAAAACTGTATAGAGAACTGACAAAACAGAGTGGAGACAAGGCCACTATAGAGATCCATAAGGAAAAGCTGAGGAGAACCCTCACCACAACTGATCTCTCTGACTGCCAAACTAAAAGTGAAGAAATCTGATGAAGTCAGATAAAACAAGATGGAGTCTCCCTCCAAAATGGGCACCAGCCAATAAAAAGGCTCCTGACAGTAGGAAAAGGCGGGAAACACAGAGCTTGGCTCCCATTGGCTGAGCTGCTGGCCCCCTAGGATGTCATAAAAACAAAATGGCCTCTCAGGGCCCAAGCTGGCCCAAAACTGGCTAAGGCCAAAGACTGTTTTGCAGTCTAAATCATAAATAAAGATCAAGTATTCCTGAAAGGTAAGACAGACATATTAAACAAACAGTATACAACAAGTAAAAAGCCTTAGATCATCTCCCCTGAGCCAGGGAAGGACAGGAGAGGTGGTGCAGGGGGCTCCCGATCGTCGGGAGAACTCGCCGACTCGGCGCGCTACAGTAGTGGCTTCCGGTCTAGTAGAGTGTCCAGTGAGGTAGTCCAGGGGTATGCCTTTCAGAGGGGGCTCCAGGAGAGTCTGTCTCTACAGTGGCCAGGATCCCCTTATATACAGCTCCTCCCAGGATGGGGAGGGGTTATTTGTGGAGAGGAAGAGGGGGAGTTGTGCATGGGTTGCATCATCTCCCTGAGTGGGGAGGGGTGGTTTGTGGAGGCCTCTGATTGGCGGGTGAGAGCCCCAGAGGGTGGGGTGGCAGGTGCATGTGTTGCATCATCTCCCTGAGTGGGGAGGGGTGGTTTGTGGAGGCCTCTGATTGGCGGGTGGCGGCTCCAGAGGGTGGGGTGGCAGGTGCATTGGGGCGAAGCCCAAGCATACCCATGGTTATACTCAGTCCCTGTCTGGCAGCTGTACGGTTCACAACAGATGGTGCTTATATACTACCTTACACTAACATGGTTATACATAGGTATATGGGAGGTTGTGTCTGCAAAAGTAGGGTTCTAGGCATTATGTGTTTGGGACTGGTTGCAGTCCCGACACAAGACCTTGTATTGCCCGGGCTGGCTCTTAGCTGTTCCTCAGTGTGCCATTTTCTTCAAAATAGGCCTATAAGGTATAATAATAGCAATGGTATATAGCGCGTATAGCGTGTTTATTGTGGGATATATTCAATATATCACACCATTATGGGATAGTTGGGCATTTTGTTACGTAACTTACAGCATACTCAGTACTTCACAGTGTTCGCCTAGTAAAACTTCAAATTTTGAATCGAGATTTCAATGGAATGAAGAACATTACAGACTATGAACTGAAAGAGATAGGGGAAACAATGAAAACCAATGATTCAATTTCGATATCAAATTCTTTGCAGATACAATATCATAGAATGCCAAACTTGTACACTGATTCATACCATCTTCCTTTTCCCTTTGATCATAATTAATGTTACATTATCAATCTAAACACAAATATAATCCCCAAATTTATATATCCTACTGGGGGATACAACAAATGCTGCAGCGATCATGTATTACTAACTTGATCTTAAGCGGTGTTATTTATGCTTCGTTGATTAAAGGTTATTTAATCAATATAGCACTTAGTCTTGCTTGCATCTTATGGGGATATAATTCAGGGGCGGGTACAGGATTTTCGAAAGGGGGGGGATCAGTATAAAGGCTAAGTACTAAAATGGTGTGCATTCGCGCGTACGCGTGCGTCATTTTCCGCACTTTTTGTAGTTTAGGGGTCCCCCAAAAGGGGGGGATCAGGACCCCCTGGACCACCCCCCCCCCCGGATCCGCCTCTGTAATTATTTGATGTTTCGTCAGACTGCGTGCTGTTAATAGCAGGTCGTTTACTTGCTTGCAACTTGATGATAATTCAATAAAGATGATTATGATAGAAATTAGGGAGTTCTTTGTTATTATTCATTGTACTGGCTAGCTCTTTGTTGTTAATCTGAATAGATCTTATTTCAAATATTCGTATTGTTCATCAGTGGTAGAGATTCTAAGTAAAGGGACTCATTCCTATACAAAGAACACACCTTTGGCAACAGGGAATTTTATTATATCCATTGAGACATTCCGAAGATACAAGTAAATGGGCATTTCATCCAAACAATACATGTGATCCATCTCATAAGCAAACAACATCAGTAACATTCCAACCAGGTATAGCTTTGGTTAAGCTTCCTGTCTTATGGTCTATGATACCCAGCGGCTAGTGGGAGCATCACCTCCCATCTACTTTCACCTGAGACCATCGGTAGGGTCTCCGTTACGTCCCATACTCCGTCCGTAAGGCTAAGCCTAAGCTATTCCGATCCTTACTATCACCTGCTGTAGTCATTACTACTTGTCTTAGCACTACCTGTATGATCCGACTTGTAAGACTATTAGGCCTGGCGCTATACGCAGGTATTTTGATACTCACCAGATTTTCTCCTTACTAATCTTACATACTTCACATTCTTACTTAGGCTAAACTAATTCTATTCCTAATTCTATACTAAAGCTATCGCAAATGGTAAAGCCCTTGATCTCATGATGTCCTCCTAAACAGGTTGGGGCTACGACGGGAAAAACGGTACATCCCGTTTTTTCAGGACGCAACCCTTTAAATCAGGGACCAGGCACATTAAAGAACACCTGCCTCGGTAAATGTGTAGGGGTATGGTCTCTACCTTCTCATAGATTCGATCATTCCATAGATACGTTCATCCCAGACAGAATTGTCAAACCTTGTTCTCGCCGTGATATGACCTTAGATGTTGCTACGGCGTTAAACCCCAATAACCAACCAACCCTTTAAATCACTTCAAAACATTCCATTATTATTTTTTCAATTTTCAAATATTACCCTATATTACAGACAATTATTTGGTCAAATTAAAATTGAATCCCATCATTACAATACTAGTTTAAATGGTTTTAAAAGGTCTTCCTGAAAATACAGGACATCCTGTAATAACAGATCATGAAACCGTCCTGTTATTTCAGGACGGCCCGTTTTCATGGTATGATTTTTGTAACTTTTAAAAATTAAAAATCAATAGAAAAAGAATGCAACGATAGAATTTGAAAATGCATCGATCATTTTGATGCAAAAGATGTGTTCTTTCATGACAAATATTTTTTTAATTTAGCAACCTCCTCATTTTCTGAGCATTTTTACTTATGTAAAAATATTAATTATGAAATTATTATTTATCTATTTGTCAAAATGGAAAATGTCATTAAATTCATGTAAAATGCAGAATTTCAAAATTTTTGCAGTTTGCATCTGTAGAAGTATTATATCATGTTTGTCTTGTGTAATATTCATGTATAATTTCATCTAAAATAAGTAGATAATATAATTTTTCATAATTGCCTGTTATTACAGGACGTCCCGTTTTTACAGGACGTCCCGTTTTTCAGTGGTATCCCCAACCTGCTAAACTGGAATCTTCATCTTCGCACATATCGTGCTCATGATGTTCCCTAACAGTCTTCTTGATTGTCCCGTTCTTACCTGTGTGTACCTGTCTTGGAGTGAACTCAGTTACTATCCTACCCGCATGGGGGTGCCACCATATACAATAACTCTGTGTTATATTTTAGCCACAAACAAGAGTGCCGCTCTGCGTTTTGCTACAACACTATGTAAAAATAATACTAATTGTCTTGGCCACATTCTGTGATCAAGTGTGTCACATATATAAAAGAATATTGATAATTTGTTTTACATTATTGTTACCATATTGTATGATTAATGATTATGATACCAATCATACTAATCATAATTTGCATAGTCATATTGGTCCTAGAAGATATTTCACATGGACAGTCAACTGACCATTGTGTGAAAACACTCTCATATCATCGTTGGGGCAGAGATAGTGGATGATCACGCACCGAGTATGCTCGACACATGCCAGCTTGGAGAACTTTACCGTTAACATTCTAAAAACATTGTTACTGACAGCCAGTATCAGTACGGGACAATAGTGTACAGCTGGCCTTGGATAACCTTTGGAGAGTTTACGGTGTGCCCCTATGAACTGTGCACCCCCTGGTGGGACTCCTGCCCCCTTGGTAATATCAACGGACCATTATGAAACTGATGATTTTGGGAATAAAAGCGGAGAGCGATCTCCAAATCGTTGGTCATTCGTACCCAGTACTTACTTGTTGTGTGACCGTTCTTCTGACCTCCTGGTGATCCCAGCCAGGAGGGACAGGGTCCCTTCCCCTTCCCTATTCCCTACCCCTTACCCTCAGATTTCTTAGAGCAACTTATTCCAATTTATCTCCAACCTTCTGGATCCATTATATTTGAGGTAGGTTTATGAATTGAAGTCATAATTGCTTGTTTAGAGTTGATTAACTCATGGGAATTACCTGGACTGGGAGTATGCAAGATTATATTATGCTATTAATGGAGTCAGATTTATTATAATGGAGTCAGACTTTAATCTATTCATTTAGAACCAGATCAGGACACTGAGAAAAAGGGGTTGTGGGTCTGGATAATTTACAACTAGCTTCACCAACTGCCAAACTTGAGAGACGTTACAATATCTGTACTGCTCTTCATTCTCAGTATTTTCTTGAGAGTCTGAGTATTGCATGGATGTAATTGAATAATTTTGACTAAAATTGGTCAAGTTATCATCAGCCACATCCTTTCTTCCCGACCCTGGCCCAGAGTGGGTTGGACAGTTTGAGAAGTTATTTTGATGAAAACATTAAAGACAATCAAGCCATTATAGAACTAGTATTACGATTTGCTTAAAACTTTACATGGTGAAAGTTAAACCTTTACAGGGACCAAAAATGCAAAAATAATGGTAGGTTACTGAGGAAACTTGTCAGGTACATCAGACTAAATATATGATAATTATTCACAAAAAAAAGACTTGCAAATTTTTTTAGAAATTTGATATTTTTATTGTAAATAATTTGATAGAAATGGTATTCTGACCACCCTATAATGCTTCTGACAAATATGTTTATGTTTTCTCATGTTTACTTTTGTAAACTTTGATGATGAAAAGTATATTGTTTACTGGCAAGTATTCAAAATGAATTATCAAAAAAATACAAAAATTCAAAAATAAAGTTTCAGACAAAAAAGATGAATATTGAAAAGCGTTCTAAAATTGTATATCACATGCATATGGTTGTAGGCTACAAGACGCTCCGCGTCTCTGATCAAACACAAATAGATCTAGTTAACGATCGGGCCGTACGGGAGTCACAATGTAAGCAGCTATTAAAGTGACGAGCCTCATCAAGGAGACGAGTGTCGTCACGACGACGGGCGTCGTCACGGAGACGGGCGACGTGACGGAGACGGGCGTCGTCGTGGAAACGAGTGTCGTCACGACGCAAGCGTCATGTGGGCCAATCTAAGAGTCATCCAAGTCAACACAGCGGGGGCGACGTTTACCCTGCTCTGTGTAGTTGGCCATCGACCAGGCTAGGGCGACGTTTTACACTCTCCGAACGTAATAACGCGATGTAATACTTTTCGTAGCATCGTTCCGTTTGAAAAATACTGATTCCAGTTGTAACGTCATAAATCCGTCTTTTACCTCGTCAATATGGCGTCATTTCCGCTTCCGTTCATAGTCTTCAATCCGGGTACTTTCACGTTTCGCTGGTCGGTAGCAGTGATCAGAGATCAAATAGAATCACGGGGCAACAGGTCAACTCATCCGGGACGTTAAATTTGGAACCCTTTTTATTCTGTAGTGGAACCAAATCAAGCCAAAAAAGGGGGGTCACCATGCCAATTTGGTCAGGAGAGCTGAAGAACCATTTTAAAATGTTTATGAATACCAGACCATTGCTGCAGTGTTATAATAACGTTGCATCCTTGGCTGGGTTATCCCTTATCACAGCCCTAAGGTGTATTCAGGCTTGTGCAATATGATTAACATATACCCTGAACCATACATTAACCCATGGGCATGAACTCTCTAGATGGCGCTACCCCTGTCTCATAGTTACTTATAATACTAAAAGGGTAAGAACCTAAAACTGTACCCTGCAGTTTGCACAGACATATATTTTGGATTTATGCTTAAACTCTACGCGTTTTCGTGGAATAAAAAATAGTTTACATCTTAGACACTTAATAAAAACTAATTGGCTGTCACATTTTATTGATATCTATGTTTAATAAATGGGAATCGACCATTTTATTGAAAAAAATGAAACCCCACCCAGTATTGCAGCATACCATATATGGCAATGCCCTTATTTGGAAAGGACTTTATGAATGGAGGTCACATGACCAACCCCATAGGACAATGTGCACATAGGGCTTTTGGTAATTATAGGCAACATTCACTGGTAATTATAACTCCTGTCCATTTGAAAACCTATGTTTGCCCATAGTTTTGCCATAATTGTGTAATGTACTTTGCTATTTCCTTCAAACTGGTTAACTAGGACATGGGAGGGTAGGGGAATCCCCTATGACATCACTATGTTAGTTATACAAGAGGCCCCCACATAGGGGGGTTTTAACAAAAACCTCATCCCAAACATAATACATCAACCTCATACAGCCAAGCATTTCATTCCACTGTTATTACAGCAAACTGTGGTATAATGGCTATGGTGAGGGACTTCAAATCAGAAGGTTGATGGTTCAAACCTCCTCATGGTCATGTTGCACTTTCACCAAGTTGCACATATCTTATGAAAATCATCTTCACTAATCAGCTTTTACAGTTCTAATCATTAATTTTATCTTAGGTATACTCATTCTGTTGTTTCACCCAAATGAATTATTTTAAATTGTGATTTCTTCATTCATTAAAAAGAGTGACACTATCCAGACATTGGTGGGATTTGAAACCACTACCTTTGGATTTGAAGTCCTAGACTCTAGCCTCTGGGCTATTCCTGACCATGGTGTAAAGCAATGCTCTGATTATCCAACTACTAACTTTCTACTTGTATTGGGTTTAGAAGAATGTCTGAAGAAGTTTGTGGGGAAACCCTTTTAGCACTATAAATAACCATCCAATCCAGTGAATGAGTTGCATTCTGTTCAAGGAAGGGGCACTGAAGGGGGAATCATACATAGAGCTATTTCTTTCTGGAAAACATTAACTACAAAAATTCAAAGCACACTGCAATAATTATGATTTATTATTGTATGAATGACAAAAAGATGATAAGCTTAATGGTGTTTTTTATATCAATATCAGATAGAACTGGGTCATTCACTGCAGTCTTGTGAGAATCTTATGGATCTGCTGGTCATCAGCTTATAGGTTTTGACAGGAACCAGCTAGATCCAAAATGGAGAGTGTGCTACCCTTTCTATTCTTAACTAGTAAGCAGTAGGCATGGCGCCATCTAGAGAGTTCATGCCCATGCATTAACCAATGCCAACTTAAAATCCCCTAGATACAGACACTCCCTATGAAATAACGCTCTGCTTGGACATAGGAAATTTATCATACATGTTTAAAGTTTGATATTAGTTTCCCCTCTGGTATGGTCAATACTTCTTGGTATTATAAAATACAAAACACATCTGAGAATTTAAATTTTTCTAATGAAAAGAATGACCATATTCAGTTATTGGTAACAATGTTTTTAAACAATATGATTGTTCCTTTGATATTGATAAACATACACAAAACAAAATCACGTATGAATTTACTATCCTGCAATAGATTAACCTTGAAATGATTGCAAAGACAAAACAATGTGTTTTCTAAATGTCCAAAATAGCATTTGCAGCAGCTGCTTAGGTCAGGCAAATAGCAGACAAAATACTGGGTTTTCTGAACAAGAAGACGTAGAATACAAAATAACACCATACATCCTCGGGTTATTACCAGCCTTCACCTCTGTCACAGTCTACTTCCCCCACTACCTGTAATCTAATGGTGCAAAGGGCAGGTAAGGTCATACCCCCACTGGGCAATAACTATACACATTGTTGTCAGTACAGGCCGGAAGGTCCGTAGGTTCTCGACACACCTCACTGCCTCCCCTTACACAAAGGGGTTTACACCTGTGAGACTTGGTGTAAGCTATCCATCCCCCCACCCCCCACACACAAACATACATCAGGGAACCTCCCTTACCTTCAGTGGGCCGTCACAGGCAGAGCAGGACCCGGCAGGCAGGTAAGACACAGTAATAACACGTTTTACAACCATTAAAGGCAGCCAAAAGCAATAAGGCGACAAATTTTGCAAATTCAGTTAACAATTTTAATATATTATATGGCCATAGCCTAGGCCTGTGGTAAAATATAGACTGTGAATACAGACTTAAACTGTATTGAAATATCTTAAAACTTGTCCCTGGTCAATTTTGGTGTCCCACCAAAATTGGTTTGTTTACAAACATTTCTGTTTTCAGGCATAAATGACATGAGTATTATGGAATTCAAAGAAAGTTATAGCTAGTTTTCATGATTTATACTGCACCAATGGCTAAAGTTAGACTTTTAGAATGTATTGTCATAGTTATTTGAATTTGCAAAAAAATTTCATATTTTTACACAACATTCCTTTGTCTCCCTTTATAACATTAGGTTGGGGTCATTAAGGTCATGTTGCAGACTGAAAAAAAGCTGTTGCAGACTGAAGGTACAAAGCTGGATATGTTGGTAAACGGATAATTGTTGGACATTAGGAGGTGATGACCCAGCTTCACAGGCACAGTGATATCAAAGATAGTTACATTATGGAGATTAAGGCATTCGTTGGAGTAAGTGACAGCGGCATTCTGTGGGGAAATTGTGGAGGTCTTATGGAGTGTTGTGGGGAGAGGAGGTCGACTTTAAGATCCACTCCAGGGTATACAGGTTAAGGTTCTCTTTTGTGTTTTTGTACTAAAGATTATCTACGGGGGAGGGGGGCATTGGGAATCCAATTCTGGTCTTTACACCAGTACTCCCCTGCTCTAACTAATTCTGTTAAGTTCAAGTTCCTACCCTTATACAGTATTATAGGAAAACATACAGAGGTTGACAGTACAACCCTGAATACGAGGTGGGTGTTGAAAAATTACTGCCCGAGGCCGTTAGGCTGAGGGCAGTAATTTTTCTGACATCCCACCGAGTATTCAGGGTTGTACTGTCAACCGAGGTAAGTTTTCCTTATATTATATACCATATTTTGTAAGTTACAAGCAAAAGAGAAAGGAAATTACCAGTAGAGCAAAGTGGGCAGTATCCCAATGTATTGATTATGCACACACTTTGACTGGTGTCAACAGTTTTCCCTAATATTCATTATTTTCTCTTAAATTAGGATTTTATTACTATCTCCATTCAATTAGACTGCATAATTTTACCTGAAATTAAAAAAATAATCATGCAAATCCATTCAGAATTCACAAAATAAGGAGAAAAACATTTTACACAGTAAAGCAAGGTGGGCAGTATACATGAATACTGCCCACTGTGCCAATATACCAAAAATACTGAATGGCAGTGTCCAGTTAGTATTCATCATGTATTTTGGCATTGGTATATAATATAGAGTCATGGAGTCCCTCTATTGAAGGCTGGGGATTCCGATTTAGTGTCGTTGTGAGTGTATCTTTTGTGTTTTTGTACCAAAGATTGTTTATGGGGGGTGAGGGGGATTACCCCACCCCTTTTTGGACTTGCTGGATTGCCCTATTGACCCCTGATCATGATCAGTGTGGTTGTAGACCATTTCATAGACGCTACTTGTGTAATGGAGACACTCTTCGAAGACATCTAACATGCAACAGTTCCATAAGAGGCATAGGAAGCTTGGTAAGAGGCATAGGGAGCTTGGGTAGGTGGTGCAGAAAGCTTGGTAAGAGGCACAGAAATCTTGATGTGATGGTGTCCAACCTTTCAGTTATTTGAGAGGCTTTGAAGCAGCTTTACCAGTAGAAAAATATGTGATATTACAGAGAAACAGACTAATGTCTCTTAAGAATTATTTGACAGGAGAAAAGTTCTCATGGAATGGTAATTAGTTTTCATTTCTGAAGGTTGAAATATAACCTTTTTGATTCATTATCTTTCATTATCATTGAATCCAAAGATTGTTTTTGATAACTTTTAATAGTCGTTATTCAAACAGGGACCATTACAACATACCATAATAGTGTCCCCTCATTCCAATAATATTGCTACACATATACTTTCCTTGTTCTCATTTCAGAGGGGACATTTTCTGGATAGCAGAACACATCAAGATCTTGTCTACAGACCCAACTGCTGAGGGGCTGTGTGCTAAGTGTTGTCTTAGTACAAAACTTTATAGGACAATCCCTATGAAGGCGGGAGTCAACAAAAGTTTTTATAAAGAATCTGTTTGCATAAGGATCATATCCAAGTCATGGCTAGCCCTCTAGCACATGCTGCTGCAGGCAGCTACACCCTGATCTTTGGCCTCTGGTGGACCATCAACCAGTTCCGCAGGTTTCATCTATCCCGTGTGACAAATGGCTCACCTTATCAAAACTCACCAACCTTCAAGGCTTTCTTTTTTCCTAGATGTCTAGCCAATTGGGAATGTGAAGGCCTATTAAAGATTTTCATTTTTATCATTGCAATCTTAACTGAACTGCTGAAACCAGGACACCCTTTGCCTTACAATGCCATGAATGGCCAGCACATAACTATGTATTCTTTCTTTATAGTTAATGGAATCACTGATATACTGATGCATCATAAAGTCCCCCTCCCCAAGTCAATCAACTATATGTCTCTGGTTTTGGCTAACTTCCAAGTGGGAATGCTCTTTGTTTTCCATGTGTATGGCCTTGGTGGCATAGACACCTCTTTGCACCTTTTGGCCGCTTTCTCCATGATACTCATTGCACTGGCCACCATTGTTGAGATGAACTTTCCTAAAAGCGTCACAGCTGGGCTAGGGCGGTCCTATTTTACTTTACTGTCAGGCACATGGCTTTGGCAGGTGAGTTTCTTTTTCTACAACCCATTCCCAGGGGACCACATTTGGGATGAAAACAACAACAGCCACATGATGCTACTTCACCTCATGTTTGCCTGGCATATGACTGCGGTCTTTGTCGTTCAGCTGATCATAGGGAGCATTATTGCCTGCATCTACCGTCATCCCTCTCCAACTCTGGCCAAGGATGAGTATCGTCTGCTGAAGGACCCACCTCTACAGAATGGCAAAGGCCATAAGTCAGCCATAATTCTACCAACAGAAGATGTGAACAGTGACTTTGAGTAGTTCTGATCAAATATTGCAGGTGATGAAGACACATTCTTTTCATTTTCTACTTGGGATGCAAAGATCATACTAGAATACATCTGAGTATCTATCTAACCCTTAAGTCCTCTTCTCCTGAAAGTGACTCTTTTTTCTCTGCTTCCAATCAAATTAGCACTGCTGTCCCCGACCTGATAAGTGTTCAGTAGAAAGTAGCTTTTTTATGTGCAAGTATAATGAATAATTATAACATGAACATGGGCTTGGAATTATCCAAGAAATTTGATAAGCTGTGGCAACCAAGTAATTTCTTTAATCAGTTAGAAATTAAAACATTTCATTTTTTCTTTGTGAGTGAAAGGACAATACTAATGGTGCTTTAGAATATTCCAATCAATAATTCATCTGGTTTAAACTGGTATCATCAAGGTCAATAAGAGATGCTCTTCTTAGGATGTTAACCGAAACAACACATATGATTAATGAGTGTCTGAGACTGTCAGTGATGCCACAAATATGGAAATTTGGTACTATAACAACACTCCCAAAAAGTGGTTCTTCACTAAATCCAGGAAATTGGAGGCCCGGGAATTCTCTGTACACCCTTTAACTTGTAAGTTAATAGAAAGAGTTGTATATCAGAAACTTATTTATTATTTTGAAACAAATAATTATCTGTATAAAAATATAACTATAAGCATAGTTTCTGTCAATGATTAAGTATATCAACTGCTATATTTGACTATGTCCAGTTTTTATATGATAGTTCTGATGAATGTAAAGCCTCTAGTTCAATATTTATTGATTATAGTTGGGCTTTCGACACTCAAGAACCTGTCATACTTTGTAAAGAAATTAGAGTATTATGGAATTGATGTTATCTCTGTAAACTGGTGTATATGCTATAATAGTTATCGGCAACAGGTGATAAAGCTGGGTAAAATTATATCATACCCTTTAACTGTTAAGATGGGTGTCCCCCAGGGGGTCAATTATTGGCCCTTTTATGTTTATTGTGTACATAAATGACATAGTATAAAGTTTAGCAGACAAATGTTATAACATCATTTCATATACAGCTGACACCATAATTTATACATCAGACTTAAATCCCTCTTCAGCCATTCGTACAAATTTAGGAACGTCTGACTACACTTCATAATTGGTACAATTTAAAAAGGACTTAGTATGAATGTGTAAAAAACTAAACATTTATTTAGGTAAAGGGATATCCCTGTAGAGCTAGTCTCAAAACTCAAATTAGGTGACACTGAATTGGATAATGTGAATAAATAGAACTATTTGGGCTTTATTTTTGATGATAAACTGTTTAATGACTTCATTTCGGCAAAACATAGGAATTATTCAATCGAGAAAACTTTATCTATACATAAATGCTGATATAGCCAGCATTATCTATAAACAAACTATCCTTCAAATTAGCAATTATGCCAATTTTATGATCGAAATTTCCTCAATTGCATATCAGAATAGATTTGAAGAGCTGCAAGAGAAGGCAGTAAAATATAAAGATAATGGAATACAGAGGGGGGGATATTTAGATTTGTGTACTAGATATAAGGTACGCTCAGACTACATTGGAGGGAGCACATATCTACATACAGGTGTAGTAAAATATCACATCAAATAGAGGTGAAACATCCAAAAATGACTTTACATAGTAATAAAAACGTGAAATTTAGACATCAAAGGAAACCACAATATGGACTGTACATAGTACGTAAGCTCACAATGGAGGTGTGTAAACACGGAGATGCTTAACACGGATGTACAGAGGGCCATTACGAAAGTCAAATTTAAAGGCTTTAAGTAAAAGATATACACCATGATTAGATGCTGACCATTGCTACTGCCTTGGATATCGAACTGACCATTAACATATATATAATATACATGCTTAGGTGCTACTGGAAGATCATGTATCTATTTGAAGTTGCAAAATAAACATTTACAAAAAAAAAGGGAAAAAAGTGTGCTTGTTTTAAAATTAGTTCTATTGATGCTGTATAGACAATGTGCTGGTTTGGAGTTGTAGGGGAAGGTTAACAGGGGTAATAGAAGATAGTGGCTGTTCACCCAGAAAGGTATGTCAGTCAGAGATCAGGAGGGGTCAGGAGAGGTGTATGTATTGAGGGGTGGGTGGAGGGGTGGGTTGTAGCAGGATGAAAGTAGCCGTTCATCCAGAGAGACTGAGATGGCGTCCCTGTGTGGTCCCTCTGGGTGAATCAGGGGTCTGAGGGGGCGGGGGAGGAGAGGGGAAGACAGGGGAAGGTGGGTGTAGAACCCTAAAATTGACAGGGTAATATGATTGTTTCATGAATTGGACATGTGACACAAGTCTTAGTGACATAAGGATAAAACATGACATTGGCTGAATCTTAAAGTTGACATGCAACACGGGATTTTGTGGACCCCATTTCTGGTGTTTCCAACGTGTTTTTGACACGGGTTTCTGTTCTGTGTTTTCTATGAAAAATCTCGTGTTTTTATAAAAACTGAAAAGAAAAGGGGAGGTATTCGAACCTGGGTTCTCTTCATCTGAAAGCAGACACTCTACCAATGAGCTACTGAGTAAGCAGATGTTAGTGTGGTTATGGCAGTTATATTCATATTTTATAGTACAGTGACATAAAAGCGAAATTCAATAAAAGACTTTCAGATATTATATCATAATTTCATTCTTTAGTTCAGATAGAAAATTTAACTCAGTTTATCCTAAGGAGTCTATATCCCACCACTTAAGCATGAGTTTTGACTGAGTATAACAGGTGAAAACTAAGGTTTTTCTCAGGCTTATCAATGGGGAAGACTTATCATAACTAGGATAAAACTTGGGTTATACTCATGTAAAACACTTGCTTTATACTGAGATTATACAGGTCTGAAACTGGTGTTATCGACAGATAGAATTCTCATCTAATACACAGTGTTTTATACAACACCAGTGTGACATGACATTTACAACAGTCAAATCTTAGGTAATTTACATACTTTTCACCGGGATTGTCACTAACCCAGAAACAGCCCAGATTAACACTAGAATAAAATAATATTAGTATGAATATGTTATGGCCTAATCTGAAGTATCATAGTAGCACTGACTATTTCACATATGCAAAATTATCTGAAAAATATATATTTCAAACAGGTGTATTACTCTGTTAAAACTGATAGTAAAGACATTCAAAGTCATAACATTATAGAGGGAATTACACAACACCAGTTTTACACGAATTTAACACGTGCTAGATTGGGGAATTCACGTGCCCTGTTTGCTAGGTAGTGACAGGCGACAGGCCATTTCTTTAATTTGCCAGGTGACGACACCTGAACCCCCAGAAGCAGGGGCTATTCCAGGACGTGACCTCTTCACTTTGACCACTTTAATAACACATCAGCAGAGGGGGGGGGGGGAGTCTTTGGAGTCGGGGGGGGAGGGGTAGACAATGTGTGATTTTTATGCAAGTTAGCTGTATGTATTCAACCGACAGGCACGCAGGAATATCTGGACTAGCAAAGATTGTCAGTCTATACTCCCTACCATGGATAGCCAATTTCTTGAATTTTGCCTGCAGGTATGCATAGATCAGGATGCATGCTGGGTGATATGTAGACAAATCAAAAGGCTTTGGTTAAGAAATTGTCATGAATCATTTCATTGTTTAAGATGTAAAATGATGTAAAAACAGATCATTATTTTCAAGATTTGTTTCCATATACATTTTATATTTTTTAAGTATTTTAAAGATTAATTCATTATAGATATAGGAAACCTTGCACATAATGTTTCATAAGCCTTTTTTTTTTTGGGGGGGGGGATTAGCTACTCTTGGGTATTCCAAAACTAGTTCGAAAGACAAATTTGAAAAAAAGTCAAAGTATCATTGAATTATAAAGGAAAGACAATACAATTTGGGAATTCCTTAATTTCTGAGAGTGTCAATACTCCCCTTGCTATGTCATAATAATGGGATGTCCCTTTCAAAATAACATGGGAATTTCAGGTAATTGAATGAATTTAAGTTATTAGAATATCAAATAAATAATAGTCTGGGGCTAAATACAAATATTGTATGCTAATGCTTAATTTCCTTTCTATAGAGGCTTGGGGATTCCCTTTTATTCAAAGCTGTCCTTGTGACATCACAAATTTGGGAATTCTCTTAAAAACACATAAAATAGACCATAATATTAAAGTCTCGATCATAACTCTGTCTTTATTTGGCACAGTATTAAGATATCTCTAGCATTAACAGTTATTAATGCATTTTTTAGGTTTTCCCCCGCCAGAGGCGGCTGGAGGCGCGCAGCGCCGATAGCATAAAACCTATGTAGTTTCCACTTTCTCAAAGGGCGCTGCCATCTTGAAAACTGACGTCACTTCAATCTCCTAACAGAACTTCGCTTGCACTCTCCAGCCGTCGGGGGCCGTCGCTGTGTGCGACAAATTCATGACGTTTTGCTGTGAATGCCGTCGCCATGCGAGGGCCACCGACTCGGCCCGCGGCTTCCCCGAGGGCCACCTCCCCGTGATGCGCACTCCTGCCCCCCCCCCCCCCCCCCCTAGATCCCCCACTGCCCCTATCGCACCCACGGGAAAACCGTTTTTTCAGTGGTCACAACCACATTTCTTGTTTATGCTCAACGAATTTCATTCAAAAACATTTATTCTTTAGTGATTCTTTCCTTTAAAATACTCTAAATCAGTTATCCGTGGTAGGGAGAATTGTACTAAGCAAAAGTTTCAAATCATTTAGATTGTACTTACCCACTGGCTTGTGCATGGCACTATGGTGGTACGTGTGCACTCCTGAAGACAACATTCTTACTTTATATCCGTGGGAAAATTTGCAAATTTAGCCATTCAATATTAGATATATTTATGGTAATCACTTGGCCCCCGAGTGAAGATCAATAAAAAGGTATAGGCGGGCTTGGGTAAATAAAATTTTATTTAAATAATATGTAATAGATGTGTAATAGCGATATTAAAGAATTTCAAATACATGGAGTTAAAATAAAAGCTAATAGAATAAATTTATAGTATTTATAGCTCCTCCCCAGCTAAACATGGACATATGACAATAACAGCATGGGCAGTAATAGTGGCTTATTTATTGGCACAAAACTGAGGTGCCCAACTAATAACAGAAAAAGAAAATTATTCTACCAGGCAACTGCATGGCTGGTGGGTATAGATGTAGTGACGTCTGATCAGTGGGTGCTTACAGTATAGTCCCACTGGTAGTGCCTCCTGGTGTAGGGCTGCAGTCCTAATATAATCCAGGTGGCAGCACTGAGTCATAGGAGGAGTCCACACACTCTAGCTATATTTATATAGGTAGGCTTACCTATATCATCCATAATTGTGTGGGTGAGTGGGTAAAAACATTATGTGAAAGATATGAGATATATATATGGTTGAGTAAAAATGGAGGACTGGTGATTAAGGAGGAAATTTAATATTGACAGAGTGGGTAATTGTATTGGAGAATGGGAAAGGGAAGAACTTTGTAATGACAGACACCAGGTGGCAGGAGTGACCCAGGCTGCTAGCCACAAGGGCTGCTGGCTGACCTTATTAATTCATGAAGGTCTCACCTCTTACAGACATTTTTATTCTACTGTACGGTTGCTCCCTCTGATGTCAATACTCATATTATAAACTAAGTACAGGTCTCACAGAACCAATTGTTTTCCTGTATAGTTTAATAGTTTAATACCTTAAAGGCACTCAGAGACTGGCATCCTCTTCACCTCGGGACAGAAAGTTGTAGGACACTGGCAGATGGAGCCACTTTTAGTTCCTTGAGACCACCCTCAGAGACATAGAGGCCGCCGGATAGACAACACCTGTAGTGAAGGATGTTATACAGGCAATGTTGTCTTCGTTGTTCATCCAAGGCAATCAGGGACGTAACAAGTACATTCTGTGACCATGCTTTTTCAGTCAGTCCATTACCTGCCGAATTTTCACATAACCAGAAGGTTATTTTAGGTTAGGTTGTGACTTACTAACTAGAATGTTATAATAACGTTATATTCTGGTGATGTTAAGACTGTACCAATACAGAATGTTATAATAACATTATTTCTATTTGAAATAACATAACCAGAAAAAATAAAAACGTCACAATGCAACTGCAAAATGTGAGGTTCTAAAGACGTTATTGTGTGCCATCAAAATAACGTAACCAGGACCAAACCAGGACCAAATAGAATATTATAATAACGTCATAATAACGGTACATTCTTGCCTGGGATTACATCACAATACATTCACGATTACTATCTTCTTATGTATCATCATCATATAACTTCCTTAGTCATGCCGCTCTTCATCTGAGGCACTTTGTGTGTTATGACAGAGCTAAACAGAACATACTCATGGACGTCACTGTCCTGTGATACATTTTTCAAAATATTAATGTTTAGAATTGGTCCACATAGTCAATGAATTTCTTTTTCTCTTATTGTGATTAGTTCCATAGTTCATTACAACAGCAATGTTTTTCTAATTCTCCCAACCACGGGATAGCATAATTATTGAACTGTACCTGCAGACTAGCATAAATTAATCAAGGTGCATTCTGGGAAATATGTGGACAAGTCACAAGGCTTAAATATATAGTAATTTTCAAAAATCATGGAAAGATAATGGAAAACTAGCATTCTCTATTTTTCCATTTCATACCTATAAATACTAAATATTTTTCAGGTTGGTTTCATTTAACATAGAAATAAATCAAATATTTGTAAATCTTCTATAGTTTTTGTTAGCCTGGTCGCCGGCCCACTCGCGGGAGGGCGAGTATTGGGCCAGGCACGGAGGTCTGGATTCCGTGCAGATAGCGCGCGGCGTTATCTACCCGAGCGTCCTCCGTCGCTGTAAATCGAGTGAGCCGGTACAGAATGTGTCCGCGCGGCGTTCTCTACCAGAGCGTCCCGTGTCGCTCTGAATCGAGTGAACCGGTACAGAATGTCCAAATTAGTGTGCGATTGCATGCGTGGACGCCGTTGCAACGCGGAAAGGGTGTGCTCTGGAGCGCGCGGACACCGATGCAACGATTACTCCATACCGGGGCCTTTTACGCGTCATCATCATATCGGAAAGTGTTAGGCCCGGCAACCAGGGTAAGTTTTTGTCTACAAAATCAGTCAAAATTAACCTGCAGGTGCCTAAAAAACTGTAAATCAGCTATCCGTGGTAGGGAGAATTGTAATAAGGGGAATATGAGGAACAAAGCACCATACCCACTAGGCGATTTTAGCAACAACAGGGATATCAAAGGGATGAAGGGGTAAAGTGGCAAGTCAAATATCTGTATTTTCATGCTCTCTATTTTTCTTTCTCTTTTTTTTTTTAACAAATTCTCGAATCAAATGTACATGAAATGCAATGAAAATTAAATATCTGCAACAAAACTTCAAATCGCTCTCAATTTCCTGTCTTCTTCTATAAGTAAGTAGTTATAACATGAGTGTCACAAAATTGAAAAATAAAGAAAATAAAAAACACAGAAAAACTGGCAATTGAAATCATTGACTTATTATTGGATCCTCAACCATTTCAGGTGGCACCCCCTACCTTTTATAGGTTCTATATATTCCCACCAGGTGGCAGCTCTATAGCATTACTATCTGCTGATAACATTTGTTTCACTGGTTTTTTTATTATAATATAGAAAATAAACCTACATGACAGACCAAGAAATGATTTCACTGGGTTCGATGTGTGAGAGCTGGTATACATTTAATATGGAGGGACTGATGGAGACCAGCATGTTGTTGCTGGTTCCTGCAAGTCAGTTATATTTCTGTATAGATATATAGAACCAGCCGAAATTTGGTATCGGTGTAATGTACTTATGTGTGTGAGAATGAATTTCCTGAAAAGTCATCGATTAGGAATATTTGCATTATGCAATAATTGTGGGTATTTTTCATATTCTGAGGGGTGCCAAAGCATGTTCCTCATTTTAATGTTCATAGTCATGCCTAGTAAGGACCCCTTTAGCCTAATATGCTTTATATATATCTGAACAGGCTAGGAAAATTCATCCAATTTTCTAGTCATCAGAGGACGACCAGAATGAAAACCTTGTTGTCCACATATATTCATAGGTCGCTGTGATTATTGGGACAGTTTAGACATTTTTAAACAGATATTGAAATGAGTAAAGCATACATTGCTTAATTGGGAAATATTTGGTTGCCAGGAGCACAAGAACAGATGATTTTCTGGTCATTGAGGACCCATGGACATGCAGATTTTCCTAACCTGCTGAAGTTCTCAGAAGGCTTTGATATGTAGGTGTTAGGACCAAACGTTGGGCTTATGGCCCTTCTTCACTTTATGTAACCCTGTTTCCTGTCTGCACAAAAAGCACAATTGTTTATTTCAAATCTTAGATCTTAGGTTGTTGGTTGTTTTTTTTGGGTTTTTTTATCGAGTGAAAGGGTTCAGCATTGCCAATCTTCCACATCTCATTTATATTTTTATAATATGCTATACATTTTATTGGCATGAAAAAAATTCCAGTTGAATAATCACAAAACAAAAATCAACATGGAGTACAGTTTTATTGAGGAAAAAATATCACTCTCAAACAATGACAATTGGCAGGCTTCTTTATTGGACTAGAATCTGAACTCATAAAGGGTAGTGTTACTCCTCTATAATGCTGGGAAATACTCATTTATGAAATCAAAATCAATGTATATAAATCACTAATAGTATACCATTATAAGTGCTAACACAAATATTTGTAAAGCCAAATTTCCGTACCTTTAAGTTAAAAGAAAACAACAGACTATATACACACAACATTACATTAAATTCATAAAGATACTATGGCATCATCTTGATTTGACATGCTGGTTCAAATTAAACACGCTCAATGATAGACTGATTGTATGATAATGGAAATAAACTGATGAGATGTAACCTAATACTGAATATAATATCTTTAAGGGGTCATCCTTTCCACTGAACCAAAGTTTGGGAAAAAGGTGTGTTCCTCGTAGATTTTAATGTTCGAGTTTGCTTGCCACAGATTGCTGCTCATATATTGAGTACAATTAGTATCGCCAACAACATAAAAATCAGTGAGCATCTCATTTTGATTTAAGCAGATATTCTACTCTGCTATTTCAAAAGCCTGAAGACCAACATTTTTATTAGGAAGTGAGAAAAGTAGGTTGTCCCAAAATCTCACAGAATTCTTTTCAATATAGGTTTTCCTGTAGAAAAAACCTCTAGTAGAATCATCTAGCTTTGTTATATCTAGTTCAGGGTCCTTGATAGTAATTAATCGATTGGTACCTTCTCGTATGTCCTTGTTTAATGCTTCAGAGAATTCCCACTTACAGAACTTGCTTTGCCAGAAATCGTCAGAGAAATAGACTAAGGTTCTCTTACTGTTATTGATGCATTCTGATATATTTTGAATTATAGATTTTCCTGCATGAAAGTGTACACGGTGGAAACAAACAATAAAGCCACGTCTCTCAAGTTCAGGTATGAGGTAGTCAACTATGTAATCCTCATCCTCATCAGCATATGATACAAAGACATCAAATTCTAAATCGTCATCAATGTTTGTTTGTTGTGTTATCTTTTTTCCATTCTTCCATTCTCTTACTTTAAGAATTATGATAGGTACAATACAGAAAAGTACAATGGCCATAACAGGTACTGTCCCTCCTATGATACGAACTGGTATTTCAACAGTGCAGAATAAGTCTATGCTTGTATTGGCTATTCGTCTGTTGGCCATGTTTTGCGGGAACCCACAGGTCAGGTATTGATCATCTCTAATGACATCAATATGATTATCAATCCAAAGCTTTACTTTTAATGCTCTACAATCACAAACCCACGAATTATTACCAAGTCTCAAATCTGTAACATTATCAAATCGAACCTCTTTCAGATCAACTGGTAGCCTTTTCAATTTGTTGTGATCAAGGTGCAGTGTGACTACATTTCCGAGGGCTATCAGAAAATCCACAGAGACCTCTGAGATAAGATTATTACTGAATCTCGCTTCTTTTACTTTTGTTAGATAACCTCTTACAGAAAGTTTCCTCAGAGCTCCATCGCTGAAATTGAGAAAATACCAATATTCCTGCATTGGTAGCTCTGGAACAGCATCAGGGAGTGTTGCTCCTTTATAGTTTGTACATGTTATGGTTATATTCTTGTAGTAAGGGCTACTGACACAGTGACAACCTGTAGGACAAGTGACATAGTCATTACAAACAAACTGATCAAGGCTAAGTTCTAAGGGATTCTTTCCTCTCAGGTGTAATGGCTGTTTACACTCTACCTTATTACGATTTATTTTCATTCTTTGAAGGTAGTAATAAATGTCATAATCTGCACAGTCGCAAGTCAAATCATTCTTAAGCATATCATGAAAGAATATGTCAAAACATGTGATTACATATTCAACTGTACTGATGTTAAGATTCAAGCCTTTAAATATATCTATGAAATGTGGTATTTTATTGTACACCAAGGAAAGATATTTGAAATGAAAACTATTGCACAAAGTACCTGATACAACAGGACTTGTAAATCTTGAAATTTTATTGTTGTTTAATGATATTCTTATACCATTATTTCCTTTAATAAGAGAAACCACCCATGCATCAATGATTGCTATATTATTGTAGCTCAGGTCCAGAGAGCTAAGATGAGTCAGGTTTGACAGATCACAAGTGACTGACTGTATGTGGTTATTTGAAAGGTCTAGTATGACTAGATTAGGCAAGGTAGACAGTTTACATGGGAATGTTGTAAGCTTATTAAAACGAAGTTCAAGCTTATTAAGATTAGTCGAGTTTGACAGATCACAGGACACTGACTGTAAGCTGTTATAACTTAGGGTCAAAATGATGAGATTAGTCAAGGTTGAAAGATTACATGGGAATGTGGTCAGATCATTATATCTCAGGCTAATGCTAGTAATGCTAGTTAAGTTTGATAGATCACAAGGCACTGATTGCAGTTTATTAAGTGAAAGCTCTAGGTGTGTGAGTTTAGATAGTCTTGACAGTTGACATGGGAATTTGGTCAGAGCATTAAATTGAAAGTCAATACTAGTAATGCTAGTCAAGTTTGACAGATCACAAGGTACTGATTGTAGTTCATTATTTGAAAGTCCTAGGTTTGTAAGATTACTCAGAGGGGATAGTTTACAAAGGAATGTGGTTAGACTATTAGAAGCAAGATTGAGAGTATAGAGGTTGGTCAGATTTGACAGATCACAATCCACTGACATCCTGCTGTTGCTTGAAATGTCTAGAACGTTAAGAGTAGTCAGGGTTGACAGTTGACATGGGAATCTGAAAAGTTGATTTTTATCAAGGTGGAGAGTAGTCAGATGAGTCAGATTTGACAGATCACAAGATACCGAATTTATCAAATTTCCTGAAAGTTTCAGAGTAGTGAGCTTAATTAGGTCAGACAATTCACATGGAAATGTGGTCAGAATATTTTCAGTAAGATCAAGACTATCGAGGCTAGTTAAGTTTGACAGATCACAAGGCACTATTTGTAGTTTATTATGTGAAAGCTCTAGGTGTGTAAGACTAGTCAGGACAGACAGTTGACATGGAAATGTGGCTAAATCATTTCCATGAAGGTCAAGCACAGCTAGATGAGTCAGGTTTGACAGATCACAAGGCACTGACCATATTTCGCTAAATGAAAGTTTAAGAGTATTGAGATTAGTTAGGTTAGACAAATGACATGGAAATGTGGTCATTCTATTAAAGTAAAGATCAAGACTAGTCAGGCTAGTAAGGTTGGACAGATCACAATGCACTGTTTGTATTCTGTTTCCTGAAAGGATCAGATTATTGAGATTAGTTAAGGTGGAAAGGTGACATGGAAATGTGTCAAGGCTATTCTTATCAAGATAAAGAGTCGCTAAATATGTCAGATTTGAAAGACAGTTTTGCACTGACATTATAAAGTTTCTTGAAAGCTTAAAAAAATTGAGATTGATCAGTGTGGACAGTTGACATGGGAATGTGGTTAGACGATTTTCATCAAGACGGAGAGTAGCTAGATGAGTCAGATTTGACAGATGACAGTGCACTGAAGCTATGTCATTTCTCGAAAGTGTCAGAGTGGTGAGCTTGATTAGGCTGGACAGTTCACATGGAAACGTGTTAAAACTATTTGAGCCAAGATCAAGACTAGAGAGGTCAGTCAGTTTCGACAAATCACAGGGCACTGAAATAATGTCGTTACTTGAAACCTTTAGACTGCTGAGATTAGTAAGGACAGACAGTTGACATGGAAATGTAGCTAAATGATTTCCATGAAGGTCAAGAGCAGCTAGATGAGTCAGGTTTGACAGATCACAAAGCACTGACTTTATGTTGTTTCTCGAAACTTTAAGAATGTTGAGATTGGTCAGGACAGACAGTTGACATGGAAATGTGGCTAAATCATTTCCATGAAGGTCAAGCACAGCTAGATGAGTCAGGTTTGACAGATCACAAGGCACTGACCATATTTTGTTAAATGAAACTCTAAGAGTGTTAAGATTGGTAAGGTTGGACAGGTGACATGGGAAGGTGTAAAGTCTATTCTTATCAAGGTAAAGAGTCACTAGATGTGTCAGATTTGACAGATCACAATCCACTGACATCATTCTGTTGCTTGAAATGTCTAGAACGTTAAGAGTAGTCAGGGTTGACATTTGACATGGGAATCTGAAAAGTTGATTTCCGTCAAGGTGGAGAGTAGTCAGATGAGTCAGATTTGACAGATCACAAGATACTGAATTTATCAAATTTTCTGAAAGCTTCAGAGTGGTGAGCTTAGTTAGGTCCGACAATTCACATGGAAATGTGGTCAGAATATTTCCAGTAAGATCAAGACTATGGAGGCTAGTTAAGTTTGACAGATCACAAGGCACTCTTTGTAGTTTATTATATGAAAGCTTTAGGTGAGTAAGATTAGTCAAGACAGACAGTTGACATGGGAAATTATTTAGCATATTAAGACTTAGATCAAGACTAGTAAGGTTAGTGAGGCCTGAGAGATCGCAAGATGCTGACAGAATTTGGTTCCCGGAAAGCTTGAGAGTGTTGAGCTTAGTTAGGATGGACAGCTCACATGGTACGGTTGAAAGCATAGAATTTGAAAAGGTCAGTTTCTTGAGCAGGGGATATGAACTAATCACATGGTGAAGGCTTGAATGTGGGGCAACATCACAGGATATGATTTCAATGTTTTCATTCCTATCCCAACTACACATACAAAAATTAGGGCATACAGTCAAACTTCTCTTTATTCTCCTAAAGTGTGGGTTAATTTCTGTCGGTCCTCGGATAGGTGCACTTGTGAATGATCCCTTCAGGTCAGATGCTTCAATCAGAATGAGGAACATTATATGCAGCCATGTTTGTGATGTCATTTGAGGTCCTTTCATCATGAATGTGTTCTTGGTTTTGAAGCTTATAGACTGCCAGTTGCTCTGGAAAGAAAGTTGAGGTTTGATATATAGGATTATTTATGTTACAGTCACCTTAAAGAAATCCTACCCTTTTTTTTATAATGGCAGCCATAGATTCTTCATTAAAGTGTCCTGTGCATAGAATCTGTTGTGGATATTTTGTAAGAGGGACAGTCAAGGTTCTTGACAGAAGAGTCAAAATATTAGGTTACAATTTCTCTCAAATCTGTCTCAACTCTCTTCAAGTTTCTCAGTCTATAACTTCAAACTTATAATCCAGATATAATTTTATGTTTTCAGCTATATTCAATAATTTCAATTTGATATGGTGTAATTGAAAGCAGTAGTTTCATTTAAAATTTGCAATTGATAATGTACTTATAGAAACATGTTCTCTGCTGTCAGTGAAAATGAAACGAAATTTAGATTGTTGAACGCTAGTTGTTGTTTAGAAGTGTTTGCTTACTAAAGGGGGAACTGTTATCACTTCACTCTCTAGATAGTCTTAACCCAATCCTCTTTATCCTTGCTAGCCAAGTGACAGACTAGTCCACGAGCTGGGCACTCGTATCCATAACGCAGACAACACTTGGTTGAAAGTTAAGTTTATTAGTGGATATATCAACTACTTCACAATTGCCAGTGTAGTTACATGATGTCTTAATCCTATGCACACAAACAGACGCCGTCCGAAAGCGAGCTTCCTCCATAAAGTCCACCCGACTCCGTGCAGCTATGCAACAGTACAGTTCCTTTACTAGTCACCAGATATCCAAACCCACGAATCCCTAAGACTCGAATTGATCCAAACATGTATCGACTTGCTCTGTTCTTAACCGCAGATCACTACCCTTTATATATTAATTTAGTTATTGATTTTCTCCCGAGCAGAGCTGCTTACTGGTAGACTTAACCTATCAGCCATAGCCGAACAGGTTTACGACGCCTACCAATGACAATGACAATGATGACAATGATTTTATTCACTTCCTCATTGTGAGGCATAGGAAAACTACAATACATAAACTACAATACATTAAATACAAGGGTTATAAATACAATATATACATTTTGATGTTGTGAGTTTGAGAAACATCAGAGTTGGGGAGATTCACATTTTTGTGTGCCATCTCATAGCACCAGTTGTAGCACCAACTGTCTTGGCAAAGCAAGTACTATAGAGTGTAGTTAATGAGTCAGTCTCCATAGTTTTAAGTATATCATGACTAGTTGTTTAATTGACTAGTTGTTTACAAATGTTTGGCTATGTTTAATAATACAGCTAAGTAAAATAGTGCTTAGTTTATGACTAGTTTGATTTGCACTCTTCCATAATAAGATAGACAAATGTTGCAAGATGTGATAGTTGTTTAACATCTTTTGTATTGAACAAGCAATTCATTCTGCAAGGTATCAGTGCTTCACGATAGTACTGGCCTAAATAGATATCTCTTTTTTCATTGAAGTGGCTGCACTTGAAGATATAGTGGTATTCGTCACCAATTTTGTTCTCAGAACAGAGTGTACACAGGCAATCTTCTCTGCTGACCCCATGGTATCGCCCCCTAGTAATGGCCTACCATGTTTACATTACATAACACAGTAGTTTGTAGAATTTTGAATACCGTTTATAATATATCTTCTACAATCTGGTGACTGTTTCTTTATTTTATTTATATACTACTAATTACATGCACAAGGTGTTTTGCTAACTACCTTTGTGCATTGTATTGCAATTTTCAAAGTTTCTAGCCTTAAAAAAATATGGTATCAAGTGTTCAGAAAGCTTTATTTACACAACATAACTATCATCAGGGTTCATACTAGAATAGAACATTTTTGAAAACATGCAAACTAATCTTAAAATCCTGAATGGATATGTCAAAATAATAAATACAATTGTGACCCGTTTTGGCGAAATGAGTCGGATGTCACAGAAAGTCGAACTGAGATATGGGGCTCTGAAGTCGCATTTCGCATTTTTTATCGAAAATGGGTTTTTTCTTTTATTCATATCTCCTATATCAGAAGTCTTCCCCAAAAAAATTTTAGGTCCCAAAGCCATCTCTAAGTCCCTCTAAATAGGCCCCAAAGACGCGCAACGCCTCAGTGATCTGAAACAAAAGACCCTCGATTCACGCCATTTTCCCCTAACTTCGCGGCTTGCCTGTCGGTCTGGATCCCATCCCAGCCCCATGTTCCGGGTACCTGCTGAAAGGGCGTGAAGTGAACTGGCCAATGACAGCCTCGGATTTTGAATTCGCGCCGGCAAGGACCAATCAGAACGTGTTTCCCCCATCGTCGTCCCGTAAACAATCGTCGTCAAGGAGGTCACGTGTGCGGAATGCGGCGCGCTGATTGGCTGAGAGGCCTCGCGTGCCTTCCGGTTTCAGTTGTTGTGGAAATTTAAAGGGACGCATGGCGAGCAGGACGGACGTGCGACATCACTTCTCCGACGGATTTAGCTGTTTTAATCCTGGATTACTGCTGGATTTTGATGTGGATTACCTCCCAACATCGTCGGGAAGGACATGGATCGCGAGGAGGCTGTCGCGGATGCCCTGAATATGATAAATCGGGCGAATTTACGTGGTGTAGCCGAGCCACAGCAATGGCGGACTTTGGTCGACGAGTACTTTCTCTTCGCCGACGGGGAGGAGGGGCAAGACGATCCCCCCGAGGAAGAAGAAGATGTTCAGGAGGATCTAGGGGAACCGGAGGATGCTGAGGACGATGAGGATGAGCCACTAGTCATCCCTGACCCCACGGACGACCTTCTACAGGCGGAGTGGGACGACTGCGAACGCTTCATGTGAGTTTTGAAAAACTTTATAATGGCCGACATGCGGAACAAGTACGCAAAGTGCCTAAATCCCTTTCAATGTTGATGAAACTGCCTACGATTGTGCCCTAGTATGTATTCTAACTGCCTAACTAGTTTTTATCAAGTTTCAAAGTTGATTTCATGCCATAAACAGGGATGATCCATCGGGGTTGTCCGGTGACCTACTTAATGGCGTCAGCTGTTCCGGCCGGCCTGTAACGGTTATCAATCATGTCTCATGCCATTGTGGCCCTCAGGAAGGTGAACTAAGTCTAATATCATGTATGTTGTTGTCTTTAGATGTTCCTGCAAGCACTACAAAGACAAGGAGTGCAGTAAACAGTTCACGACGTCGGAGCTGGTCGCGCGTCGGCAGGAGGTCTTTCAGCTGTCCTCAGGTAAGTTTTTCATGAGATACATGTTATGCAAACCTGTCGCCACGACCATGTAGCTATGTCGTTCTTGCTCAAAACTATCCCATAATCCATGACAACGTCTTGAAGTATAACAGACAACTATTAACACTCAACCAGACCGTTTTTAAGTTAGTATTTAGGGTGTGTTAACCTAGTTCATGGGTCAATCCAGAAACCTCATTCCTTGAGTCACATGCATATCATGTACAGATTGTTATTATCCTAATCTACTTTGTTTTCTAGGAGAGAAGGACATGTTGCTACTGGGCATCGCCAGTACCTGCACAGACAATAGCAGCAGGCTGTCCACCTGGAAGAAGGGGATTAAGGGGAGAGGGGAGAGGCAGCACCAAAGAAGCCACTACCTCGTCGGTTCTCGGCCAGTCTGCAGGGACACTTTCAAGTTCATGTACGCGTGAGTAGCTTTGATATTCAACTTCTTTGCTCAACTAAGGTCTACCTAGATATCCCTACTATCATTGTACTACTTGAGGTAAATTACAAGATGAACTGTAATGAATCATAACAGAATCTGATCATGGCACTTACCATCACAAATCGTCCATATTAATATTACAATACTTACCTGTACTTGTTGCCTGTGTCCAATAATTATTGGCCTAATGTAACTCTTACCTTGTGACCTTTCCAGCATCAGCCAGAACAAGCTGACGTCCATCATCAAGTGGTACAAGTGCTACGGGGTGGTGACCAGGCAAAAGAAGTCTGGCGGGCGACAGGCGACTGCAAGGATCCTCCAACTGGAGGACATCAGGCGGGTCGTGGACTTCATCAACTCCTATGCCGAGACCAACGCCCTCGTCCTGCCTGGTCGTGTGTCTTCCCACAAACGGGATGACATCCTCCTCCTCCCCTCCTCTTCCACAAAGGCCGACATCTACAGGTTGTACAGCAACGCCATGGAGGAGGCTAACTTCAGGCGTGTGGCTGACTCAACCTTTAGAAACCTGTGGCTCCAACTCCTCCCTCGCATAGTGTGTTCCCGCCCTATGACTGACCTCTGCTGGGAATGCCAGCGCAACAACAGGGATATCTCTGCCTCTAGTAACCTACCTGACATTGTGAAACAGGCCAAGCTGAAAAAGCAACAAGTTCACCTGGAGGTGGTGGCTCGGGAGAGGGGCTTTTATCAGGACATGGTCAAGTCTGCCAAGGCTGCCTACAAGGAAGCAGAGTCCCCTCCCCTTGGCCCCCACCCCCCTTGTTCTTCTGACACGAAGGTCCACATCAGTTTTGATTATGCCTAGCAGGTCCACCTTCCCTCCTTTCCTATGCAGCCTGGCCCATTGTATTTCCTTGTCCCCCGCAAGGTCGGCATTTTCGGTGTCTGTGCCGAGGCCATCCCCCAACCCTAACTATTTGAACTATTTGATCGACGAAAGCCATTGCGGTAGTTAGGGGTCAAATGCAGTTATTTCATACCTGCACCACTATTTTGAAATGTATTCCCTGGGGGAGAAGGCGGTGGACATGCACTGTGACAACTGTAGTGGTCAGAACAAGAACAAGTTTGTGCTAGCGTATCTTCTCTGGCGGGTCCTGACTGGCCGGCACCAGTCCATTTCCTTAAACTTTTTGATCACAGGGCACACCAAGTTTGCCCCGGACTGGTGCTTTGGTTTGCTTAAACAAAGGTTTTGTCGTGAGCCTGTCTCGAGCCTCTCAGAGATGGAGGCGACTGTGGTGAAGAGTACCCAAGAACGTGTCAACCTTGCCCAACTTGTGGGGGACGAGAATGGGAAGGTGTTTGTCGAGTCGTATGACTGGCAATCTTTTTTGACCCCTTTCATCAAGCCACTCAAGGGCATTAAGCAGTATCATCACTTTGTATTCTCTGACCAGAACAAGGGCCACGTCACCTTCCGGCAGTATGCTGACTCGGCCCCCGAGACCTTCAAGATGCTGACTGTCGCCCCTGAAGCTGTCCCCCAGGAAGGCCCTCAGCCCACCGAATCCCCTGGCCTCCCGGCCAAAAGACAGTGGTATCTCTTCAAGAACATTCGGGATTTTTGTACTGAGGACACGAAGGACATCATGTGCCCTAAGCCCTCTGTACCAGAACCAGGCCCCCGTGCCGTACCTCCGCCGGAACCAGATGCGGAATCAGAGCCAGAGGCTGGCGAGGGGGATGGGCCAGGCAGGGGCAGGGGCAGAGGCAGGGGCAGGGGCAGAGGCAGAGGCAGAGGTAGAGGCAGAGGCAGAGGCAGGGGTAGGGGCAGAGGCAGAGGCAGAGGACAGACTCCAGACACATCATCAGGATCGGAGGGGGAGGAGGAGGAGTTGGTCAGACAGCTGGAGAGGGAATCAAAATCTTCATCTGACTCAGAGGAGGAAGGCTCCCCACCCCCACCTAGGGGCAGAGGCCGTCCTAGTAAACGTGCTAAATGTGGTCGTGGCAGGCCCAGGACCACCTGAGAACTATTAAGAATCCGTTTTGAACATTGTTAACTTATTTTTAGTTGTTAAGACTTTTTCTGATTTTAAGATTTTTACCTCGGTGGCTTTTCACTATTTTAACGACCAAAGACAATCATGAACATTCCAAGAACTTTTATAGACACATTATGGATACCCAGGGTACTTAGGGTCATCACAGAGTCGTTTTTAAGCAGCCAAGATGAGGTATTGTGATCCTTTATGCTTGCCGTTCTAGGTTAAGTTGTTGTTTCAGATCCGGATTTTTGTCACTTTTTGCAGCGCCGGCATGAATAAAAGTTTTGTATATAAACGCATGAATTACTGGTATTTGTTAGCTAGAATAGTGTAGAATGACTATGTAAAGTTTCAGGACCAAGGATTGATTACAAGTGTACGTTGCTAGGGCTTTATCGGAGGACCGCGGTAGCGCGCGGTAAGAACAACTTTCAACTCATTTATCTCAGTTTCTTATACCCGCATAGGCGCGGTTCTTTTCATTCTCGTCGCAACTTATCTCAGGCCCTAGATATCGGACCTAGACATGCTATACCTCGTTTTAAAGCTAATAATTAGTATTTTCTGATGGTATACCTAACTAAAAATCTTCCCCGTGCGACATCCGACTCACTTCGCCAAAACGGGTCACAATTTGGGAATAACTTGCACCTTTGTGTTATAACAATTAGATTGGTCTTGCTCATTACAATAAAAATAAGAAAGCTTTAAGAGTGAAAAGCCATATTGATCATATTTGACCAGGGTATAGAGTGTCTAACCCTTTTTTGCATACATATTTTACCCTCTCCTTTTTCCATTTTCCCTTTTTTGTTATATTTTTTCATACCACCCTGCTCGAGCTCCATATTTAAACTATCTCATCCTTGCGGTACATCCCCTAACCCATTTTCCCTTTTCCTGTTCTATCCATTTTTCTCCCTTGACCACTCTATGCCATTTTCCCTTTCTAGTGTTATTCAATTTGTTTCATTTTCCCTTTTCCCTTTTTTGTAATATTACAAATTTTGACCTTTTCCTTTTTTCTTTTTTTCACAATTCATGTTTCAACACACTCTTTAATCCCGCCCCCTAATTATCATAACCCCTCCCCCTATTCACTTTAGTGCTTAATAAATATCAAGCCTAGCTAACTAAAATTATAGTTACTAAATATCCCACCAGATGGCAGCACCCCAGTCATACCCCGGACATACCCTGGTCATACCCAGTCATTCCCCCGTCATACCCCTGTTATACCCTGTCATGCCCCCGTCATACCTGTCATACCCCGGACATACCCCGGACATGCCCTGGACATACCTTGATCATACCCTGGACAGCCCTCTCACACACCCTCACACCCCCGATCATTGGACTCGCCCATTTCTTCGTGCGCGGTAGTCCAACATTGCATACTAATGAGATGGGAGGGGCCTATTTTGTGAGTAGGATAAGGAAAAGGGAAAAGGGAAAAGGGAAAACGTAAGTAGTTTTGCCAGTTTGTAAACCATTTTCCATTTTTACAATTTTGATGAAAAAAGTTTAAAATAATATATTTTAGACCAGGATTTAGTGGGGCAGAAAATGGACCTTATCCAGTACTCATAAAAGAACACAATATAAGGATTTGTGGAAATAAGGAATTGGAATTGAGGGTGAATGCACCCATATTGGTATTTAGGAATAAGGAATAAGGTATAAAAGGTGTTCGCCGGATCATACCCTGACCATTTTTGGCAACTTTCCTAAATAGTGAATGAGCCTATATGATTGACAGGCACGCTCCATCATCTCAAGTGGCACCCCCTATCTTTTATTGGTTCTCTGTATTCCCACCAGGTGGCAGCTCTCTAACATTTGTCTATATAGATACATAGAACAAACCCAACACACAAAAACTATGATATTATTGTTAATTCTAAAGTATTAGTATGAAAGAGAATAGGAAAATGAAGGTGATTTTAGGTTTTGTTGCAGTTATTCCATTTGTATTGTATATGATTAAAGTATTTGTGTAAAAGATAGAAAATAGAAAGTAAGAAAATACAGATATTAGACTTGCCACTCTACCCCTTCATCATGGGTCTCCAGTTTGAAGGTTAAGATTTGTTTCCCTCATAGGAATAAAATTGAAATTACCCATAGACCATTTTTAAGAAAGAATACTCAGCTATAATGATCATATAAAGAAATTGAGAAACTCATCTTATAGTATTTCAAAGATATCTTTATAAATGTGGTAATTACAGGCACATAGGAGTTTGCGGATAGTATTCTTATCCTACATATTCATGTCTTATATTTGAACCTTAGAACAAAGTAATTTCCAGTGACAAAACACAAAACAATAATGTATAATTTTAGTATGATTTTGTACATGGAAGATAAAAATTATATCATACAATGGCTATAGATGAGTTCAATGTTGACAAGAGTTATAGGAAGAACGAACATATTTGTTTGACAAGAGTTACACTCACAAAAATGCAGAACGAACATATTTGTTTGACAAGAGTTACACTCACAAAAATGCAGTATGACATCATACTGTGAAATACTCAATACAGAACCAAAACCATTATATATGTATATATATATATATATATATATATATATATATATATATATCAATACAACAAGAACTATATTGACATTCATGATCAAGCAGTCAGTTAGATTAAGACCAGCTGAGTGCTTTTGATCAACCCCTATCATGGGAATATATAATTTGAAAGATTCTGAAATGCATCAATTTACAAAGTTATACATGAGGTCTATTTCAGTTGACAATGCTGAAGCCCATATTCACTATTCCAATTTTGATGCCAATTTGTAAAATCAGTAATGGGTATTAAAGTTCACCCGAAACGGCGATTTTCGCCCTTTTAAAACGTATTGTATGGCCTTCATAGATAATGCATTCATAACTATACAGCATAATTAATTTTTTTTTTTTAAATGTCACTTTGTTTTTAATTTCATAATGAATAGGTCATTTCCCTGGAAAGTTGTCCCCTTTTAATGCACCTTGAGTGTATGGCGCACCCGTGACAGAATCCCTACAAACCAGCCGCATATATCTCAGCATTGTGCAGTGACACCGATGACGTCACCACACTTTGAGCGACTGGCACCTTCAGTCGCACACCTTAAGTGTGAGAGTGGCCTCACACCTCAAACAAAAGTTAAGCTATACCTACTGACAGGCTTGAAGGACTGATACAAACAACTGCAAGCATTCCGCGTAGGATGTTTGACTATTATCGATAATAAGCCGCAATATATTTTTTTCATTTCGGGTGAACTTTAAGGTTAAATAAACACATGTTATATGTGACTCAAAAAGTTTAAAAATTCAAATTAGAGTAGTAAATAGGACGTATGGTTTCAGACTATATTCTCAAAGATAATTAAACAAATACAAAATTGGCAGTTTTAAAATCGGTATTTGGATTACAGGCTTTAGAATCAGTAAATATTGCATTGAGAGTGATTTTAAGTGTCAGGCCAAGCTACATCTAGTGCACTTGAGCAGCAATAAAAACAGAACAGCAGACTATCGACACTATCGACCACTGGCATGCCATATCACCCTACTCCCAGAAATACAATATAGGGGCTGTCTATAGTTGATGTCACACAAAAGGGGGCGGGTGGGTATGTTGAACAGTGTGAAACTGCCTGATAATCAACCTTATTTTTATGTTTAAAACAGAAAATTCAGTGTGACATGGGGCGGGGGGGGGTCCCAAAGCCCCATACCCACTAGGCGATTTTACCGGCAATGGGCGACGGGCAACTGGGAGAATCGGCCGATTCTTATGATCACCTGTTGGTACAGTACATTGAAATGTGCATGTGCGATCTGAATCGGTGCTAAAATTGGCCGATTATTGGGGTATAATATGCCGATTTTAGCACCAATCAGTCGGCCGACTTGGTCAAAATCGCCTAGTGGGGATGGCCCTTAAAAGTACTCTGAAATAGTGTGACATCCTTTATGGATGGCCCCACATGATTGAATAATGATATGATGAATATTCTAGATGTAATATGCTGGTTTCGATATGAGTTATAACATTAAATAGTCGTAATTACACTTAATACAACAACCTCCGAAGATTGTGAGTAAGTTACCCATCCAGTCTTTAAAATCTAAAGTGTAAGGTTACACTTGGATCTATTCTGCAAATAATTGCTACCACTTAAAACCCATATGTTGGACACAATATACGGTGCTTTCTGATTTTTCCTGAACCAGCATTTTCTGAACGACTCAAACTCTGATAGCTGAACAACTCTTGGACAATCTGGACAACTTTTTCAAATGACTAGAGATAGAAAAGATAGGGAACAATGAAATTGACTGCTTTTAGTTATTTTTGTAGTAATTTTTTGGCTACAGTCATCCAAAAATATTTTACCAGTCAAATATTTGGTCATTCATAAATCATTTCATTTCTACCAGTCTTTTGCTGTCATTTGCAGTCATTTACAAATGTCTTAACCACTGATTTGCAAATGACTGGCTTAAAGCTCCATACCCACTAGGTGATTTTTAGACAATCAGCCGACGGATCGGCACTGAAATCGGCCGACTCTGGGGGTAAAATCGGACGACTTTAGCACCAATCCAGATTAAACAGACACATTTCAATATTGAATAGTTACAGGCGATCATAGGAATCGGCCAATTTTCCCAGTTGTCTGATGCCTATTGCCGCTAAAGTCGCCTAGTGAGCATGGCCCTTTAGACAGTAAACTAAGACCTTTTGATTAAGAAGACAATATAATTTAAATGTGAATTTTAGAGATACACATGGTCACCATAAGGACTATCACAAAATGTAATTGTTTATATTGTTTTATAAAAACTGAGAAAGTATATATCTTAATCACTAAATCATTTGGCTAGTCTTCCTGTATTTCAAAAGCTTCAACAAGAATATTTTTCTTTGGAAGTGAATACAATAAGTTTTCCCAGAACTTCACTGCATTCTTTTCAATATAGGTCTGTCTATTAAAATAGGCTCTTGTAAAGTCATCTAGCTTTGCTACATTTAAATCAGGGTCCTTGATGGTGATCAATTTATATGTCCCTTCTCTTTTGTCCTTGTTCAAGGCCTCAGAGAATTCCCACTTGCAAAAGTTGCTTTGCCAGAAGTAGTCTGAGAAATAGACTAATGTTCTCTTACTGTTGTTGATGCATTCCGATATATTCTCAATTATTGTTTTCCCTGCATGAAAGTGTACCCGATGGAAACAGACAGTAAAGCCACGTCTCTCAAGTTCAGGTATAAGGTAGTCTAGTATGTAATCCTCATCCTCATCAGCATATGATACAAAGACATCATATTCTAAATCATTGTCATTGATATTTGTTCGTTGCCTAGCTTTTTTTTCATTCCTCCACTTTTTAAATCTAAAAATAACGAAAAGTATGATGCAGGTAAGTATAATTACCATTACAGGTACAGTTCCTGCTATGACATCAATTGGCATTTCAGCAGGGCAGAATAAATCTATACTGGTGTTGGCTATATGTCTGTCACGCATGTTTTGTGGAAAATGGCATGTCATGTACAATTGATCTTGAATACAATTTATATGTTTATCTATCCAAACCTTTGTTGGTGATGCTTTGCAATCACAGACCCATGAATTGTTACCAAGTCTTAAATCTGTAGCATTATCAAATCTAATCTTTTTAATATCAACTGGTATCCTTTGCAATTCATTATTATCTAAGTGAAGTGTAACTATGTTTTGTAGGGATTGCAGAAAATCCATGGATACCTCTGAAATAAAATTGTAACTGAATCTTGCCTCTTTTACTTTTGAAAGATAACCCATGACAGAAAGTTCCTTCAAATATCCAACACTGAAATTGAGACAATACCAATACCCTTGTTTTGGTAGTTCAGGAATAGTTTCTGGGAGTGTTCTGCCTTCATAGTTTGTACACGTGATGGTTATATTTCTATAATATGGGCTGTTGATGCAATTACAACCTGTTGGACACAAGCTATAGTTCCCACAAGTAAACTTATCAGGACTAAGTTCTAAGGGATTCTTTCCTCTTAATTGTATTGGCTGCTTACACTTTAGCTGACCAAAAGTGATTTCTTTTCCTTGAATGTAATTATATATATCATAGTCCACACAGTCACAAGTCAAATTATTCCCAACCATAGCAGGGAGGAAACTGTTAGTACATTTAGACACATAGTCAGGCTTACTAATGTCAAGATTCCACCCTTTATAAATATCCATGAAATGATTTATTTCATTGTTTCTAAGGAAGAGAAAATTGTGCTGACAGCAATTGTTCAAAGTACTTGATGTTCCAAATTGATTTGTAAATCTTGAAATAAAATTGTTTTCCAAATATATTTGTATTGCTGGATTTCTCTTGATAAGAGTTAGAGGCCAGGAATCAATTGTTGTTATAGCATTATTTCTCAAATCAAGATAGTTGAGATGAATCAGTTTTGAGAGATCACAGGGCACTGACTTTATATTGTTCCCTAGAAAAATCAGAGTTGTGAGGTCAGTCAGGGTGGACAGTTCGCATGGGAATTTGTCAAGGCTATTGTTACCAAGATCAAGAGTAGTTAGATGAGTTAGAATTGACAAATCACAATGCACTGACTGTATTTTGTTCATTGGAAGCATCAGACTGTGAAGGTTAGCCAGGGGGAACAGTCCACAGGGGAATGTAATTTGACCATTATTACTAAGGTCAAGTGAAGCTAGATAGGTCAGATTTGACAGATCACAATGCATTGACTGTATTTTGTTCTTTTGAAGCTTCAACTTGGTTAGCTTAGTCAGGGTAGATAGCGCACATGGAAATGTATTTAACCTATTAGAACTGATGTCAAGGTAACTTAGTTTAGTCAGATTTGACAGATCACAAGACACTGACTTTATGTTATTCTTGCTTATGGTCAAAATGTTAAGACTAGACAGTTTGGACAGTTTACATGGGAATATGTTTAGATTGGTATCACTAAGGTCAATAGTAATTAGATTTGACAGATTTGACAGATCACAAGGCACTGAACCTATGTAGTTCTTTACAAGACGTAGACTCTGAAGGTGAGTCAGGGTGGTCAGTTCACATGGGAATGTGGTAAATTGGTTATAAGAAAGGTCAAGAGTGGTTAATTGAGTCAGGTTTGACAAATCACATGGCACTGACTCTATGTTGTTAAACAGAAGCTTCAGAGTGGTGAGCTTAGATAGGCTGGACAATTCACATGGGAATTTAGTAAGACTATTATCAAGAAGGTCAAGAGTAGTTAATTGAGTCAGATTTGACAGATCACAAGGCACTGACTGTATGTTGTTCTTCCAAAAGGTAAGAGTGGTGAGGTTAGTCAGGCTGGACAGTTCACATGGGAACCTGTTTAGCCTATTATGAGAAAAGTAGAGTGTAGAGAGATCAGTCAGATTTGACAGATCGCTGTGCACTGACTCAATTCTGTTCCACGAAAGTTTCAGAGTGTTAAGGCTGGTCAGTTTGGAAAGTGCAACTGGGAATGTGTTAAGATGATTATTACGAAAGTCAAGAGTGGTTAGTTGTGTTAGATTTGACAAATCACAAAGCACTGACTGTATATTGTTCTTCCGAAGCTTCAGAGTGGTGAGGTTAGTCAGGCTGGACAATTCACAAGGGAATGTGGAAAGACTATTGTCATGAAGGTCAAGAGTAGTTAATCTAGTCAGTTTTGACAGATCACATGGCACTGATTGTATGGTATTCTTCCAGAGAGTTAAAGTGGTGAGGTTAGTGAGAGTGGACAATTGACACGGGAATTCACTCAGAATATTTTCATCAAGGTCAAGAGTAGTTAATTGAGCTAGATTTGACAGATCACAAGGCACTGACTGTATGTTGTTCTTCCAAAGGGTGAGAGTGGTGAGGTTAGTCAGGCTGGACAGTTCACATGGGAACCTGTTTAGCCTATTATGAGAAAAGTAGAGCGTAGAGAGATCAGTTAGATTTGACAGATCACAAAGCACGGACTCAATACTGTTCCATGAAAGTTTCAGAGTGTTAAGGCTGGTCAGTTTGGAAAGTGCAACTGGGAATGTGTTTAGGTGATTATTACGAAAGTCAAGAGTAGTTAGTTGTGTTAGATTTGACAAATCACAAAGCACTGACTGTATATTGTTCTTCCGAAGCTTCAGAGTGGTGAGGTTAGTCAGGCTGGACAATTCACAAGGGAATGTGGAAAGACTATTGTCATGAAGGTCAAGAGTAGTTAATCTAGTCAGTTTTGACAGATCACATGGCACTGATTGTATGGTATTCTTCCAGAGAGTCAAAGTGGTGAGGTTAGTCAGAGTGGACAATTGACACGGGAATTCACTCAGAATATTTTCATCAAGGTCAAGAGTAGTTAATTGAGCTAGATTTGACAGATCACAAGGCACTGACTGTATGTTGTTCTTCCAAAGGGTGAGAGTGGTGAGGTTAGTCAGGCTGGACAGTTCACATGGGAACCTGTTTAGCCTATTGTGAGAAAAGTAGAGCGTAGAGAGATCAGTCAGATTTGACAGATCACAAAGCACGGACTCAATACTGTTCCATGAAAGTTTCAGAGTGTTAAGGCTGGTCAGTTTGGAAAGTGCAACTGGGAATGTGTTTAGATGATTATTACGAAAGTCAAGAGTGGTTAGTTGTGTTAGATTTGACAAATCACAAAGCACTGACTGTATATTGTTCTTCCGAAGCTTCAGAGTGGTGAGGTTAGTCAGGTTGGTCAAGTCACATGGGAATGTGGAAAGACTATTGTCATGAAGGTCAAGAGTAGTTAATAGAGTCAGCTTTGACAGATCACATAGCACTGATTGTATGGTATTCTTCCAGAGAGTTAAAGTGGTGAGGTTAGTCAGATTTGACAGTTCACATGGGAACCTGTTTAGCCTATTATGAGAAAAATAGAGCATTGAGAGATGAGTCAGATTTGATAGATCACAAAGCACTGACTCAATTCTGTTCCATGAAAGCTTCAGAGTGTTAACTGCAGTCAGTTTCGACATTGCACATGGGAATGTGTTGAGGCTATTATTACGAAGGTCTAGAACAGTTAATTGAGTCAGTTTTGACATATCACAAGCTACTGATTCTATGTTGTTCATCCGAAGCGTCAGAGTGGTGAGGTTAATCAGGCTGGACAATTCACAAGGGAATGTGTCAAGACTATTATCATCTAGTGCAAGAGTAGATAGATTAGTCAAATTGGACAGATCACAAGGCACCGACTGTATTTTGTTCTTCACAAGGGTCAGAGTGCTGAGGTTAGTCAACCTGGAAAGTTCACATGGGAATTCTTTTAAGCTGTTATCATCTAGTTTGAAAGTAGTTAGAATGGTCAGATTTGACAGATTACAAGGTACTGACTGTACTCTGTTATTCACAATAATGAGAGTATTAAGGTTTCTCAGGATTGACACTTCACAGGGAACCATAGACAGTAGAGATGCGGAAATAACAAGTTTGTTGAGTGTTTGATGTAAACTAAACAGATTCTTGAAACCCTTTTCCACGTTTATATTACAGAACCTTATCTCAAGGAATTTACCACCAGAAGAGTGACAGTTACAAGTATGGGGACAGCCAAGTACTCTTGTTCCGTTTCTTTCTGTTGGTTGAACAGGGACTCCATGAACACTTCCTATTGATCCTATAGGATCAGACGCTTGAGAGGAAACTGATGCTATCAGAATGACCAAGATAAAATGTTGCCGCGCTTGTGATGCAAAATTTGATCCTTTCATCATGGATGTTTTCCTGGTTAGGACACCTCGTGACTAACAGTTCCCCTGGAAAAGTTGACAGACATTGGTTATATTTAAGAGGATTTGTCCTCCAGTAAATTGCAAACCAATAATAGCTATTTTTCTCATTTGACACTTAACTGCTCCCAAGTTAACTCTGGGGCAGGCTGCTTTTTTTTACAGTATTTTAGTGAAAAATAGACCCATATTCATAATAATTTTGCATATTGACAGATTATCATAAAAGGGATGTAAGGTATTGTTGGAAAGCTCATCCCTTTAGCTTTATGATTCTAATGTTTGTTTTATTTACCAATCTCAAATTCTTTCTGGTATCCATGGCACAATTTCCAAAGCAACACATTTTCAAAATTAGGAAAAAACGTAGTGAAACTGCACAGAATTTACCAAATATTGCAAAATCAATTTCTAGATCAGTTTCCAATTCATTCTAGTGAAGAAATAATTTGATAGACTGAAAGTGTCTGTTTCCAAGGAATCTGATAAATATAACATATTGAAGCCCAAAAAGTCAATAAAATTCAAGAAAAGTCCAAAATGGCATGGTTACCATAGTAATAGTGTTCTTAAAACGTTATCATAAGTTCAAATTATAGAACAACCTATATGAACCTAAAATGTGTAAAATTAAGGCGAATTATTAAGAGATACTGGTTGCTATGGAAAGAGTATTGTGATATTATGGTCACATTTCCTAATTTTGTGGATTCTTTCACATTGATCTAGAAAAGTACATTCATTATTCAATATGTTATATCTTTTGGCATAAAGTTGCTACTTGGTCTTGCCTTTAGTATTCATGATACTGTTATTACAATTTTGAAATTTTGGCCAAATAATATTTGGCCAAAATTTCAAAATTGTAATAATAGCATCATGAATATGATCATATAAAATCATTATATGATTATTTTTAGAATTTAATCTGATGTAAATCAAAATTAAAGGGTTCCTTGTACATAAATTGTTATGTCTCTAATTTTAATTTCAATTCAGACCTGCATTGTACATATGTTTTAAACGAAATACAGATGAAATTTCAAGATATTTAACAATTATACAGGAGAGAAAATTTGATTTGGGAATTCTCTAAATACTGGGGTGTAAGTACTCCCCTTGCTACGTCATAATACTGGGAATTCCCTTTCAAAATAACATGGGAATCCTCGGTTATTTTATGAAGTTATGCAAGTGAAAAATATTATAATGAATAGCCTGTATGGGGCCTATTATAAATATTTTATGCTAAAGCTCAATTTTCTTTCTACTAATTTTTTAGGGTTGGGGATTCCCTTTTGTGAGAACTGGGGATTCTAAATTATTTTGGGGATTTCCTTTAAAAACACATAAAATTGACCAAATCATAAACTCTCATAACCTTTCCTACATTTGGAATACCCTTAAAATATCTAGTATTATAAGTCTTGGTGTGAGCTCTGTGCCCAAAGAATTTCGTTGGAAAATTTTCATCCTGCCATTATGTGCAAGGTTTCCTTTAACAACAAGGTTGCCATAGCATTGAAATTTTTCTTCAGGTTATAGGTTAAAGACTGATAACATAACATGCCCATCAGTGAACAAGTATGAAATTAATCAGAATTACATCCATTTTGCCTAAAGTTACCCTCCGCAGCATGTCAGGTAAGTGATTAAAGGTGCCTGGTGCTTTAAGGCATCATTTTGACTTACTTGTATATACCCAAATAGTAACTCCTAAAAAGATTCATGCGTACCTTTTTTCATTATCATGATAACACAAGAAATATATTGTACCATTTGGTAACCCAGTCTCACTTTTTCATACAATAATTGGATGATAACCAGTATTTGAATAACATGATTTGACATAATTCTGATAAGTTAACAACAATATTTATATAAGTGTATATGTTAAGTTCAACGCACATTGAATTCCTTATATCTTATCGGTTGCACAGTTGGACAGGTAACAGTGTTCTCAGGAGCCTAGTGGACAGTGCATTAGACTGCCATGCTATAGATGCTGTGCAGATGATGCCAGATAGGTGATCAATTCTAATGGCTGTTTTCTAGAACTCTGAAGCATTTAAAACATAGTTTTGTGCTACAATTATCAAAAATAATCTTACTGATTATTACTTAGCAATTGTTATCACTTGGAATTCATGTATTTAGATTTATTCTTCAGCCACATGTTGTTGATCACCACCTGGTGATCACCAAAATGTGATCACGTCTGCATAAGGTCTATTTTGACCTATGATACCTGAACACAACTTATAAATTGCTTTTGGCCTAATTAATAGAAAGTACAACTAGGCAAATTAATGCTCTATGTAACACAGGCATCCCTCAGCTGAATGACTCAGCGAATTAAACTCTCAAATACAAAATAGAAAGATCGATAGCATCAGTGCATCAGTAGGCTGACAAAAGTCCTTGATAGAATTAAAGCAAACAATGAAAACGCTTCAAAGGTGCAACAAGATCTAATGTTAATAACAACCCAAAATCAGCTACGTATAAACATACAGGAAATCGCCCTAGAAGTCACTCACATAAACACACTTGATCAACAAATAGAACATTCTCAAAAGGACAAAGATCTCAAATGAAATGCAATGAAACCAAAAATGGACAAATATAAAGCTGCTGTAGATAAATTTTAAAATGATACGAATGGCAAAGGTCTTAATAGAAATGCTCACAAGGCAGAAGACCAACATCCTAAATGCACCATCCTAATCCAAGGCATCCCTGAGAAAAATGATGAAAATATTAAACATATAGTCTACTCTATACTTAAGGACAAATGTGACCCGTTTTGGCGAATTGAGTCGGATGTCGCACGGGGTCCATTTTTAGAGACCTATCCTATCAGAAAATTCAGATTCTTAGCTTTAAAATGAGTAGTAACAGCCGACATCCGACTCATTGCGACTTCCGACCTGATTCGCCAAAACGGGTCACAAATGTGCCATTTCCAGGTATCCCAAATTTTGAAGTCTTTTTTTCATACTTTGCAGAAATGTTTACTAATATATGTGTGATTCAGAAATGAGTTGGAAATTGGTCAAGAGGAATAGCTTTAGAGATAGAAATGGTGAAATATGACTAATCATGTGGAAATTTTGTAAGCTAAAAAAATCTATTTTGCAATAAAACTGCATTTTCTCCCGTCTCTCTTTCAATATTGGTTGCACAAAGGTATAATGCATCCAAATTACTATGAGGATCTCAGGATTGACACTTTTGAAATATATATCTTGAATTTATGGAAAAACGTATAAACACCCATTTTGAGCCATTTTTAGTTTTAAAATGGGTATTGAGCTCTGCTGGCCAAATTAGTACGGCAACCTCCCCATTTTGGCTTGATAGGATATCCTATATCCATATGCATATGATAAAAACTTTGAGAGCTATTTTCAATGTCAGAAATCTTTGTGAGGAACTTTATTTTTGGACTTTGGTTTTTTTAAATGATTTATTTTGCAAATTTAAAAACATATATAATCTCCTTTTACACAAATCTTCTCTCTCACTTGAGGAAACCTGCAGCTAAACGCAATTATTAAAAAAATTAGGCTGGTCATTATATCATTTTTATCAAAATAATTAGCATATAAAATTGAATTTCAGAAATCTTTTTTGCAAGTCATTTTTTGAATAATCATCATATTTTTAGACTACTATAGCTAAAAAGTTTCCACGATGACCTATGATTATTTTTGCACTTTTTTGTAATAATACACATATACTTTTCACTGTGAAACTTTTTAAACAAATGCCGATGCTACTTCTATAATGGCGCGATAGTCTCACCTTCAAATGTAGCATAAGTCACCACTAATTATGAACACTCTAGGTTACAGAGATACTGGTAGGCTGTCATCCAGTTCTTTCAACCTTTACACTTTTGAATAATGGATATATCAAACATTAAAATATATATAATCTAGGGAAGTGAGTATAAGCCCAAAAACTATGCCATCAATATACAGTGTATTGGCCAATACAATAAAGTGGATGTTCATCAAACCTACAAACAGTAAATAAGTAAAATGTAACTAGGAATCTTTGGGCAACATAAACCCATCCGTCATTATGTTTAATTTCTAGAAGGTTTCAATTTTTTATGATTCATTGAAAAATAAAAAAGAATCCCTTCCATAGTGCGGATTGTCCCATGATTTATGTTCAAGTGCCTCCTGCATTTTCATACTTTTGCATGTAACTATTTTGATATTCTCCAAAATCACAAACAGTAAGCAATTGAAATGTAGCTTAAAACAAAGGTTGTTTTCTTAACAATTTAATTTTTTCAATGATTTAATGAAAAATAAAAGTAGTGGGTAAGATTGACTTATATTTTTCATTAAATCATTGACAAATGATCAAACTCTATAGGGTTCTTACTAGCTACATTTTACTTAATGATTGGTAATTCAATGAATATCTTAAAAGTTATGAGCAAAAATGCAAAGGCAAGTCCCATGGTTTATGTCGGATACAACAATCGTTTTTGGCATGAGTATATGATTATATTGTGTACAGCTACATACTCATGTTGTATCCACCACATAAAATGCCTTGGAGACTGAGATCATTCTATACATCATCACATCCTTGGCAGTTTATTGTCAACTAACCTATTTTACTGTGAAAGCCCCAATGTACTTAAGAATGCCTTACCTGCCTCTAGCCCACATCCATGGGTTGTATGGTCCAGTGAATTAACCTGGAGGGTGCTTCTCTGCTAGTACTCAAAGCGTCATGCCAGAGTGCTGCTCTGTCAATGATGTGCTGTAAAGATTGAGAAGGAATAAGTAAATTGGCTAAAGCTTTTAAGTATATGAACACAACAATGTTGTAAATCACTGAACAAAATCAGAATCTGTCATTTACTTTTATGACATAATAGGATGAAAAAGCAAACATTTGAGATTTATTGTGCACATCAAAAACATTTAGGCAAAGCTATTTTTGCAGGGTAAAATAAGGAATTTTTTTTACCATGTTTCATAAAACGAAAAGTCAGGCCTCGAGAAATCTGTGAAATATGTTCCTTTAAATGACTTACAGTAGAAACCCTCTGATGCGACCACCTTAGAGACTGAGCTAAAGTTGGTTGCAAGGTGAGGCAGTTGCCTTAGTGAAGGGTTAGACCTGGGTGTGGGGGTGGGGGTGGGGGTTTGGTTTGGGTGTTGGTGCAGGCCCGTACCCAGGATCTGCTGTTTGGGGGTTTGTGAGAATTCCTAAGTGGAACTTTTGCATTTAATATAAAACCTAAAAGGGGGGCACCCAGGTTTCCCAAGCAGAACCTTTCAATATTTTCTTCTTTTTTTTAAGGGTTTTTACAATAATTTGTGTCACCCTTACCACCCCCATCGTTATGGGTGGATGGGGGTGGGGGTGTGGGGTTGTGGGCAGGGATGTAGAGTGGACAAAGAGTGACATACATGACTTTGATTAGAGGTCAGCAGGGGTGTTGATTGAACAGGGGGTGACTTCAGGACGTCTCTTTGATGAAGGGCCAGCAGGGGTGTGGAAAGGGGATGACGAGCAGGATTTCTCTCTTTGATGAGGAGCCAGCAGTGGTGTTGAGTGAGGAGTGGGGGAGCAACAAGACTTCCCTCCTTGATGATGGGTTGGCAGGGTCTGGAATGGACAGGGAGTGATTTACATGACTATTTCTGTCATCAAATTCTATAACACTGATGTAATCTATATCACATACTTGATCTGGAAGATGAGGGGAAACCTTGAAGATTGAGTCAGAAATGAAAAAAAAAGATGAAGAGTCAGCAGGGTCTTTGGGGTGTTCACTTAGAGACTGGTCTCATAAGTGAAGCTAAAACATATATGAAACACGGGAAAATATTCCGTTCTGACCAAAAAGGTGGTCTTCACGTGGGGTGGTCCCCTTAGTGAGGTGGTTCTTAAGTGGTTCTCTAATGTATATGTATGTATATAAATTAGTGAACAAACAGGTGAAGAATAAGATACAGAGCATACAGATACATGTAGACATGAGCCACACCAGGTCTGCTCAACCGACTGGTAACTACACAGCACAGTTGTTGGTCTATTTTGGTTATGACCATATCTACCAGGTGACAGTGTCGAGGCTGTACTAGGTGTACATCCCTAATCTATAATTGTATATTACCATGAATAAACTACACATAATTTTCAAAGTCCATGTATATATTACTAGCTGAAATTTGCTTGCTAAAAAAGATTAAGTCAATTTTGAGTTTTACTTATTCATGGCAACCATTTAGATGTATCTTCTTACCATTGCCTATGTGATAAATACCTACAAGTAAGATGTTAACAATTTATTTTAATGATAAAAAAGCATAGAGGCTATTATGAGGGGAAGCAATATACTTTTACTTAGGCAAGCGAGCCTTATACATGTTATGCTTTTACCGCAGCATAATCATAAGGATATGTCAATGTGATTAGGTAAAATAATGTTACTTAATTCGTCTTATTTCACTTGACTCCAGAAAGTAAAATTATCAGACATACCTCTTAATTGAAGAGTCAGGCTGCAAGTAATTCAAGGAACTATGAGTTGATATTCAAACACAAGCGTATTTAGTAGTGATCTTGTTGGTAGGATGTAGGATGTTCTGCAGCTAGCTTGGGCTTTATTCTATATTTATAGATATCTATAGATAGATAAGGATGTTACTTCATAGCATGTGATACATATGTAAAACTTGCTACATTCACACTATATGATAAAAAGGCATTATAGTACGCAAATTGCAGGATGAATATTTTCTAATGAGATTCATTGAGTATGGTTTTTGCATTAGGAATTACCAATGCTATATAGCTAGAAATATTTTAATGTATTCTAAGGCTAGACATATTTATGAGGTTAAGTGTACTATATGTGTTTATGAGGGGAAATCCCAAAACTTGTGATGTCACATGGTGACTGACTGCGAATTCCTATCTTTGCAAAAAAAGGGAATCCACTACTCTCAAAAATATCCAGAAAAAAGAAAATTAATTATCTGCATGGAATTTTTATACTAAACCCCATACAGGCTACTATCATTTACTCAGCCAAATTTTTTTGATACCCTATAATTATCAAGTGATATACAACGGGATTGCACATAGTTATGACATGGCAAGGGGAGTAATGAAAATACCATAATTTATGGGATTCGCAAATTAAATTGTCTGTGTTAAATTACTCAATGGTATTTTTCACTTTCTTTTGAAATACCTTCAGAATTCCTAAGTAAACTAAATTCACAGAAATGTTCATTAAGTAAAATTCTGTCCTAGGAACCGTTTAGGCTTTTAATGTCTACCCTCATTTAGACAAAAATAAACCATGACCAGGATCCACATTGGTGATACAGTGGCGGATTGGGGGGGGGGGGGAGCCTTGGGCCTCCTCCCCTGTTAAATCATGTTTGTGGGGCCCCCTCCCCCCTCCCCCCTGTACATTCATGTTTGTTTCCCACCCCTTTCAATTCCTGGATCTGCCCCAGTTATATGTGCTGAATAGTCTGAAAAGAGTGTAAGACAAAGTCTGGTCCCGCCGTACAAGGATACTGTGTGACAACTTGTTTGTTTTTGTGGTCAGAATGTGATGACTTGAGTGTCCCAGTACATTCTGTTTCTAGTTTAAAGCATTGTATCATGTAGAGTAAAATGAAATAACAATCCTCTTTGTACTGTATACAGATATACTAATACCAACTATACTTCATACAATACATTTTTTTTATTATTATTATTATTATTTTATTTTATTTATTTATTTATTTATTTATTTTTTTTTTTTTTTTTTTTTTTTTTTTGGGGGGGGGGCTTGCATTTGGGCCTTGCCCCCCACCCCCACCTAAAAAAGAGAGAGAAAAGGAAAGGGAGGAAGGGGAAAAAAAGAAGGAAAGAGCCCGTGGTTCCCCTCCCAGCCCTTAGAGTGTAACCATTTCCTGATGGCTCCTTAGGAAATCGATTATATATGACCAATGGTCATTGCTATGTTCCTATAATTTTCATAGGATATTAATAATCTTTTATATGTTTATAGAAGATGTTATACCACAGCTATCAGGAAGCCTATATTCATAAATGTCCAATTTATTATTTTATAAGGCTTTGATTGGCCGTACCTCAGGTAATTTCGGCACTTACCAATAAGGACCCCGGTATTCTACAAGAAAAATCTAGATTTTTAAGGTCTAAACACTGGTCTAAACACTGGTGCTACCTCAAACCATTTCCAGATTCATTTTTATTTTATTTCTGTCGCATTATTCCAACCCCCTTTTCTGGGCAATCTTCAATTCTCAGCCACCTTGTACATTTTCAAGATGGCCGACAGTAAGAGTTCATATTTTTTTCAGTTTTGGTGCAATATAAGATTTTGGTGAGCAACGTTATCAAAAACGTGATAAATAGTCAATTACCTTTCAATGTATATTTCTAAGTAATAATTTTCATTACCTATCTACCTTATTTGATTGCAATTGTGATTAATGTATGACTATTGATTATGTCTATAGATAATTACATTAATGCAGCTATCTGCTCTGCAAAGAAACCAAATAATGTGAACAAGACCTTTCCAGCGAACTCATGATTTTGTTGTCTGGGGGGATATATATATAGATTCCACCCATTGTGATATTATGATTAACAGTAAATAATGGACATTTAGGCTACCCATTCTACTAGTATGCCTCATCAGCTTATCAGCATACGAGAGGCTGCCTACGTCGGACTACCCCCCTCCTCCCCACGATCAGCTGATCTCACCCAGGAGGAAGGAGTGTAGGAGCGTAGCTAATTATAGATCTTTGATCTCACCCCTGTCGTATATCGGAATCTTGTATTGTGACACCTTAAGACGCGGAATAAACACTTCCGGTTTATCGCACGGCACTCTACTCGTGGCTCCTTATTCTCAGCATCTAGTTCAGTTTATCCATAGTTAAAGAACATCTCATGACATGGTGTCAGAAGTGGTGAGTTGATGAACATCCAGAGAAGTTGTGGAACTGTGATTTTTGCCTCATGAAAGTTTTAGTGCTGAGTATTCTGTGTTTGATCTGGGCTGTCTGGGCTGTCAGTGCCAGTGACAGTGCCCAAGTTTGTTCAAGGCCACATGGGAGTCAATCTAAAGCAGGGCCAGTGTCAGTGACAGTTAATTGTGGCTTGATTTGCTGCATTTCTACAAGTTCTACTGTGTCTACAGACTGCTGCTGTGTGAGTTTTAGCCAGTTTTACCACCAGTGCCCTAGTTTGTGCCCATCAGTTGTGAGTGACAGTTCCACCATGCCTAAATTCAACCCACCTGAGAGTTTCCAGTTTGACAAGCCTGCAGACTGGCCTGAGTGGAAGCAACGGTTCCTCAGGTTCAGGACTGCCACCAAGTTAGATCGTGAGACCGGTGCCGTCCAAGTTAGTTCCTTAGTCTACGCGATGGGTCGCGAGGCTGAGAAAATCTACAACAGTTTCCAACTCGCCGCCGTGGCCCCAGCAGCTGCGGCCGACGCGAATGCGGCCCAACCCGTGGCCGATGCCGACAACTTTACCCTCGTTCTCCAGCGCTTTGACGGTTACTTCGTCCCGAAGCGCAACATCATCCACGAGCGTGCCAAGTTTCATCTGCGTGCTCAGCAAGCCGGCGAGAGCGCTGAAAGTTTCTACAGGTCTCTCATGGAGTTATCGGAGACTTGTGATTTCAACAACAAACACGTGGAGATACGAGACAGACTGGTTATAGGTATTTTAGATAAAGAGTTGTCGCTTGAGTTACAGTTAAAGGCAGACCTCACCCTCGAAAATTGTATCGAACGAATTCGTAATTCTGAAATGGTAAAGAAACAAAATGATTTTGTCAGTAGTAAGAGCGTTGACCATGTTGCCCGCGGTAGAGGTCGAGGACGGTACAGCAGAAGGCCCGAAAGATCAAGTTCTGACAGACTTTGTAGTAATTGTAACCTACTTCTCGATCATCGTCATAAAGTTTGTCCCGCAAAAGATCAGTTTTGTAACGAATGTGGTAAGCAGGGGCATTATGCTCGTTGTTGTAACTCTACAAGTAGTTCAGGTAGAGGTAGTTCAGGTAGAGGTTCGGGTAGAAGTTCAGGTAGAGGTTCAGGTAGAGGTAGAGGTTACTACCGAGGCAGAGGTTCAGGTCGCAGAAATTTAGATGAGGTGTCCGAAGAGTATGTAGAGTCTGACGGTGAAGACACATATTTTCTTGGTTCTATTTTCTGTGAAGATAATGTTGACAAACCCTGTGTTGAACCTTCTTGTGTTGATTCTATCAATTGCGATATTTCTGACGAAACAGAGTGGTACATCGACCTAGAAGTTAATGGTGACGTTATCAATTTTAAGATAGATAGTGGCGCAGATGTTACAGTTATCTCAGAAGATGTTTATCGTAAAATGCCAAACCGGCCGCGCCTAAAACCAAGTAAAGTTATCCTGAAGAGCCCAGGAGGCCTACTGAGTAATTTAGGTCAGTTTGTAGCCCGTACCACATACAAAGGTGAAAGGTACCATTACCTCGTACAAGTAGTTAAGGGGGCGACGACAAGTTTATTGGGTCGGGGGCCTTGCGTTCGTCTCGGGTTGATTGCCCGAATTCTCGCCGTCGAAGCGAAAGGTAGTGTTCCAGTATCAGGGGTAGGTACCCTGAAAGGCGACCCCGTAAAAATCGTCCTGAAAGATAACGCGCAACCGTACAGCGTATCGACCGCGCGTCGCGTCCCCATACCGATTTTGCCCAAAGTTAAAGCCGAACTCGAGCGAATGGAACGCGAGGGCGTTATTAGTAGTGTTTCCGAGCCTACAGAGTGGTGTGCACCCATGGTGCCGGTAATTAAGAAATCAGGTGACATTCGTATCTGTGTCGATTTGAAACATCTGAACGAGTCCATTGTACGACCAAAATATGTAATTCCCACGAAAGAAGATATCCTGTGTAAGTTGTCAGACGGCAAAGTTTTCAGTACGTTAGATGCCGCTAGTGGGTTTTGGCAGATACCGTTAGATAGCGAGTGTGTAAAATTTACAACTTTTATTACACCGTTTGGTCGTTATTGTTTCAATCGCCTTCCCTTTGGTATAACGTCCGCCCCAGAAATATTCCAGTTTAAGATGACCGAGCTGCTCAAAGGGCTCGACGGGGTAGTAGTGTATATGGACGATATTCTCGTGTATGGCTCGAGCATGGAGCAACACGATGAACGTTTGTCACGAGTTCTGGACGTCCTGAAGAACAACGGACTAAAGTTAAACGACAGTAAGTGCAAGTATCGTCAAAGTGAACTAACCTTCCTAGGACAGTCCATCAGCAAAGACGGTGTATCTATCACAAAGGACAAGGTTACTGCCATTCAGAACCTAGCACCGCCAACCAACGTGACAGAGCTAAAGAGAGCTCTTGGTATGATAAACTATTTGTGTTCACATATTGATCAGTTGTCCACTGTACTAAAACCCTTGAATGACCTGTTGAAATGTGATGTATCCTGGTATTGGGGTCCCGAGCAGGAAGCAGCGTTTGCGAAGGTTAAAGATCTTATTTCTACAGCTCCTGTTCTGGCGTATTTTGACCCTAGTAAACCCACTGTTGTTTCAGCAGATGCCAGTAGTTATGGTCTAGGGGGTGTTCTCATGCAGTATCATGGTAGAGAGTTCCGCCCAGTGGCGTTCGCGTCTCGTACCTTATCTCAGGCGGAGAAAGGTTACGCGCAAATCGAAAAAGAGTGTTTGGCCGGGGTATGGTGTTGCGAGAAATTCGACAAATATCTGCGTGGTTTAAATTTCAAGTTGTTGACCGCTCACAAACCGCTCGTACCACTTATAAACACGCGCGACTTAGACAAAGTCCCGATTCGTTGCCAACGCTTATTAATTCGCATGATGCGATATAACCCCGAGGCCCAGCACGTTCCGGGTAAACAGCTGGTGATAGCTGACGCGCTATCGAGAGCGCCACAACGCGGTGAAATTTCCGAGATCGAACAAGAAATTGAAGCCCATATTGCTGCCGTAGAGCAGGGCTGGCCGCTGACTAGCCAAAGGCTATCAGTAATCCGCGAAATGACCCAAACGGACGAAGAGTTAAGTGTGGTATTTCGATATACCAACTCAGGTTGGCCGTCGCATTTGAGCTCCGTAGCTCCTATCGCGCAGTCGTATTATAACGCGCGAGGCCATCTGAACGTCCACGACGGACTCATAACGTATGACGACCGTCTAGTCATACCTAGTAGTATGAGAGCCGACGTCCTCCGTAGAATTCACGAAGGGCACCAAGGCCTCACGAAATGTCGAGAAAGGGTCCAACAGTCCGTTTGGTGGCCGAAAGTTGGCGAGGACATCGTACAAATTGTCCAGCAGTGCGCACACTGCCAAAAGTATAAGCCAACAACTCCGAAAGAACCACTGGTTCCCACTGTCCTACCAGATAGGCCGTGGCAGATGTTAGGCGCAGATCTGCTCGATTTTAACAATCAGCAGTATATGGTAGTCGTCGATTATTATTCGCGATATATCGAACTCGTTTATCTAGCCGAGACTACCACACACGCGGTCACAGCGAAATTGAAATGTATTTTTGCGAGATTCGGTATTCCCGATCTGCTAGTGACCGATAACGGACCACAATTTAGTTCGAAAGAATTTCGACAATTCGCCAACGCGTTAGGTTTTCGCCATCAAACCTCAAGTCCGTATTTTCCTCAGTCTAACGGTCAGTCTGAACGCGCCGTTCAAGTCGCCAAAACAATTCTGCGACAGTCTGACCCTATGCTAGCGTTACTAGCTTATCGTTCGACACCACACTCATCGACTGGATATAGTCCAGCGCAGCTCCTCATGGGTAGGAGAATGCAGTCAACGCTACCCGTAATACCTAGTGCGTTACAGCCAAAATGGCCCGATCTAAAAATTGTGTCTGAAAACGACCAAGTCGCGAAAGAATCACACGCAAGATTCTATAACAAAAAGCACGGTGCTAAACCTATCACACCTTTAGAAGGGGGAGAAAATGTAAGAATAAAAACTGACTTACAAAAAGTTTGGGGTGATCCCGGAGTAGTTGTGGGTACAGATACTCCGCGATCATATATCGTGAAGTCAGCGAACGGTTCCACCGTTCGACGCAACAGGCGTCATCTCCAGGTTATACCACCACCACAAAATGAAGGTCAGACCTTCCCTGGAGCAGGGGTTAATATTCCTCCAGCCCCTCAAACTCCTAGAGTGGCTCAAAGCCCTAGAGTAGTTTCTGAACCTATTAGAGGTTCAAAGGTAGTCAGTCCACCGAAACCGTGTCCTACTATTGTGACTAGGTCTGGTCGTGTTAGCAGACCAGCGAAACGCTTAGATCTGTAAAGATCATACTATTATCATGTTTATTCGTACTACTAAAAAGTAAGCCGTTGTATCTGTATTAACGCTCTAAGAATGTCTGTCATCTAAAAACAAAAAGGTTGTTATAAAGTATTGTATTACTATCTACAAACATCTAAAAGTTCATTGTAGAACTACATCTCAAAAGGGGGAGATGTCGTATATCGGAATCTTGTATTGTGACACCTTAAGACGCGGAATAAACACTTCCGGTTTATCACACGGCACTCTACTCGTGGCTCCTTATTCTCAGCATCTAGTTCAGTTTATCCATAGTTAAAGAACATCTCATGACAACCCCCACCCCCCTGTGACTCCCGTCTCCCCCGCCAGGTGTCGCCCCGGTCAGACCTAACCCTCAGTCAGGGAAGTCGGCCAGAACGGCCACAAACAGGAACCAAAAACAGGAAACATCGCCGAGACAACCCGCTCTGAGGGGGCCCAAGGTGACCCTGACAAGATACTATCACAGGGAACCCAGCGGGGAGGTGGGTGACGGACTTTGGCCGAGTTAGGAGAAGTTCTAGGTGAGTCTGTAGACGGCTGGGTCGGGCCCCGGCCCGGGCCGCCATGACACCTCCTACACTCTCCGGGCGGGTGTTAGGTGGTTTAACATGGGTGTTGGTCGTAGGCAGAATGTGGGTGGAGACTGAGTATAGTTCCAGTTTTGTCCGACAGAGGACGCTGTGGCTTTTGCCGCCTTGTGAATGTGAAACCAGAGTTTGGGATTGGCATTAAACATTTATAAATAGATAACTGGTCCGTCCGACCTCATCAAAGGGTCACCGTGGCGTGTGTGTTGCCTGTATTTGCCGGGAAAATGAGGACTTCACATTATTTCTATTTGTAGCTTGCTACTAAATATAGCTTGCTCCTAAAAACCATGAAATGCGACCATAACCTTTAAAATTTTCCAATCTATTTTTCAATCAAATCTGTAGAATAAATGGAATTTTGTGGCAAAGAAATTATTAAAAAAAATGTATAATTATGTGTCAAAAATACTTGACCACATTTTGTTATTCACCATGTACCGGTACTCATCATTTAACCACGTAAATAACAAATAATCTTGAATTAATGAATTCAAGAAGGTAATGATTGTGGATACAGCTTTTTAAGTGTGTTTGAGGTATATGCAGCTTGAATATTGGATATATTTTTTTTTAATATTCAGTAAGAGCAATTTTAGATTGATCACTAATATGGCAGAAAACCCACTTTGGGGAACCGTGACGTCATGTGCACAACATCTATATAACTATATAATTGTAAGTCAGTATGTTTTAGGAAGGGTGGACGAAAATATATGATATCTGTACGTGTATACATTCATAAGAAAAACCTCTCTATCAAGTGAACTGTTGAGCATTAAAGAGGGAGTGATGGATGAACGGCTAAGCCGAAATCATTATTTCGGAACATGTGTATATAAAAAGCAAAAAAAAAAAAGTAATAAGGGGCCGTCCATAAATGACGTCATGCTTTTTTTGGCCTTTTTTGACCCCCCCCCCCCCCTCCCCCCCTTGTCATGTTTCGTCATGCAAGCCTTGACCCCCCCTCTAAAAATGATGTCATATTGGGGAGACCCCCCCCCCCTCCAATCACAGATAAAATATAAGCAGGGATGGACATAACCAAGGACCCAAGAAGCTTAAAAAGCAGATTTTCTTGGCTAGGAAGCAATCTGACCCTTAACAAGAAATTTCAACATAGAAAAATCCCAACTTTACCTACAATTTTCCTTCAACATTTCCGAAAATTAGAATTTTTCAAACATGATGTCATGCACCACATGACCCCCCCTCCCCCCCTTGTCATGTTTGGTCATGAAAACATGAACCCCCCCCTCCCCCCCTGCTGCATGACGTCATTTATGGACGGCCCCTAAGGATGAAATGGCTTATTCAAATGACTTTAGTTCGGGGACTTGATTGTGCTATTTGATCCATTTAGTCCAACCTCAAAGGTGAATCTAATGTGGGACAGAATTTGGCACCGTACTTCAATGATGTCACACACAAGGAGGTGGGCGGGTAGGTTGAAGAGTGTGACACTGACTGAAAACGGGGGTAGGTTGAAGAGTGTGACACTGACTGAAAACGGGCAGTGGTGGACATAAGTTTGAAATTCCAGAGGCAAGTCGGGCCCGTAGATTTGGAAATTAAAGGGCCCTCACCTAAAATCTAAGGGCCCTCACATACACTAGGCTTTGTTATTCATGGTTTTCTAGGAGCCAGTCAGGCCCCTAGCCCAGAAAATCTAGGGTCCCGTCCTGCTTTTTATGGGCTTCGGGCCTCCGGGCCCCTGGTTATGGTTCAAAGAATTCAGTGAGACAAGGAGTGGGGGTGTCCTATAAGTACCCTAAAACACTGGCATCTTTTATAGACGATCCGTTTGCCCTTTGTGTTTGCAGTGACTGATGGCGTCATCGCGGGGCGGCGTTCGCGCGCTGGTCCTAGGGGACGACTGGTTCAGGACCGACTCAACGCTCTCCGCCCTGGTCCACCAGTTTGTCCACTTCTTACGACGGTACGTTACATAGTGTACTTTCTTGGTTACTTTTTGTATTTTTATTAATATGTACTTGTGACTGTTTTAATGTCAGGGCTGCCTCAGGATATTATATTATTCTTGTCTTCACAAACCCTGACATCCCTACACGGCCCTTGATGTTCCTTCCTCGTTTTACCCTGCTTGTCATGAGAGGCAACTAAAAGGGGCACCCTGTGCCCCCAACAGTGTCATCAAAGGCCGGGTGTGTGGTGTCCTTTCTATGGGACATAGCATAATCAAGACCCCTTGCCACTCTTCGATGCTGACCGGACGTTAAACTACCCCAACAAACAATCTTCTGTACTGGGTTTCTCCTAAACCATATCATAGATTCGGTGACCGCCCATGTGGCATAAAACTAGCTGCAAAGCTTTACCTTGTCCAGTCTGGTCAAAGAACTCTGAAGGCTTGGCCGGACGTTAAACTAACCCAACAAACAAACTCTGCTTGGGATTTTGTGGGAAGGTCCCTACGATGTCCGCTTGAATACCTAGCCAGTCGTGTTTTACCTTACATAGTGTAGGCAATGTAAATAAGGTGTCAGGTATTACCAAACCAATTTAAAATTATCCCTGAAATTTTGACTTTGAAGTTAATTAGCTCATTTGGCTGATACGTGTTTTTATTTTCCCAACCTTGGTCTTGAAAGGTTAAAATCATTTTTAAGCATGGGTATATTGTGAAGGTAAGCAGACTGTATGTAATCAGAATTAAATGCATTTCAACAGGGTCTGCTTTTTGTGAGCCCTTAATTATAGTTTTTGGTATTGTAGCTTATGGGAAGGGCTCACTCAATCAGTCATGTCTTTTGTAGGTATTTGGGCTTTGATCTGATTGCCCGGTTACACAATCGTACATACAAGTAGCTACAGGCCTTTGTCCACTGGCATGCATTTGTAAGCAAGGACAATTAGTGTGCATCAAGTGTTATTGAGTGGGCAGGCCTCTCCCCTGCACCCTCCCCTACCCCCACTCCTTGAACTCAGTTCAAGGAGTGGGGGTGGGGGAGGGTGCAGTTTGAGAAGCCAGAAGTGGGTTACATAACAAGTAGGCCTACTTGAGCCAATCAACCTTCACCCCTCCACATTAGGACCTCCACTGTCACCTGCAGGTGGGCAGGTCTAGGTTTCCTAAGCCCCTCCCTGAGTTGTGTGTGACAGCAGGAGTGGTGGTGGAGATCACTACTCATAGCCCATATAGCCTTCAGGTTGTAGGAAGGCCTTCAGTTTATTGAGGGAAGACCATTGCTATAGATTACATACATTAGATATATTGACATTTCGTTCAGTTACCTTTCAAACACAATGAAATGTCCATTGTTATGTTAAGGGCGAACATCGATCGTTCCAACGATCGGAACTTTGATAGTCATTTGCTTCTTGTTTATGTTATGGTAGATATATTATCATTACTCAGACAATATGTTATCAGTTTTCTAAATTAACTGTGCACCCTGTGCTTGGCACGCATAATTCCACCAACGGGCACACAAATTTTCAGCAATGTGCGCCCGGTGTGTGACATTTTTTCAGCAATATCTTAATTTATAAATATATTTTGGTATGTACATATCTTAATCCCCGGGTGCATAGTTGTTTGAAATTGTATGCGCCCAGGAGGCGCACAAAATATAATGTTAATTTCAGACACTGATGGTGTTGCTTTGTTCTGTAACAGGTATGAGGTTAGTGTGTACCTCCTATACCCGCGAGACCGGACCAACCTCGGCAAGGAGGACGAGGCCGAGATGCGGGAATGTGGTCTGGACGGGGTCCTCTGCACACAGTCCCCAACAGGCCAGGAAGTAAGTTATCTTATATCAGAGATTTACAGCCCCCTCTGTTGGACTGTGGCCAAAGAAGGCAAACGATGAATAAGTATTTCTAATAAATTAAACTATTTAACTCAGCTTTGAATTCATAGTTTAAAATGTTGCCAGGTTATGATAAATCCATTACCAAGTGGGGAGAGGATCTTCAATAATTTATCAACTCTATGTGTCAGGGATATCAGCCTTCGGGTGGCCCTTCAGGCCCTGCCCTCAGGCTATCCCTGATGCACCTTGGGTTGATAACTAAATGGCCTGAATATCAAAATAGGGATATTGGTACAGGTTTATTCCCATATCCCAACATTTGTGTGTTAAGTACTAAGTACACAGAATATTGTGCAAGTTTTGAAACTTCATATGTTTCATATTAATTTTCCTTTAATTGACTTATTTCTTTAAACAAATAATAAAATACTGGAACTTTTCAGTTCAACCCCATTGTCCGATGAGAAATTGAAACTACTCGACTTTGACAGGAGATAGAAGACCACTGACCCTTCCCTCCCAATCCCAACCACGTATACATCCAGTCAATTATTCATGTTAGCCTGGAATTTTGTAGCCCTTTTTTATTGTTTTCATACAACCACATTTATGTTACAATTCACATTTATGTTTTAATTGACAATGTCCTTCAATCTTAAGCTTTTTGTTATGATATTTCAGACCAAACCACCAGAAGACTGCCTGAGACAGAACCACAGCGTGTATTACGAGTACATGTTACGCGACCCGCAGAGCTTCGCCAACCTTACTCATGTTTTCGCCTTCGCACCCGAGATGGCTTCTACGGCCATACAGATAAAGGAGGATTTGGCCGTCAGTTACCGGCGAGATGTCAAAGTGGTGCTTATAAACTACAGGACCATGTCTTACGACACTGATGAACATCTCCTTGGTTGTCTCGAAGAACAAGATTGGTTCTCCAGCACTAATATATCTCAGGTACGTGAGGCCACCCTTAAAAGATAGTTTGTTTCCTGTCCAGCGGCTGGGCAGGAAAAAAGAGCCAGTGGGGAATATTTTCTTTTTTTTTGTTGGGGGAGTGGGGGGGGGTAGGGCTATAAGTATAACTAAGACTTTTATTGGCAAAAATATAAAAAAAATATAAAAAAACTGGGAAAAAAATAGTCTTGAGTCAGCCCTTAAAAAGTCAGTCAGCGGTAGACAGAAAACAAACTTAATTGTAAGGGTGGCCTGAGGAGGAATGCATTTTAGTGTAACGGAATTAACACGGCACAAGAAAAAACTGAGAAACTGGGGAAATCCCTATCAGGGGCTCTGGATGTCAAACCGCTAAGTCGTGTGTTACATTTAAGAAATACCTCTGTCACTTGTCGCTATAGTTTTACCCTTTCTGTCATGTCCTATATCAACTATTGATTAAAGAAATGCCCCTGGTTCATCATCCTCTTTTTATCACAATAAGATTATTTGTATACTTTTTAGCAACTGGAGGTCCTTTTGTAGATTTAGTCCACAGAATAAAGTGTGTGTGTGTGTGGGGGGGGGGGGGGGGGGTTTCCAAGGAACATGGGCCTTTTTGTGAGGTATTTCCTTAGTTGTTTGAAAATTAATTCATTAGAGATGGATAAATAGCAAGTATTTGTTTATTTTCTATAGTTTTTCTCAAAACCAGCCCAAATACGCCTGCAGGTCCTTAGAATACTGTAAACCAACTGTGGCAGGCAGAATTGATTTTCACATGCACATGATGAACAAGTAATAGTATGCTTTTTTTTCTTTCATATTTCCCTGGTAGGTGTGGTCAATCGGGCAGAGTCTCTTCGACCACTACGAAACAACACACATGCATGGACATGACCCAGTACCGCACAACCTTCTCCTCTTCCGTCCAACATTTGATCACATCAATCCAGACCCGGAGCAATTGAGACTTTCCCACGCCTTAACAGTTCTCCCCTCAGACTCAACCGAGTCTACGATAAAGCGTAACAATCAGCTCAAGGTCATAGGGACTGCTGTCAAGGACATTCAAGGTCAGGTCAGTGAGCTGGGCCAAAACAGTCTACAGTGGACAATTGTGACAAGAACGAAGGGTCTGGCTGAAGAGCTCAGACAGCCGGGGCTACCCGGTCCCTCTGTGATTAAAGACCGAGACTCCAGGTTCATCGCTAAGCGGAGAGCGTTTGTGAACCAGCTGAAACAGCTGCGGGTGAGGCCCTTTGACGTACCTGCTTCTTTCTAGTATGATAACTGGCAACCACGATTAAAGGCCGTATTCCACATACCGAAAGTATGCTGACAATTTGCAGCTGTATACTTTTGGCATTGCCGATATACAATCAGCGGCATTGCAGATAGAATTTTACAAACATGTTGGTAAATCTTTTCTGCCGATTGTGCATCGTTTGCCGATATTGCACTATCAGCGGCCGGTAGTGCACTTTCGGTGGCCAATATTGCACTTTTGGTGGCTGAAAATGCGCCGAAAGTATGGGTCGCTGATATCGAACGTTACCGTGGCAATGGTCAATTTTGGCAGCACATACTTTCAGTATGTGGAATACAGCCTTTAGGAGTACATGCAGTACTTCCACTTTGGATTAAATAACCATAAGTTAGAAACGAGCAATAGGCGTACTTGGCAGGTCTTTAACTTGCTGAAATATCAAGTTTTTGCCCAGGCTGAAGGCAGGGTGCCCACGCAAGTCTTAAAATGTCTTAAACGGTCTTGATTTTCAAATTTAAGGCCTTAAAAAGGTCTTAAATTTGATTTATTTTTCTTGCTGCAGGTCTTAAAAAGTATTTAAATTGGATCTCGTTAGAATATGAAAATTAAATCATAAGATGAGCAAAATTGCTGCATTTCGCCTAGTGTTGGTACATCAAAATCCTTGCAGTCAAATTTGTCCTAACCTGTGGCAAATTGATCTTGAATTTCCCAAACTTAAGTCTCAGATAGGTCTTAAAAAGGTCTTAAATTGATTTTTGAAAAAGCATGGGTATAATATAGGGTTTGAGTGGTTTGTTTGTATCCTTGTTGCTATGGCAACCCCCAGGCTATAGGGGTCCACACCTGCTTTAGGGGGGCTTCTGATTCGCTAGAAATCTTTACTTTTGAAAAATAATCATTTTGAAATGCATACCATGCATGCTTTCAATTAAAACACTATGATTGGTACTACCTTTATTGTTACATAAAGACAGGATTCTGGAACTCTGTGCACCTTAAAATGTATGGATGGTTTTATATAAACAGCTTGCATAGGCTCAAAGAAAAAATAACCCCAAGCTTGTCCTTCATACAGATTTGGGGCTAGGTTTCGCAGGAGATGGGCTGGTCCAGAATTTCATTCTTTAATCTTTGGCAGGAAAAGAGTACATTTTGTTACTTATTTCCATATGTGGAAATTTGTCGTGTGGAGTCCCCACTGTACAGGGAAAATGGGGGAGGGGGGGCACTGGGCCCTGTCACGGAGAACACAGAGAACATGGAAATTTGACAGGGAAACACAGGGAATTGCATTTGCCTTATTTCAGGACTTTCTGATTCTTAAGATTCAGGAGGTTGTACTTTTCTGGCAATAAGATGAACAAAATTGAAATCAGAGAAAATTATAGATATCTTGTCAGGGAAAATTTACTGTGGGACATGGAAAAATTAGGGAAAACATCTTGAAATTTGAGCGTGGACCATAGACATGGCTTGTTCTTTAGAAAAAATATTGTAATCAACTTTCTTGATTTTGTCTTGTTTGTCTTCGAATAAAACACAATATTGCCCTTATTCTTTTGAAAGTAGCCTAATCTGTATATTTGAAAATTGATTCAGCAATGTTTCACATTCTGAGAATTTGTGAATTTTGTAACGTGTGTTTCCTCCTCTGACTCCCCGTTTTAGGTATACGTATCACCGACAGAGGACGACAACGCGTTCAATGCTCTGGATTGGCTCCTTGTGGGCAGTGGTCTACCCACCCTCGTCTCCGCTCACTCCTGCGTTGGCGTGACACTAGAGCAGCTCGGAAGACACCACAACTCAGTAGGTTAAGTATTTGTTGAAATTCTGTGAATTCAGCTGGGTATATTCGTCAGGGATGTTTCAGTAATTACCTATTTCCTATTATCATTATTATTATCAATGTTCAAAATATTTTTTCTTTAAGGACATTTCAACTTTATTACACTTTATTGTGCTATACACCTTAAGTGTACCCGCTTTTCGCCAATTTTAGTCTAGTCCCAGGTCTTAACTATTGTAGATAATTGATAGGTTTGAGATTATTACCATCATTGCCAACCTTACTTTCAGAAATATCTAGTTGCTTTGAATACATTTTGGGGACATTTAGCAATGAGAAACACAGTAATCATTTAGGCCTAATGATAAATAACCAACTTTTTCAAGGGGGGCGGGACAGTGTAGTGGGTAGTGAATCCTTGCCTCGCACTTGGCTGGACCGGGTTCGAGTCTTGGCTGTGCTATTTACACTATCTTGCCTTGCCATCCTTTCCACCACCATACAACTTTTTGAAGTGAAAAAACAGAGTTGGTTTTGATATAGCTGAAAAGTTGCTGAATAGACCCTTTACTCCAACACATCATCATCAACCAACTTTTTCATGCTGTAGAATCTCCCAAACCAGTTTGTGGTTAGGCCGCCAGCATTTGGCAACATCCAACAAGCCTGGACGAGGACGCTGTCTGAAGTACTGTGCGGAGGTGGGGGACAGACTGCGATTAAGAACGCCCAGGAGCTGAGGGACCTGATTCAGCGCAGCGACTTCATCGGTCAGATCGAAGAGAACTTTGTGGACAGTCTTCAACATGCAGGTATTATACTGTTCGGGCACAAAGCAGAGTTGCCCTTTTTCCCACTTTTGTAGGATTTCCTACTTTTTAGCGATTTTCGATTGTGAACTGATTTTCCAATATCCCTTTAATATAATATGTTTTAGAGTATTTTTGTATTAGCTTCAAGCTATTCGTCTAAACATTTAATGTCAGACATCTATGTATTAAGGTTATTTTCTCTCAGAATTGCCATTGGGAGAGAGTAAAAAAAGTGTTTGCTACTTTTCCTACTTTTTCATCAGTGGGGGTGGCATCTCCGACAGTATCAACACATTATGGCAACATACCAACATACAATAATTGTCTTTTGATCTTGCTTCATATCTGACAACTGTTCTGACTGAAAATATGGTTTGACGAATGGTCCTGAGAATAACTTATTCGGACATACAGGTAGAAATGATGAGAGTATGGGATAGTGTTTTCTATCTGGCAAATCAACATTTCTAAACCACTTTCTTTACTGAAGTTTGGAGAATTAATGTCAACAAAGCTAAACTTGAAACTGCTTTTATTACTTTTATATGCACAAAGTTGACCGTAAAATACATGAATAGTGTTTGACAAGTATATTTTCAACTTTGGTAGGTGAAGATTTATGTATAGTTGCCCTTTGACCTATTACTTTGAGGCGTGCGGGTGGTGTAGTGGTTAGAGTGTCCATCTGTTGTGCGGGCGGCCCGGGTTCAAGTCTGGGCTGAGTTGGGCTAGCTGCTACTCCCCTCTGCATGTTTCCCTGTGACAACAACAGGGTTATCAAAGGCTCCTAGTGGGCCACCGGCTGTTGTGTGTGGGGCCCTGCCTATGGGACCCTGCACATTAAAGAACACCTGCCTCGGTAAATGTGTAGGGGTATGGTCTCTATCTTCTCATAGATTCGTTCATTCCATAGATATGATCATCAACGACAGAATTGTCAAACCTTGTTCTCGCCATGATATGACCTTAGATGTTGCTACGGCGTTAAACCCCAATAACCAACCAACCAACCTATTACTTTGAATGCTGTTGCTATGGCATTGATATCCTGATATTCACTCAATCAGTCAGTCACCTGCTCACAGGCTGACACATTCACTCTTCCATATATAGTGGCGGACCTGGAGGAGGAGGGGGGGGGGGGTTAAAGCCCCCCCCCCCCGTGGCCTTACAAACTCCTAGAGTAATACTTAAGACAGGTTTATTACCTTGCCTCCCTTATGTTTAGGAATAGGGCCAGTCGGAGCCTCAACAGACCCCTTCTTGGTGGGACGGCCTTCGCTGCGCTTCTTTCCCCGAGTCAAAGAGCCATCCAAAGGTAAGCCCGACGTTACGGGAAGAACGACCCGCTAGGACAAACACGACTTGCGCATGCACACACCGGTGGATCCCAGTCTCAAATCTCAAAGCGCATTATTTTGTCAGTCCTGCCAGTAAAAGATGTGATTGGATAACAAACTGATGAAATATCCCTCTCTTCCAATACTTATCCAGGATTCATGACAAATAGCTAGCTTGTTTCAGGGACAAAAATCTATAATATAGACTGATGGGGGTCTGGATGGGGGGGATCCTGATGTCGCATGTCGAATTTAAGGAAATCCAGTGTCGAATGTCACTAAGGGTAATGTTAATGTCAATTTTAAGAAATAGCCCTGTCGGATTGTCGATTTTGAGGAACGGCCATTGTCACCGTGTCAAATTTAGTGGTCAAAACCCATACTGATACAACCTCCACAAAGTAATATCATTATTATGTGGTACAAATTGGCCCTGATATGTTCATCCTGGTGGTGTGTTTGTCCCACCACATCACCCATTTTTGCAGAGAATACGTAAAATGTATAACATGGGGACAGTTGATATTTTCACCGGTTATGTTCTCACCAAGGTTAATCTTATTTCAGAACATTTAAGTAACATTGAATGTTTTTGTACTTCTGTAAATATTTTTTTAATCAAAAGGTCATATCCTTGACAGAAAAAATATTAAGCTTCGTCAGTTCTGAATCGAGCTTTACCATTTCTGTAACTGTATCAATTTAATCACTGTATGTTAAGTTGATATAACCATGCATGACATGTTTGGAAAGTATATATATACCTTTTTTCTAATAACTGGTGAGATTCGTATAATAGAACTTGGCATTTCTGAAACAATATTTGTCAGTACTACAATTATACATTTTTCAAGAACCAAGTTCTGCCAATGGCCAGTGCAGTGCAAATATTTTTTTCAAGCCTTACCCTTAACCTTATTCGGTCTTTACTTCACCCAGACCTAACAGTTCCGGAGCTGAGGAAGGTAGCGGAACTCCTGGTGGGCGACTGGTATCCACTCGGTGTGAAACTGAAAGTAGAGAGTCATAGACTGGATGCTCTTGTTGCACCTGCACAGGGTGGCCCAGAGAGGCACCCCTTTAGGGTAGGTATTATTACATTATACACGTGACGCATATATGAGAGATTGGCCCCGTAGGGGTTCCGGGGAAGAATAGGCCCCCAGTAGTCCCTGCTGATTGTATAAGGTGACGATAGGGGGGACCCAGCACTGACCGAGTGGTTCTTTGGGTTCAATTCCCGGTTGGTGCTTGGTTCACTAAGGGATGAGGTACAGCAAAACTGATTTCCAGGTTTTGATCCCCTGCTGTTTGCCTGCTCTGTCACCTTCATGCTATAGATTCGATCACCAAAGACAGAATTTGTCCCAACTTGTTTTCCCCTTTAAGGTATGTATTATAACTTTATTCACGTGACACATATATGGAAGATACACCCCCTTAAGGTATGTATTATTACATTAAATTATATACATGTCACATATGTTGGAGATGCGAGCCTCCAAGGTATATATTATATATGACACATATTTAGGAGATTCAACCCTTTAAGGTATGTATTATTACGGTACATTATAAACATAACACCTATGTTGGAGATGCAACTTGCAAGCCTTTAAAGGAAAACTTGCACATAAATTCACAAAATGCCGAATTTTGTATATTTCACTTCACTTACATATTTTAAAAATATTTCAAATAAATATAGGACAAGATGTCAATAAAAATAAGATTATTGAGAGTGGGGGATTCCCTTTGATTGGAATCTGGGGATTCCCAATTAGTGTCCTTGTGACGTCACAAATTAGGGAATTTCCTTTAAAAACACTTGAAATTGAAATCTTAAAGTCTCATAACTTTGCCCCCACCTGGAATATCTTTAAAATATCTTTAGTATTATTAGTTCGTGATGCAATTGTCATGATAAAAAAAATTCACTTTAAAATATCCATCCTGTCGTTTTGTGCAAGGTTTCATATCATTACCTTAGATTATATAAGTGACACATATATGGGAGGAACACCCCTTTGGGGTAAGGACTATTACATTACCGTAGATTATATATATGACATATTAGAGAAGCATCCCTTTTTCTATTAACAATTTTATCAACTGCTTCATGTCATGGCATGTTCTTCCAGTAGTTGGTACGTATTATAACATTAAAGTACATATTATTACATTATAACCTTTTTTTAAAATACAGTAGGCCTTTCTATTATGGTAAGTTGAGAAATAATTTATCTGGAGACAATCCCAAAGCCAAGCTGTGGCTTGAAATAAGGCCGAAATTAGGGGTTTGACTGTAACCTTGTCAATCAAGGTTCCAGCCTGCACATGCAAAACTTTCTCATAACTTTCAAGTTATGATAATGTAGTTTCTTTGGCCACCAGATGCTGAAGATGTGGCATCGCCATAACGCAGACAAAAGTCCTGCGGCTCTGGTTCGTTGGCTTATTGTCACGCTAAACGAAGCCCACCTCGCCTCAATAGGCGAAAACGTACAGCTGTTCTACGACAACAATGTGAAAAGTGGTAAGTAGGGATTTTCCCATTTCAGTCTGATTTCTAATTTTTGTCATTTTCATATTCTTGGTGATTGGTTAACAGATGAGTGCCCAAATAACAGTATAATCACATATAAAGGCAAGTTAAAGGGAGGGGCCAGTGACCAAAAATTAGTATACTGCCGTGATCCTTACCATCCAAGGAGTAACCATACCAAATTTCATACTATTATCTCTAATAGTTTTTATTTTATTCACATTCACATCAAATTTCGTTTTTCTGCCTGCATCTGACAATGCCTGCACAGAGCATTTACCTGTTTGTGACGTCACAAGCAGAACAGTTAAAAATTAGAATACTGAAAAATAATGCAATAAGAAATTTATTAAATGTTCTTTATTAGTGTAAAAGAGATTAAAATCACAAAATTGTATGATCTATAAAAGAAAATATGGAAATTTATTTTTTTACAGAATTTAGAAATTTGAAATTTAAATATAACTGTCATTTTATGTGATGTCACATACAGACGTCCTGTGTCAGGTGTGCAGGGGAACCAATGTGTCACCTGATATTTAGACAGCGTTTTCTATGCAAGATAAGAATTTATAGTTATAGAATCGTTTTTACTCATATTCAAGCATTATATCTACAGTATAAGATGATAATTTCACAAAAGTAAAATTTCACTGGCCCCTCTCTTTAAGGCTTGATTACCTAATTCTGCATTGGTCCTTCCTTACATCCTAGGTAGTGAATCCGGGATGAGCTTTGTCAAAATATCTATATATAATAAATAGTGAATGTATGCCCCATAGCTAAGTTGGGGTGTACCTTCAGACATAAGGCACACGGGGCGGTGAAGTGGTTAGCACAGCCCCATGGTACGCGGACGGCCCGGGCGTGATCCTGGGCCTGGACTGGGCTGGCTACTAATACTATACCTCTCCCTGTGACAATGACAGGGTTATCAAAGGACCCTAGAGGGCCACCGGCTGTTGTGTGGATGGTGCTGTCTATGAGACGCGCTCAGTAACAAGCTCAGTAAAAGTGTAGGAGTATGGTCCCTACCTTCTCATAGATTCAAATACAAAGACAGAATTGTCAAACATTGTTCTCACCGTGATATGACTGTAGATGTTGCTACAGCGTTTAACACTGATAACCAACCAACCAAACCTCAGAGATAATACAAGGTATATATAACGGACACAATTATAATGATGCCGTGGGCCACCCTAAAAAAGAAAAGTTTATTATCTGTTCCCCGCCCAACTGACTTTTTTTAGGGCTGACTAGAGACTTTTTTCAATCTTTTGCATAATTTTGGTTCAACAAAGCCTTTCCGAAATAAAAAAATGGAAGATTTCCCGTCCTCCAACTAGCCTTTTTCACCCACTGGACAGGAAACACACTTTATATTTTAGAAACGGCCTAACATAAATTGCATTTTTCTAAATAGAATTACGAGTTGAAGCACCATTTAGTATCATGTTGTAACACATCCCGGCAGTTTACCAAAGTATGGGGGACGTGCTGGGTGGAGGAGTGGTTAGAGTGTCCGTCTGCTGCATGGGCGGCCCGGGTTCAAGTCTGGGCTGAGGTGGGCCGGCTGCTACTCCCCTCTGCATGTCCCCCTGTGGCAACAACTGGGTTATCAAAGGTTCCTGGTAGACCACCGGCTGTTGTGTGTGTGGCCCCGTGTATGGGTCCATGCACCTTAAAGAACACCCCGCCTCTTTAAATGTGTAGGGGTATGGTCTCCTCGTCTTCTCATAGGTTCGATCATTCCATAGATTCGATCATCAGGGACAGAATTGTCAAATCTTTTTCTCGCCGTGATATGACCATAGATGTTGATACGGCGTTAAACCCCAATAACCAACCAACCAACCAAAATATGGGATATAGAATTTCTTGTAAGGGGCCATCCATTAAGTATGTATGCATATTGGGGGGGGGGGGGGAGAGATTCTGGGAACCACATGTACGTCCTTCTCCAATTTGGGAATTTCCTGTTGGCTTCTTGGTTACATAATCATGCTGAATGAACTCTGCCCTGGGGAAAAAAACAGGTAAAATGTGAACAAGAAGTCCCTCCCAAAGAAAAGACTAATAATTCCTTGCCTTTCAGAGAGAGACTTGGAGCAGCTGTTTGAACATATATCAGGAAGTCTCATTCCCAATTGGAAAGACCTCGGCTACCGCCTCGGGTTGACCTTCGAGGATGTCAGCGCCATCAGCGCCCCGGAACAGCCGCCGGACAACCCCGGGCTCACAATGCTGCAGATGTGGCGAACATCCACACTGATGAGTGAAAGGAGGCCGCGGCTGATTCAGGCATTACGTGACCTACAACGACTGGATATAGTTAAGCACCTTGGTAAGATACTTTTCTTTCTCATGTTCCGTTTTGATATGGTCTCCTTTTGTCATTTCACTTATTTTTACCTCTTCCATTAAAGGGACTTTCTCTTTGCCGACGTCACTGTTTACTACGTTGTAACTCCCATTCACTGCCGCCAAATTCGCGACATGACCAATCACGTCCCCAGATTACGTTCTAACGTCAGAAAACACGTCGCCGGCCGTCGCCTCTTTTGGCTAACGTCGGCGGATGTATCTCTTTGATCTCACTGACGAGAACGTCCCTTTAAGAACATCTGTTGATAAACAGGAAATGGAATAAGCCATAAAAAAATGGTATTTGAATGTTGATGCGATGTTAAGTAGAAACCAAATGTTGATATACATGTGTTTAAAGGAAGCCAAAAGCAATGCAAGGTCAATATATTGCTATTTCGGTTAACTATCAAATTACATTCTACGGCCATAACCTAGGCCCACAGTAAAATCTGGACTGTGAAAAAAAGTTTGAACTTCAAGGAAATTCATGAGGTTCCTTGAAACTTTCTGTTGACTGTAAAGGTAGATGTTTTTCCATGTAATCAATGTACATGTATACATTTTCGCAGAGAGAAAGGACACACTCGTGCAGATTTAGATTTGCGTATCAAGACTCTTAATTGTCTTTATAGTACTGTGAAAAATATTTATTCTATGTTCATGTTTCTGTAAGGCCAGCCTAAGAAAATTGGTTTGCAATGGACTGACTGGATTTTAAAAGGGCCAGTCGGAGTTTTTTTTCCTCCTTTTTTAGAATTTTCTTCTTTTTTTTTTTTAGGAAAACTACTAAAAAAAAAAATTTTTTAAACAGAAGAGGAATGTGAGGGGTGGAGGGAACCTCAGTCGGCACTATTGGACCCAGTCGGGTGGTCGACCAGAAACAGATTTGTCTTTAGACTGGCCTAACTATTTGAAAATGCAAATCAAGTGAAATATAGACACCAAGAATATTAGTGCGTTCACAGCATTTATTCAAGTACTTCTTCCTTAGAAACAGAGGCAACTACAGGAGGTAATGCAGTGCAACCAGTGTCGAGAGGCGCTCAGTCGGCATTTTACACGCGTGATTCAGCCCAACCCCCACAAGGTAGGTCTCCTGTTTTACTGCTTCTCCTCATCATTCGCCTAAAGGCCATGACACATATACCGACCCGACCCGACAGTTGAGTCGGGTTGGGATGGGTTGGTGTATGTGTCATGGGGTAAAGACTGGATGGTCGGGCCTTATACCCGACAGAACCGTCGGATCGGGAATCATGAGATGTTGAAGATTAGCAACTGGATAGTCGGGTCTGCAGGGAGTATTCCTGATTAGTCTTTTTCCAAGTTTACCTTTATCTAAAAACATGTCCTATTTCTGGATTGAACATGAAATTAGCTTTTGAATGATATATTGTTTGTTAATTTCCAGTCATTATTTGTATGAAACACATTGTTTACCTGGTAAACTTAAGATATATAACAATGTTAAACATAAACTATTCTAATATCTACCAATTTAACTATTCCACAATAGGCGATTTCAATAAATATTACCCAAATATCCATCAGTTTTAAATTAAGAAAGTTTCTTTTCTTACGACCAACTGGTCGTTGAATGTGGCACCCCCCATGTATTACCTCCAACTGGTCAGTCCCCGACTGTCGGGTCTGAAGGACTCCCGACGATCGGGTTGGTATATGTGTCCAGGCCTTAACAGAGGTGGCCTATCTCGTCTACGAGAACTGGCGAGATAGGGGGGTTCCGGTCACTTTTTTCTATCATTTAAGTCATTATCAAAGAACAATTACAAAATTATAAAATATTATGGAGAACATCTAACTCAACGACGGCTTTTTGTAGACTTTGAAATTTATTGTAGACATTCAAAGGTGGTCGAATTTACATGTTTCGGATTGTTACATCCTTCATCAGAATTACAAAATTACATAATTAGAACGCTGAATTATTCTTTAATCATTCCTACATTACAAAATAGAGCGAGGCTATTTTCTGTCTCTATAATTTTAGTGAGTAAGATGTCTTTCTTGCAGAACAAAGCGAATCTTTTACATTAGATTATAGAAGAATTAGGTTAGAACAGTGAGGAAAAGCCAGATCCATGAATTCTGTCAGAATGCAATAAATGGAAAAATAAAGATTTCAGAAATTCAATATTTGGCATATCAATAGAAGAGGTTCTATTCTTAACATTTTTTATTTTTTCTTATTTTTTCTGTGATGAATTGTCTTGAATTTCAATACGTGAAAAATCAAAGTTCATTTAACCAAAATGTAAATAAAGCTGCGTCCCACTTTGGCGACAAAATTACAAAAAAACAGTGTTGACTTGCATGTTTTGGCCGCATGACGAACTACTAAAACTCCCTGTTACTAATTAGGTGGAGAACGTTGTAGGGTCTTGTTGTCTTGTTGTAGGAGCACCTTTTGGAGACTCAGGGCAACCCCTCCCAGGAAACCCCAGGATTGTGACTGACTCGGCGTCGGGAAACCACCGCGTGGAAGGTAGGTTTTTTAACGACACACCAACTGCAAATGTGCCGGGTCCCAGAAAGGCGATACAAACTTACAATTCCTCTTCTGCTGAATCTGGGAAAAGTTTATTTTTTTCAAGGTCAGGAAAAAGTCAGGGAATCTTGGAATTTTGAAAAATGTGAGGGACAATTTACCCTAGTCAGGAAAAAATGGAATTTCCAAAATCCAAATCACAAAGTTGAAATCTGTGCATCAGGTCACAAGAGTCTGGTTTGGCAAAACTTTTTTGATAATTGTGGTCCCTTGATAGGTATGTTGTATTTTCAAAGTGTGTTACTGTGATCCGGCAGCATTGCCTTGACTACAGGAGTTCCCAAGAAAAAATTAAGGTACTGTGTTCCGAAAGTCTGAGCCAAGATGGGAGTAGAAGACTGTTCTAGGTATGGTTCAATGCTCTTTTTTTTCTTATCTTATTAGTCAGGGAAAACAGAATTTGTCAGGGAAAAGTCAGGTACCACATCAGGGAATTTTGACGTATCTGGTTTGTGGCAACCTTTCACCAGGAACATGCAGTGGTAGTGTCGACTGTAGTGGCGGGTGTAATGTCTTATACTACATGTGCCCAGTTATACATGTTCTTACCCCACTGGTATTGTTTATACATGTTCAGGGCCCAGCCTCACTCTGAGTGGGCTCAACCCCCTATTATGTTAAGAAGCCCTTCTCAGCCAAGATCCATGTATGAAGATCCAAGGAAATAAAACCTCTCCATTTAGATTGACCATAACCTGAATCTACTTCTCCATATATCCACTCTCAAGACATAATAGCTGGAACGCTCACAGCGCCCCCAGTATCAATTACTGGAACTAGATCACCGCATGGTGTCTTTCCCGATCGTGAGAGATGTTTCCACTGAATAATTCCAAGTTTAAAGTCATCTACCTCTCAAATCATTACATTGACTAGCGAATCCATTTGAAATGATATGAAATATACTTGAAAAACTGTAAAATTTACTTAAATTATAGAATAAAATTATGAAATTTAGATGAAAAAATTAACAATACATTTCAATGTCTGCAATGTTACCCCAGAATTAGCCTTAGAATGATATGAACATGTCAAGGAATTTATCCTGACTTTGAATACGAGAACCGGTACATTTTCCAGAGCTGAATGTAAAATGAGAAAAGACGAATGTTAGATTACCAATGGTAATTCTTTTTCAGTACGTGTGATGAAGAAAATATCAGGAATATTTTTTGATCTTGAGTTATTTGTTGTAGAAACTGGGGCATTTTTCGGAGAGTCAACGGAGTCCCTGGACAGAAACTCTAGCATCAAGGCGGACTCGGGCACCCACCATGCAGACAGTAGGTTTATTCAGTGCATACAAACATATCCTATTTTGAGGCTGCCCCAATTATAAACCACACTATAGCTTTAATCTTCCTTTTATTTCTGTACCATAAAAAGTCAGTTTTGATATTCAACATGAATTTGGTACATGATGAATTGATATTTTGTTCTTTTTAACATTCAGAATGTGAAAAATATACTTGAATTAATCCAAGTACGTATGTGTACACAAGTAAGCCTTGTAAAATCAGATACTTTGCTAATATCAAATTGTCTGTTCACATAAATTAATCACAGTAAATGTTTAGATACACTCAGAGATTTTTTAATTCAGAAGTTACTCTATGAAGCCTTTAAAATAATTTCTAGCATCAAAATACGTCTCTTGATCAAATATTTGCCATTCCTGTCATTGAAGTAATTTTTTCTGAATTTTGACAATGTTTAGAAAAGTGTTCATCCCAAAAATGTTAGGGTAGGCCAATGTATTAGGAAAAGACCGGTTACCTTAAAGTCACTTTCTCTTAGATGGATGTAATTTGCTACGTTGTAACCCCCTGACGGCTGTGCCAATTTTTTACGTGACCGATCACGTCGCCAGATTATGTTCTTACACTGCAAAACATGCCGCCGGCCGCCGTGTCGCTAGGCTAACATTGGTGGATGTATCTCATTGAACTCACGGAAGAGAACATCCCTTTAATACAACAATCGATTTAGGTCTACATTATAATTCTATTTCAAGGGAACTGTTTAACAGTCAGGTAGTTCTAAGCAACACAGTTAAAAAGGAAAAAACGCAAATCTTATAACTATGAGGTGCTACTTGCTGTAAGTATTACATTTATTCCTTCATTTCTTACAGGGTTTTTCAGAAATGAGGACGGGGAGATGCGGTCAATGGTGCTAGGTGAATACACCAAATACATAGGCATGGTAAACGCTGGCCGTTCTCCGGGAGAGCCCACTGAGTCAGACGATGCCCGTCCGCCCCCGAGCAACACGCTAACAGCCGTTGTCAAAGTGTCGGTCGAGGGAGGGACAGAGGATTCCGAGGAGGTTAGTCACTGAATTAAGAGGATAGCAGCAGAACAGAACCTTTTGCAGCAGCAGAAGTGAACAGATCATGTAATAGCCAAGGAATACAATAAGCCTCAGGGCCTGACTTCTGAGACTTTGGAGAAATATATTTCCAAGTCTTCATGTATGCCACAAAACAAACCAAGTGTTTCCACATCAGCAGTCTCTCGTAGTGGTCAGATCTCAAATACTGTACACTGAGGGCAAATTTGCATCAAACAATGTGTTGAGAAGTTTCTATTTCCCATTGTTTAATGAATCTTAATTTCTCCAAAAAATGGTCTTGAATTGGTTTTAAAAAGCTCTTTCATTGTTTTTCAAAAATGCTGAACCTTGTTTTCACAGGCTAGGCCCAACATTTCATATACTCTCTTCATTTTCTTTTCACTTTTTCAGGAAGATGTATATGAACTCCATCGACCTCCGGGTGCCAGACCTGAACCAATCGAGGAACTGAACCCGGACTACCTGTGGATGGGCAGTGAGTACATGCGACTACGGAAGGCAACTGAAGGTGGCGCGTACAAGCGTGTGGTCGTGGCCCTTCTCGACTCTGGTATCAATATCAGTCATCCCGATCTCCAGGTTGGTAACGGAAAAACCCTGCTGCACAGCCATAGACATGATTTACATAAATTTTCTCCAATAAAAAAACACAGAAGTATTATAATAGTGTCAATTTGGTCGTTGGCAACACAAAAAGAGTCCAATTTATTTATTTCAAGCATTTACTTTCCTGGATAGGTTTGTTGTGGTTATAACGCCTAGTAACCTGTAACCATGCACAGAACCTTACAGGATCTTTATATTACTAGTAATTGAAATCAATGTTTAACATTAATGGGATTTCTTTCCTGTTTGGTAAAGGTGACCCAAAGCCTTAGCATCAGATATCTAAATAATAGAATTTTAAAATATTTTTTCAGGGTTTGGTAATAAACAGCCATAATTGTGTATACGGAGAGCCTGCTCAAGATTTGGATGTCATCACAGATGAGCACAACCACGGCACAATGTCAGCAGGCATTCTCTGGCAGTACGCCGGGTCACGTATCGTGCAGATCATCAATCTAAAGGTAAGTGCAACGATACCGTACATACAGTGAGATACTCAACACAGTGACTGTATATAGAAAGGTACTCACTGTGAAGACATCTCAATGTTGGCAGACAGCCCCTTTCTGGCCCTAGGCAACGGTGACCACCAATGTTATGAGCCATGTTAAAAAGCCACTGTTCTATGACCACTTACAAGAAGTGTATCTGTAGTGTGGCGGTATCGCATACTGAAATGAACAAAAGTATTTTACTAGGCAAAATTTTGACTTTTCTGGACTGTATTTGCCTGCTAACACATTGTTTTGGCCTACACTGCCTGTTGGCACTTTGATTGTTTATTCTCAGCTAAGTGATACACTGACCAGATGTTTTTAAGTTTAGTCCCCTGCCCCTGCCCCCTCCTCCCTCAGTGTAGGCATGCATGTAGTGCAGCATGCACAAAAGAAAATAAACTCCCAGGTTCTCTGTGTTGGTAGTTGGCGATTATTCAGTCATTCAGACATTATAAGGTGGTCATGATGCAGAGTGACAGGGGTTCCCCTTGGCACTTGGCCCCAGCTCGAAAGCTGCTCAACATGCTGAGCAGTTGGGTATATATAGGGGCCAGTATACTTACGCCCCGCCCCTTGGTATGCAGCTCAGACAGTGAGTTATATGTCTGAGGCTGACAAAGAGTAATTACTTGAAACTGCATAGTCCCTGGTGGGATTCTTACAGAGGGAAAACTACTACCGTAAAACCACTACTATGTTACATCAGGCAATTTTCTGTTTTTTGTCTTTAACTACTCGGTTATTCTGAGCAGGGTCAAAGGTCATCAAGGTTATGCTCAGATATGGAGTTGATCTGGGTGTACCATTGGTTTCAATGACGGGGGACCTCAAAGTGGTGGCTCAGAACACCTCATTGCCTGTTTACTAGAATTGTGAAGGTCCTTTTTATATTTTAGTTTTACCCAAGTGTTAGTGATTACAGTTGGCCTAGTGTAAGTAGGTATAGGTATATGTATTAGGCAAGTCTATCATGACAGGTAAGAGTGGCCTTGACATCAGGTAAACAGGTGGATTAACAGACTCACCTGCATTGCAGGCAGCCATGTGGAACCAGGTGGAACCTGTGGCCAGGACTGACCACAGCCAGGGTGGATGCCTATAGTATGGGGGTAAGAGGGTGAAGAGGGTGAAGGGGTGAAGAGGGTAAAGGGGTAAAGGGGGGTAAGGCAAGGGTTAGGGTGATGTAGGAACTAGTTTTTGTAAATGACGTGAATAGGCGAAGTTCTCGTTATATTATAACGGTATCAATGTGCCATATAAAGATAAAGGTGATTAACGTTATGAGCTTGTTGTTATTCTAGGTTCTGCGGCATGATGGACGTGGCAATCTGTCATTTGTCGCCAACGCGCTAGAGTACATCAAGAAATGGGACAAAGACCATCCAAGTCAGAAAGTATGTAGTTCTTTTTTGCTCATACCTGTTCCATTAGCTTGGAATAGATTACTACTATATTAGTACCTAGAGGTGATTCATGTTACTATAGATAAAACATGACATCAATGTGTGGAACATGGCTCGTACGTGCTCTCAGGCCAATGACCACATTTGAAGACTTAAAATGCAGTTGCTGGACTGAGAGAACGTTCTAGCCACATTCCACACAAAAATGACATTAATGATGGTAAGACAATTTGGAATGTCCTATATACAGTTCTGAATTGAATTTTAAACTTTGATTGGATTTCTCCCATCGGTCTCATGAATATTTCATTTGCGGTAACTCTGTAGATCTATGACTTGTACATTATAGCTTGTAGTCACACCAAAGACTTAAACAGTGGCAGTGATCACTGCTTGCCTGGCACTTGGTAAAAAGTAAGGACCACAAAACATGAATGGTTGGCCTGGTGTCAGTATAATGTGACAGGGTGGGGTATTTTGTGGGCCTATGACATGATATCTCAGTGTGGCAGTACTATGAAGAGGACATTGGGTCTCACTGCTACAAATAAGCACTACATCTCATATATTCGGTCACCACCTCTGAAATAAAACTAGCTGAAAAACATCACCTTGTGCAGCCTGGAAAGAACCCTGAGGTGTTGGCCGCCCATTAGGCTAACCCAACAAACAAACAAACAAACATTGCCCATGTATGCTTTGACGATAGTTTGTTTTGAGAAGAATTTTAAGTTAACATTAAAGAATCAAGTCTGAAGTTAGAGCCAAACCATCAACACCACTGCTACCGCAAAACAAATTACCGAAGGGGAAGACTAGCAACAAACCTCACCCTGTCCAAGAAAATGTTTCACTACTTTTATCTTGTATGCTGAGTACTTCAGTACAATATTGGCAAATACGTTTTCTCCATCAAAAATGAGTTTGTTTCTCTTGAGTTCTCTGAAAAGTCTGAAATCTTTTCAAATATGGACAAAGGCCAGCTGGAATGACTTCCATTTGTTGCAGTGGGTCAGAACTATAGACCCTGCTCTGAGAAAGGTTGACTTTTTCATCCTTTTACAGCCATTTATTTATGAAGCATATAAATCACACCATAGGAACTCTAAATTCATTAATTGGATGCCTGAAGATGCAAAAGGCATACTGGTCTTTCTTTTAAGTGGTCATAGAACATTAGTACATTTAACAACCAAATTCTTGAGTAAATTCCCATATCAAATCTTCAAAAGTCATCAGTATTAGCACTTTTTGACCACTTGAATCTTTAGAGATTTAACTGTAAAATTACAACTATACATAACAGCCACTAACAGTATACAGAATTATAATCTTAAAGTAAGGACAGATGTTCCTTTTATACTGATTTTGACATATCACAAATATATATCTTATAATCTAGAGCCTCAAATGGTACATTATTGTAAAAACTAAATTAATTTTTCAGATTGATTGTTCAATTTATTCTGAATCCTACGATATATGAAGTAGCACCGTATCTCATTAATCTACAAAGTTATGGTTGTTAGGTATATAGTTGAAGTATAAATTAGTATGTGATTAAAGGAAGCCAAAAGCAATGTCTGGTCAAAGTTTTGGAAATTGTGTTAACTATTGAAATATATTCTATAGCCATAACCTAGGCCTTTGGTAAAATATTGACTGTAAATACAGACTCAAAATACATTAAAATATATAAAAACTCCCCCGTAAATTTCGGTGACCCAGCAAAATTAGTTTGTTTACAAACATTTCTGTCTTCAGGTATAAATGGCAAGAGTATCATGGAAATCAAGTACAGTTATAGTAAGATATCATGACTTGTACTGTACCAATGGCTAAAGTTGGTCTATTAGAATGTATTTATATGGTTATTTGAGTTCCCAAAATTTTGTCATATTTTGACACAACATTGCTTTTGACTCCCTTTAAAGCAAAGATTTTTAGTTGTTTTGCTTCAAAGGCCTTTGCGCGAAACAAGCTGAAAATCAACATTGCAGAACATTTTATATGGTAACAATGGCTATATTTCCGTAACTGGTTAGTCCAATCAAGTGATTTTAGTAATCAAAAATACTAGCAACTTCTGATGATGACTCTTTTAGGTTATTTTCCAATGATATCACTTCTTTTTGTGACAGGCAGTATTGCTTGTCATTAGAATTCCAATGAACTTTCTTATCGTCTAATTTTCCCTGAATCAACCTAACCAGTTACAAAAAGAGGTCACAGTGTAGCCTCATTCATAATAATTTATATCACTTTAATTTCCTCAATCATCGAATGTGCTCCTCTTGGCCCTAGGTGGACATTGTGTTGATGACGCTTGGAAACCCGAGGCCACACAAGAAGGCCGACCGACTCCTCAGTGAGTTAGGGGAGGACAAGGTAAGTTTACGAGGTTAAAAGGATCAAGGACTGTCTTGCCTGTTTCTGAATGAATCACCATATAGTCTTGACATGATTTGTGGAATTAAACAAAACATGAATAAAACATATATGTCACCATGCTGATTTTAAAGATATACGGGTGTGCAAAAATGAGGTTTTATTATAGGTTTCTATGGAAAAGCAATAATTCTTCACCCACTGATAAATCTAACCAACATAAATTAATCAAATATGGTGAAATATCATCTTTGGACCTGTACCAAGATATTTCAGCAAAAACATGTGGGGTTACTGTTATAATAAGGGATACACCCTATAACAACAGATCTGGCATTTCCTATGTATTCTAATATATGTAAACAATTTCCCTTCAAATCTCTTTTTTTTTTCCACACTTCCAAGTCAAAACTGGTATGGTCAAGTGTCTGAGTTGAGGAAATATAAGGTATTTGATACATAAGTAAAATTTTAGTCTTCTAAGATTTTCACACCAGGTGGAGCTTGTGTGGTCACTCACAAATCTCTTTAAAAGGCCCCAAGAGGGCAAACTTATAAGAAATGATACCTTTTGATGTTCTTGAATTAAAAATGGTATTACAGAGGCGGAACAGGGGTAGAAATACTCCTAAGTGATTGGGGTTTTGGGGAGAAGGTAAATTTCCAGGGTTTATAGATTGCTAGGGAAAGAAAGGGCATAACATCATTTCTAATGATATTTCTGTGTGCCAAAACATGTATTATAAGGTCTTAAAAGGTCTTATATTTGGTCTGCCCTTCATGGGGCTATTAGAAAGATCATATTTTGTATTCAGAGGTTTTGAAAAGGTCTATTTTAGGGCAATCTGAAGTCATAAATGTTAAAACAAGATGTAATATTTCTTGCTGTTGTTTCTATCTTTTTTCCGGAAGAAAAACTGAAAAGTTACAACTTGGCCTATTGCACATCATAGAACATAGAACATCATAGAACAGTTTTTGAAGGTTTTTCGGTGAGATAACATGGTGCAAGCTTTCGTTCAAAGCAGATAATTATGTGATATATTAATCTTTTGTCCAGATATTGATCTGTTCTGCGGCCAATGATGGGCAGCAGAGGCCCGACTCGGTGCTTAGTCCGGCCAGTCACGCCAGCGTCATAGCGATCGGAAGCTGCACGATAAGTGGCAGCCGCTGTGACCACAGTGCCGTGGGACAGCAGTTGGACTTCCTGTTTCCGGGCGAGGTAAGGCATATCCTTAAAGGGAGGGGCCAGTGTCTTTGAATTAGCATAGTGCCATGACCATGACCATCTGAGTAGTCAACATACCAATTTTCATACATCTAACAGTTTTGATTTTATTCAACCTTTTCTAAATGACAATGCACCTTACACAGAGTATTATCTGTGTGTGACATCACAAACAGAACAGTTGAAAAATTATAAAACTGAAAAAAAATGCAAGAAATTTATTTTTGTTTCAGGAAATTGTGTGACAATTACAATATATTCTAGAAATTTACGATTTTTACCTTTTTTGTTTTTATACTGAAATACTCAACCAATAGATTTTGCTAAAAACTTGCATAAATGATAATTAGGCCCATTTAATGCCAAAAATTTGGTGAAAATCATTTTACATATTTCCAAGCCTCCCCTCCACACCACTGGCCTCCCCTCTATAAATGACCACCCCTAGCCCCTTGGTAATCTTAGGATGCAAGGAGCAGATGGCTTGTGGAAGAAAAGAATCATTTAGTAGGGTTTATATGCCGATTTGAGCGCTTTGAAAAATTTGCAAATTTGAAACATTTATGACTCCCATTATGAGTCACCTATGAGTCAAAACTGACTCTGAGGTTGAGCCCTGAGTGAGAATGTCCATTATTTTTATATAGTCAGTGCAACAACCTAAAATATAGCTGTTTCTTTTGATCTTCTCTAAAACCTAAACAAACAATCTCTGACGTCACAGAACGGTGAAACAGACCACTCACTGGGATTGGGGATGCTGTCACATTTGAAAAGTTGCTGCATGTAAAAAGTCACCGATGGCCTACAATGGGCACTGTGCATGTGCATTGCAGTAGATTCTAGTCCTAAGGTATATTTTGTCAGTGAATTCTACAGAGTTGTAATGGATAGCAAACTAAATATATATCACTCTTATCTTTTACCTATTTGGAATTCTTACCTAAATGGCTAACTCGTCCCTACTCCACAATTTGTGGAGGGAGCACCTGTTGAGATTATTTACTGCCAACCACTGGGATGCCACTCAGTGACAATATTGATCGGCGACATCTCACTTAGGCTACTGTCCAAATGTCAGAGCGTCACCATGAACAAAGTAAATAAAACACATGTAGGCAACGTCAGGTAAAATCAGGACGATACATTTTAAAAGCTAACAGCAGAGGATATCACCAGCCTGAAAGAACTTCAATTTCTCAAACTTAAGCCCTCAGAAAGTCATTATATCTGATGGTATTTCTTGTTTGAGGTCTTGCGAAATTAATATTAAATTTTCTTGAGATTTGGAAATGTGGGCATTGCGAAATTCTAAATGCTGCTTTCAAGCAAGTACACTTTATGCAAATTTGGATCAACAATACATTGAGAATTGTTTCTATACGAGTAGTAGAAAGGATTTAATTTGTCAAAACCTTGGTATGAAATTGTTGTTAAAGTAGTCATAAATTATTTATTTTCATTTCAACGTGGCAAGGTTTCTCTGCTGATGCTACCGCAATTGGAGGAGGCCCTTTGGGGGCTATTCCTGATTGGTCGATCTGTCTCCATCTCCAAGGGGATGGTTGGAACAGTGGGTTTTGCCATAGAGACCTTTGTTTGGTCCTAGCAACCCACTCTCCCCACTTTTGGAGTGGGTGATAGTGAGAGTGAAAAGTGAGATTTTAACCCAAAGTTTTTCTAATTTGTGGGCCCAAGGGGTCTCACAGTCCAGAAAGAGATATGGTTTCACCATAGAGGATCTTCAGGCATCATTTTTCTGAGAGATAAGCAGTAGCGCATTAGTCATGTGGAAAAGAAAAAATTCCAGAGTTTGGAAAATTTTCTTCTAGATTGTTGAGAAAAATTCTCTACCATTAGAGGAAAAAAAGAAAAAAAGAAATTATTAATTTTAAATGCATGGGAATCCTGATTATACCACAACATCATGTCACCTGATAATTCTATTTCTGATTATCACAGAAAATAATGTCAACGTCAAGTAGCCACCAGTCCCAAGACCCAATGAAACGGAACAAGTATGAGATTGTCACTGGAACATCATTCGCCGCCCCGCACTGCGCCGCCCTCGTAGCCATTCTTCTCACTTACATCGAAGTTCAGTTCAACAACTTTGGTGGCAAGAAAGGTACATGAGTTTTCAGAGAAAGAAGGTTTCTCTTTTTTTTAAAGTTTTGATGTGCAAAGAAATTTGGATAGTTTTGGAAATTAGTATCTATCTAAGTTTAGGTCGAAAAAGAGAAGTTCATATGGTGATGTAAATAATGCAGATAAACCTTTTCACTACTTTTTTAACCTTAAATGGTTTCTGTTACAGGCTACTGTCACTTATCTATCCTTAAGAAAGAATGATAATTTTTCTTCCTAAATTTATGGTGTGTATAATTATACTTTGAACAGGAATGCTCTGGAGGGAACGCATGACAAGCTCGTCCCGAATGAAGAGTCTACTTCAGAAGCACTGTGGCCGAACCTTTACCTACGACATGGGCTTTGGGTCACCCCAACTTGGAGATATCACGAGGAATAGTCTTATTGACTTTTTCAAAAAAAACTGGAGCGTATCAGGTGAACAATGATCACTGTTCCACCGGCCAGGGGTTAAAAGGTCCAGCAGGCTCTGACAGTTCTCAGAGTCAGGCCCAAAATAAATAGTTGTGTTCAGGTAACTGATTTTTAACTAACACAAATAGACTCAGGCATTATTGAAAATTCAATAACCAGACACCCTCCACATCAATTTTTGTTGCATTGGCATATAAGTATTGATCATATAGGTATTAAGTTACCAATGCAACCAAGGTATAGGTCCATTTTTGAAGTGGGTCTATTGTTGTGGACCAGTGGACCGTGTAATTGTTTAATTGGTGTGCCCTCTCTGACCCCCAGTGGTGGTCAGACTGTGGGGCCTCCACTCAGTGTCTTCTCATTGGTCACTGGTGGTAGTGGTAGGAGGGACAAGTATCAGTGATTGACATCCAGTACCTATGGGTCCTATATATAGAGGTATGTCAAGTTTGAGAGACTGGAAAGCCCAGGTTGCCCTAAAAACAATATTAATTTGTTGTTTCCAATAAATGTACTCATGTATTTATATCTGACAAATACTTAAAGTATAAATGTTCAAACTATTTTTATCAATACACATTTGATTTATCATTACTTAATTATGTAAAATATCTTCATTTCAAATTGATTTTAATTCCAATTTTAGTAAGGGCAAACAAAGAAACAGAAATCCAAACTACTTTTGGCCTTAACTGGCTCCTCTCTGGCCTGACTGGTGAGGTGGGGTGGGGGCACCACCACCACCACTACCACTGCTAGGAGTGGCCAGCAGTCAGAGTAGACTTGGGCTAGAGGTGGTGGTGGTGGTGGTGGTGGGGGGGGGTGGTTAGTTGAGTGGCCATCCACACCCCACATGACTCAGTGGTCAGGCTGGTCACACTCTCCCACCAGGTGAGAGGTTACTGAGTAAAGTAATTCAATGATGCAATGATCTGCTTGGAGAGCTGATTTGTCAAACAGGATAGGGGGGGGAGAATGCAGCAGTGCACAGCAGCTGTACACTCATTGGTCAACCTGATTGACCAATGATTGAGGATGTATATGACATGTTCCTTTTATATCTTTAAAAACCACCAATGCAACATCGGCCAGTTTCTGGCCGACAATCTTCAGATTTCTAGTTAGCATCTGAAATATATCTCTTGATCATTTATGAGCCACTCTGTGTTCCTTAAAGCATTTTTATTCATTTTCAATATTTTATTAGAAAAAATGTTTAAAAAAATGGTTAGGGTAAGGCCAAAATATTAGGGTAGGTCGGGTTACCTGAACACAACATTTTTTCTTTTAGGCCTCGGGGAGGTTCAAGCTATTAGGATTCAACTTTTGTTGTTGGGTTGTCCAAATTCTTTCTTCATGCACAGGCTTTAAAAGTTGAACAACTTGCTGGATATGACACAGGGAGAGGAAATGTCAGGGAAAACACAGGATATGCGGAAATGGAACTTGCGTTGGTACCCTGGGGATTGGTCAGGCGAACTATAGAAGTCTGGAAATAACCCTTAAGGGTTGGCCGGACATTAAAACTACCGCCATAAACATATGAGGGCAGGCCTATAGAGAGAAGACCTGCTACCATGCCGGCTGCTCAGGTATCTACGTTCTGTAGTACCCAATAAACCTACATTAGGGTGCCCACGCAAGTCTTATAAAGTCTTAAAAGGTCTTAAATTGGTTATTTCAAAGTCAAGGCTTTAAAAAGGTCTTAAATTTCACTTTTTTCTTGTTGGAGGTCTTAAAAAGGTGTTAAATTGGATTTGATTAGGAAATGAAAATTAAATTATAGGATTAAATTATATTGCCTTGTTTTGCCAGGTGTTAGTACATCAAATTTCATACAGGCGAATTTGTCCTAACCTGTGGCAATTTGGTCTTCAGGAGCGGTGCGTACAGAGGCCAGTGTGTATAATTAGACTCTACGTACCGCTCGTCATTTTCAGTATTTTAAACATATTTGGAGCTTTGATTCGGTGATAAAATATAGAAGAACCTTACGGGTCGTCCTCGGGTGTGTGTACGACCCATGGAAATCGTACGACCCTCGGGTCATGACAATACCCTCTGGGTCGTACACACACCATCGGACGGCCCCTGCGGTTCTTCTTATATTAGTAGACCTGGCAGAGAGTAATCTCTGAGCAGGTCCCTGTGGTACTCATTCATAAACCTCCTGTAAATGTGATACTGCAAGATGACACTTCCCTAGACTCCCAATGTAGTGCACTTGTTAAGTATACCACCTTGTTCACCAGGGGCCACCACTGGTTAAGGAACCTCACTCTCAGTCGTCCCAGAGGTATCTATATAACAGGTAAACTTTGGTGAAGTAGTGCAAGTGTTACGTCAGCCCTGTGGTTAGGTTGGGCGAGTAGTTAAGTCAGACCCCATCGTATCATATTGAGGCCCGACGTATATACCGTGCATCATGGCCCACATGTTATATATATATATATGATGTATGAGTATAACCTACAGGGGAAGAGGTACGAGGTGGGTTATCAACCCAAAGTACATCAACAGTGTCAGCCTGAGGGCTCGCAGGGCCACCCGAAGGCTGATATCCCTGACACACTGTGGGTTGATAACCCACCCAGGACCTTCTGTCTGGTTGGTTATGGATTTGTCATACTCTGACAATATTTTATAGTGAAATCTTAGAACTTAGACTAACCAAACAAGTTGAACTATTTCTACCTGCCGAAACAACTTTCCTGTATCCCCCAGCAGGGTGATAATACTTTGGTCATCACCCTGTCTGTATCAGTGATGCATTATACTCTTAACTACTGAACCTGTATCACCCTAAAGCCTGTATTCCACATACCGATTTTGCTGCCGATTTTAAAAATCGGCAGTGGGAATAAAGGTCAAATGTAGACATGTTATACATCATTAGAAAACTCTTTCACTTTCAGATGATATGTAGGATGTATGCTTTCGTGCCATATTCTCAGAGAAAATCAAGCAAACGCAAAATCGGCAGCATCAAAATCAGTATGTGGCCTTAAGGTATGATAAAACGGTTCAAGTCGGTGAGAATACTAGTGTAATAGAGAGTTTACATACAAGGACATTTTTTGGTTATGTTTTTTTGTATTTGATACATTGTCAATTAGATGTGAAATATATTAGCCTAATGGAAACAAAACTGATATATAATCATAACAAATGAATTATATACAATTCAATCTAAATCTACTTGCCAGAAATGTTATCAGGATTTTGATGTTGTATTGCGCTACATGTGTGAACAAGACGGTCTGATGTATTTTGTGTGTGTGTTTTTAAGTACCACAATGTACTTAATGTCATCATTAAAGACAATCGCTCCATTATAGATCTAACGTTGACATTTACTTTAAATTTTGGGAAATACAAGTTTAGGGTGTAACAATTCCAGAAATGAAGAAAAAATAGGGGGTCACCGTGCTAACTTTTGAACTAGAAACATCACAAAATCAGCAAAAAACGAAAATTTCAGTATTTTCACAAATTAAAATAACTTTAAGAGATTCCTTTATAAAATTAATGAAAGCCAATGATTATTTGTTTGACCCATTTGGATATGAAGTCAATATGTTAATCTTAACATGTGATGCATTATTTGCCAAAAATTTGAAAATAAAGTTATTTTGGGGGAATTTAATTAAATGAATCTTGTGATAAAAAAGAATAAATTCTTATCAAATTGGTAATAAAAACATTATCAACGTTGAAAATTACTTGAAATCCTAACATTTGATTGGAATAAGTGTTGTCTATCATTAAGTGAAAAAAAATTGGGGGGTCACCGACCTAACTTTTTCAGAAAATTGAATCAAGTACTTTAAGATTTGTACAAAAGTTTTAGATTTTTGTGAGAAATCATTAATTATACTGTACGCTCTTACAATATTCCTCGGACATATAGCACCTACCATGACCTAGATACATGTCTCATAATATAAATTGATTAATTTCATTAGGATATAATGAGCAGAAACCATGCCACATCACCTTAAAGAAGTGCATCAATTGTTGCTAAATTTGGAGGGATGGGTCGAAAATATTACTTTTTTTACAAATAAAATCACAATTAATTCAAAAATGAAAATCCATCAAATCTAAGGAAATATATGGATTACTAAGGTTCTGGGCTACAACTTTGTCACTTACCGTTTAACAATTGAATGACAAGTAACAGAGATATGAGCAAAAACGCATTTTCCCTCCATAGACTTCTATAGTTAAGCATTTTCACCTTGGTCATGCTCCAGTGCACACCCATACTGCTAGGCTGCGCAGTGCTCATGTGCATCAACAAATGGCGCGATTGCCCTTAAGATATATATATATACTCGAGATGTCATCGAATTTTGATCATTTATAGATTTTATAATTTTCATACAAGTATTATACCAAAGTGTGATCAAATTGATGCTCAGGAAACTAGTATTGACTATTAAAAGTCCTTGTTATCTCTCCAATGGTATACTGTACCAGAACTGCGCTTCTGTTGTGCCTTTTTACAATGTGTTGCTGTGTTGCTGTGTGCACTGGCGTACCATGCACACATTCCAGGGCGGATCCAGAGTCGGTCATCTACAGAGATGCCATTTTTCCTTCTTTTTCTGGATTTTCGCCAGTTCAGAATAGAAATGAAATTCAAAATTCTCTGTAAAAAAGTCACCAATTATACTTTTCAAATTACTCCTATGACCATTCTTAGTCGTTTAAGTCATAAATTTGCATTATCTGGCTAATATTTCCAACCTTTTATTGTCTAAACTGAAAATCCGGAAATGTCCTTCCTACTTTTCCAGATTTTTTATCACCCTTGATCTCTGCATCTAGGGGGGGGGGGGGGCAATCTAAAAAATAGTGAAAATAAATAATGTCAGATTTGTATGAATCAGCAAATGTAGATTATTCGGAAAAAAAAGATCCACTCATTCTAGGGGGGGGGGGCAGTTGCCCCTCCCCCTCCCCCTGGATCCGTCCCTCCCCCTGGATCCGCCACTGCTGATTCTGCACACTGGGTTACTATAAAAGGAGCTGCTCTGTAGCCACTCTTGTCTATTCGGCCCTCTTCAGGGCACTGTTCTCTCTTCTCCTTGAATAGCCAGATGACCCTGCCCTTAGGTACTTGGTGTGTTCAGCCTAATGTTTATTGACCAGTCAGAGTTCTTAGATAATTCTTTTGATCAAAGCTTATATCTGTAGAAGGAAATAGAGACTGAAATTTCCACCTTTTACCGTTCGTGACGGAAGTCACAGCCTGAATAAGAAAATGTCATTTACCATTGGTTTCTATGGGAAAAATGAGTTAATGTAAAATTGCAAAAGAAATACAATGCAATTCCAACTAAACTCAGTATTTAACAAGCACAGACAATTTAACAAATGTTAAGAGAAAATTAAGGACATTTACCGTTTTCGAGATTAATTATAGTGAATAAACTTTAAAATGTAAGCATTTGAGCACTACATGTATTTGCTAAGGCAATTTGAAGTAATATTACTCCATTCAATGAAAAATTGTGCGTATCGTACTCTCTTGGGTGTCCAAATACCTAAAATAGCGTATGAATTGTTTTAAAAACAGATAGATTTTATAGTTCTTAACCCTTTGCTGTTCCACAGTTTTGACATTTTCCATTGTGAGATCCAACATCTCCCACTTTGGCTTTGGGGTTTACCACCAAAAAACAATGCAATATAAGCAATCTATATATCATTTGAAAGCTTATTATCCAAGGTTAGTTATCAAAAGATCAAATTTCTTAAATATCTATTTTTGGGTCATGTGACCTAAGAAATTTCAAAATTTTCAGTAAATTTTCAGCATTTTTGGAGAAAATCAAGGAAAAAATGATTAAATATTAATCTGAGAGAAAAACTTATTATTGATGAATTGTAGGCAGTGAAATTTGGAATAAGATGATATACATTATGAAAATATATGTCAAAGTTGTCATTTAATTTTTATTGGATCAATTTAGTACTCTTCGTAAGAAAATTTGAGAAATTTAGCAAAATCATGACAATTATTTTTGCATGATAAGGTTTAAGGACACCATGGAGTAAGAAATTACCTTAGAAATGTATTGTATGTCATATAATTATATGTATTTATGGTTTAAGAGGTTATCCATGCAATATGAAATGTTAAGCAGTCTTTTTCTGGAAAGGATAAGCATTTTATGACAGGATGTGCCTATGACATCGCTAAGTGCACAGCTGGTGTAAAAATCTTGGTAATTTTGAGCTATTTGGGGAAATTGAGTGTGACAGTAAGCATAGTAAAATATCATATTAAATCAAAATTTTGCCAAAGGAAACTATTCAATTATCTACAGAAAAGCTTCTCGAACCAGAATATATCACTATTACCAATATAGTTTCATTCATTACAGTTGTTAACCAATATTTCAAAAGTGCTGGCACATAAAATTTATGGAAAATTTAGGGTTGTTTTTTAAGTTTTACACAAAATTGCTGAAACTGAACCTTCAAAGTCCTCAAAATCATATCAGTCAATATTTTTTTTGAAAATGTAACTGTCTGAGGATGTATGACAGGACTTTAGGATGGATTGGGACTGAAAAAATTAATGAAATTGATTGAATATCAAAAAAATTATGCCAATTTAAAAGTTTCAGACACATATGACCGAAATTTGCATTAGGGAACAGCAAAGGGTTAATACACCTCCCAGGTGGCGCCCTGAATGGTAGTGAGTCCCTTTAAGGCAGCCACGGCCACAACCCCCACCTGGTGGGCTCACTGGTCGAATTTAGCCTACTACCCTGCTTGTCTCCTACTCTCACCAGGAGCCGCAGGTCGCAGCCTATAGTAGGTCTTTAAATGACGAACTAGACTATATGACACCCTACCAATATTACACATCATATAATATCACTTAATCGGCTCAGAGTCATAACAGGTGCCCCAACCCTATATTCTACAATTCATGTTACAGTACACTGTAAAAAGTTAATGTTATTTTACAGCAAATTGCACAGTTAATTTACAGCAATGTTTGCTGTCGGAAAATAAACAGTGACCACCAGGAGTGCAAAAGTAAAAAGTAAAAAACGTTTTTGGCATATATCATTTAAACCATATTTCCAGATTAATAAATTACATTTAATGGTGTCAAAGAGTGAATTCCATACTCATAAAATGAACTGTTATCTTAGATTATTGAAATACATATTGATAATTGTAATTATTATGACATAATCATAAACTGTATGCATAGACACCTTTTTTTGTGTAAAGTTTAATTTATAGGTAAGTAATGATCTCTCAAACCTGCTGCAACATCACCCTATGCATGTATGTGCTAGTTAATCTAGCATAATTACATCCCACAACCTCTAAACATTGGTTTGTGGTTGGGAATTAACATTTTTGTTTGATTTATGTGGAATATCTTATATTAAATTGATGTTAAAAGGCTTTTAATTTAAAGTGCTGTAAAATAACAGCACACTGTACATTTACAGTAAACTTTGCTGGAAACTTTGCTGCCAGCAAAGTTTATTGTAAATTTACAGCATTTACTTTTTACAGTGTATTAAAGGGGATACAGTCCTATGTCGCATGTCGAATTTAAGAAATGGCCATGTTGCATTTTAATATATTTCTAAAAGCTCTGTCATTTGTCTCTAAAGGCCATGTCAAATGTTGATTTTAAGAAAAGGCCATGTTGCCATGTCGAATTTAAGAATAGCCCCTTTCATGTGTCGCTAAGCTGAAGATTGGCAGTGTCGCCGTGTAGAATTTTGGGGTCAAGCCCCATATTAAATTGAAGCGAAAAATGACTGTTTGACTGTCTTAACAAGTATAGTACATCCAAAAAGGTTAGTTACTTACATAGCATGTTATTACTGAGAATAAACTGTTATTCTAGAGAGAAATCTCGCTTTTGACTCTGCGCTAAGTTCATTATCTTATCCTAAGGATCATTTGGGTGGGCGTTTGGCTCGCAACACTTGACCAGAATCCAATTCAACCTATCATGAATAGCTGATTTACAGGACCTGCAAGCTAAATTTTTCTGATTCTGTCGACAAAATCCCTGGAATAAACAAATGATTGATATATAACCATCTACAATGAATGAATATTCAAATAACTCAGAAATGTTAATTGTATATGGTTACTAATTAAATTTTAAGAAATAATGGTGTCATGAAATAATATATCATGACCAACTCCGCTCTCTGACTACCAATTGGCTGACCGAATCTATGCGGGTGAGAACAACGGCAAGGCAAGGTGTTGTAGCAGGCACAGCTCACGGCGTTACCCACTACACCATCCCGCCCCCTGTAGATGAAATATATAAAACTGCAAAAGAACAAAAATAAGCAGACTGGTCTTGGATTATTTCCTAAAGGAAACCATCAACGTTTAAGCTTAATAACAACGGGAAGAGTTATTAACTTAATATGATAATGAAGTACTTTAAAGTTTGGTGTATAGTACTTCTGATTAAAGTTGAGGGGAGTAATGAAGATGAAGGCAGGAGTAGTTTGTAGATGATCTTGTATTATTTCTTCAGTCACAGGTTAGAGCATGGCCTCAGGCCAAAGCTCCATGAAAGGTTACATATACATAGCTCTGTGTCTCCAGCCCCACTGCCCAGAGTGGAGCATTCAAGGTTCCCTCTGCAGAGCCTCCAGGGCTCTGATTGGTTGAGCCTTCAGGGCTCTGATTGGTTGGTCAGGCTCCAGGTGGAAGGTGGCTGTTGTAGACTGAGTAATAATCACCTTTAGTTTATCATAACATGGTCCAACTTCTAAGTCGCATGTGCGATCGGGAGATGCGGTAGTATACACATGAGTCCGTTCTTGAAATCACGCTGGTAGCGCGGAGATGCGGCCGTTCACGGAACTACGCGTTTGCCGCGTCCGTAACATCTCCCCCTTTTAAGAGAGAGACTCCCAATATGAGTCAGTCTTGAAAAGTCTAAAAGTCTAACTAATAGAACACAACAGGTATGCATAGCACAACATATATACAAGATAAGTCACACCACTCAAAGATTCATTTTGGGTGGTGGAATGCCCTTGTTCACGCGAAGGGACGATCTGACCGGCGGTGGTGGAGGAGCCGGTGCTGTGGCTCGGACCGGCGACTCTGGAGCCGCAGGTGGCTGCTGACGTGGCTGCTGATGTGCCACGGGAGCTGGCAGCGGTGGCGCTGGCTGGACTACCAAGTCCTCGGTAGGTAGGTCCAAAGGTGGTGGCATTTGGGTGCTACTGAAGATGTGGTCCGGGTGACGTCGGACCACTTTGTTGTCGCGGGTGTCCCTGATGATGTAGCCCTTACCACCAAGGTTCTCGGTAATAACCCCTGGCAGGTTTTTGTCTCCGCGACCGGTGAAGTTCTTGTAGTACACCATATCCCCGGCGTTGAAAACTCGCTCCTTGGCATTTTTATCATGCCGGTCCTTGTGACTCCTCTGCTTGTCACAGATCTTGGATTTTAGATCCGGCCTTACCAGATCTAACGGGCATTTAATACGGCGCTTAAAAAGTAACTCCGCTGGTGAATGCCCCGTCGTCGACTGTGGTGTGACTCTGTACCTGAACAGGAATCGGTTCACCCTGCTCTGTACGGATCCACCACTAAGCTTCTTCATACCGCTCTTAAAGGTTTGAACAGCACGTTCCGCCAGGCCATTTGATGAAGGGTGGTATGGCGCGGAAGTGAGGTGTTGGATTCCATTTGTCGTCATGAAGAGACGGAAAGTCTCACTTTTAAATGTGGGACCGTTGTCCGTGACCAGGACATCCGGAATTCCGTGGGTCGCGAAACTACTTCGTAGATTTTCAATCGTAGCTTCCGATGTGATGGTCGTCATCGTAAACACCTCCATGTATTTTGAGTGGGCGTCAACCATAATCAAAAACATGTGTCCTAAGAATGGTCCGGCAAAGTCCGCGTGTATGCGCGACCAAGGCTTCTCGGGCCATTCCCACGGGTGCATCTCGGTGCTTGGTGGGCGGTTCCGGTGCTCTTGACACACCGTACAGCCCGAGACCAGCTTCTCGACATCGTTATCGATTCCGGGCCAGTACACATAACTACGAGCCAATGCTTTCATGCGGCTCATGCCCGGATGCGTCTCGTGTAATTCCTCCAGGATTTTCGCTCGGCCTGGAGCGGGTATCACGATCCTGGATCCCAGTAGTACACATCCGTCTTGCAGACTCAGCTCTGAGTGTCGATGGTAATATGACGATAGTTCCTCAGAACGCACGGAATCTGGCCAGCCCTCCTGCAGAAGTCGTACAATCTGCGCCAGAACCGGGTCCTTCCGGGTCCACTCCTGGATCATCGCGGAAGTAACGGGTGTCGCGTCCAGCTGTTCCAGTGACAGGATCACATCTGCTGGCACCGGTGACTCAACCTGCATCCCAGGCGCAGGGAGTCGCGACATACAGTCCGCGTTCCCGTGCTCGACTCCCCGTCGATACACGAGCGTATAGCTGTACCCCGCCAAGGTCACAGCCCAGCGCTGCACTCTCGGTGATGACATCACCGGAATCGGGCGGTCTGCTCCTAACAGCCCGAGCAACGGCTTATGATCCGTTTGGATCCTAAACTTCCTCCCTTCTAAATACTTATGGAATTTGGATACACCAAATACCACCGATAGGCCCTCCTTATCCAGTTGGGAGCAACGTCGCTCACAGGTATTCAGCTTACGTGATGCGAACGCTACTGGCACTTCCTGCCCACTATCACTGATGTGAGATAACACAGCTCCCACACCGTAGGGAGACGCGTCACAGGATAACACGATGGGCTTACTGGGGTCATAATGCGTGAGCACAGGCGCGGCCATCAGCATTTCCTTGGTCGCCTTGAACGCCTTGTCACGTCCCGCCGTCCACTCCCACTCCACGCCCGTACGCAACAGCTCGTGAAGTGGCTCCAGTACGGTACTCACGTTCGGCAGGAAACGGTTGTAGTATGTCAGCATACCCAAGTAAGACTTTAACTCGCCCACACACGTTGGGGCCGGAGCATCCATAACTGGCTGAATCCTCTCAGTCAGCGGTTCCAGACCACAGCTCGAAACCTTATACCCTAGGTACTGGACCTCCGTCATACCGAACTCACACTTAGGCTCCTTGAGTGTAAGCCCGGCGTCACACAACCGGGTCAAGACTTCCAACAAGTTTTTGTCGTACTCCACTTGCGTCTTGCCCGTAACGATCACGTCGTCAAGGAAAACGGCCGTCATCGGCACTCCCTGAAGTAGGCCTTCAATGGCCCGCTGGAATATCGCTGGCGCAGCGGCCACACCGTAATTAAGCCGCTTGTACTTCAGGAGTCCCTGGTGAGTATTTAGCACCAACAACTCTTGACTTGACTCGTCCAACTCTACCTGCTGGTACGCGTGAGAGAGGTCCAGTTTAGCAAAACGGACTCCTCCCTCCAGCTTGGTGAACAGGTCGTCAGGTGTCGGTAGCGGATACACCTCTTTCCGCAGGGACTTGTTGACGGTGACCTTGTAATCGCCGCAGACCCGTACCGATCCATCGCGCTTCAAGACGGGAACTGCAGGCGACGCCCACTGAGCATAGCGCACTGGTTCCACGATACCAGTATCCTGTAAGCGCTTGTACTCAGCATCCAGTTTGCTGCGCATGTAGTAGGACACGGGTCGGGGTTTTATGAAAATTGGCGCACTGTCAGGCTCGACTTCCACGTGAGCCTTGAAACCCTTAAGTCTCCCAGGTTCCTCCCGGAACAGACTGGGAAACTGCTGTTTCACTGTCGCTGCTCCGCCGACGTGGTACACCGGGTGCTGCTGCGCGATCTTCTTCCAGTTCAGTCGCAGCTGGCTTAACCAATTACGGCCTAACAGAGCTGGCCGCTTACCCGGTGTAACCAGTAACGGGAGGTAACAGGTCTGACCCTCGTACACGACCTTAACCTCCGCCTCGCCTCTCGGGGTGATGACCTCACCAGTGAAGGTCCGAAGCTTGACCTGTGAAGGTTGGAGTACCAGCGGAGAACCCCAGTCGGACAGCTGATTCTCCCCGATTACCGAGAAGGTCGCCCCCGAATCCACCTCCATCTCCAGGTCGACATCGTTGACACTAACAGTCACTTGCCACGGTGGCGAACCACGATTCGTATTCACCGTGAACATGGAGTAGGCACCCAACGTCTGTGTTGAATGCACCGGAGTATCATCGTCGTCGGATCCCTCTTCTAGGACATGGGTCTTGCCCTTCTTCTCCTTCCCCGAGGCTTTAATCGGACACGCAGGAACAATGTGTCCGGGCTTTTTGCACCTATAGCAGGAAGCGTCCTTAAACTTACAGTCTCCAGACAGGTGTTTGAAACTGTTACAGTGACTACACTTAGCCTTAGGCTTAGCCTGCTGGTTACCTTGACCTTTACGTGGTTGCTTGTCGACCTTATGGACCGCAGTACTACTCGGCACAAACTCCTTGGCTTGGGACTCGGCCATTTCCATGGCCCGGGCCATTTCACACGCGCGTTCAAAAGTTAATCCTTCCGTGTTTAACAATCGGTGCTGGATTCGCTCGTGGTTAAGGCCACACACAAAACGGTCACGTAATGCCCGGTTCAGGTGGGTCCCAAAATTACAGTGAATTGACAGTTTTTTCAGTGCCACGATGAAGTCGCCCATAGATTCGTCAGTCTTTCTTACCCGCGTGCCAAAATGAAAACTCTCAGCTATTTCCAAGGGAGCTGGGTTAAAATGTCTCTGAAGCGCCTGGGTGATCTCAGGAAGCGTAACCTCCTTGGCCTTCCTTGGGGCAAGCAGGTTGTTTAACAAGGTGAAAGACTCTGCCCCTATCTCAGTAAGGAAAATGGCCCTCCTTTTTCGGGTAGTGGTCGCATCAGCAGCAGCATTGGCTGCACCACCCAACAGTACCAGGTCGTTTGCCTCATAAAACATCTCCATCCTGTCACAATACGCAGTGAAGGTCTCCTTGGAGGGGTGGTACTCACCCACTCTGCCTAGAAAGTTGGCCATCTTGACACCACTTTGACAACACAGTCACACAGCCTATACTGGCACTACTGCAGGTTCAACTCTTAGTGCTGCTTATGTTACACAGCACTGACTAAAATCACACAGGTACAGTTACCACTGACACAGGTAAGTCACAGAGTCTCACACATTGACAGGAGATATCCACTGGCACAGTCACAGGCTTGATGTTGACATCATGGTAGGGGTCCACTGTTCACACCACTTCTCCAGGTTTACACCGGTTGACAAACATCCAGAACCACCTTCCAGCACTCCTAAGATGTTGTAGATGATGTGTACAGGCCCATTTCTCGTCGCCACTGTTGTAGACTGAGTAATAATCACCTTTAGTTTATCATAACATGGTCCAACTTCTAAGTCGCACGTGCGATCGGGAGATGCGGTAGTATACACATGAGTCCGTTCTTGAAATCACGCTGGTAGCGCGGAGATGCGGCCGTTCACGGAACTACGCGTTTGCCGCGTCCGTAACAGTGGCACCACCTGGAGTCTGTGAGGGTAGTTAGACACTACTTTAAGGGTATAGTTTTTGTACTTATTAATTTTGAATATATTGTGTATATAATTTTATGCTAGTTATCACATAATTATATTTAGAATAATATGTTTTATAATACTGAAATGTCCTACCAATTTTATGGTATGACAATAATATCATGATTTTCCTGCATCTGAATGTCACTGTTGACTGCAAACAGGGCCAGGTCCAGATATTTCAAAAAGGGGGACGCCCTCATATGAAATTTAAGGTGCCGTATCCAAAGGCTAGAATTTTACAGATCTAAATTTGGCAAAAATTTGGGCCCTTACCCCCCCCCCCCCCCCCCCACCCCCCCTGTATAATTCGTCCTCCGATAAATCAGAGTTACCAGTCATCGAAAAAGGCAGAGAATTTGGTATCTTGTGGGAAAAGTTAAGCATGTTTGTGTCTGTTGTTTGATCCTAAGGGTCAACATTTATTGGCGAAAGTATAGATTGGATATTGGAAGGACTGAGTAATGATACTGTTAACCATGAGCATCAAAAGGTTGAAGAGGGCAAAGGAGGATGTCGTGGCAATGTCATGGGGATGTCGTGGCATTGTCCTGGTATGCCCATCCCTGAGCCTGGTATGCCAATAATGGTACCTGGTATGCCAATGCCGGTACCTGGTATGCCAATGCCGGTACCTGGTATGCCAATGCCGGTACCTGGTATGCCCATCACCATCCCCATCCATCCCAGTGAAAATATTTTTTAAAAGTTGAGCATGTTTGTGTCTGTTATTTGATCCTAAGGGTCAACATTCATTTGTGAAAGTATAGATTGGGTATTGGAAGCAAGGAATCCCCCCTCAAAAAAAAAAAAAAAAAGAGAAAGAAAGAAAGAGGGAGAGGGAAGAGAAAGGAAAAGAGAAAAAGGGAGGGGGGGCCGGCCTGTGAAGGTTGGTAGACATATGCTAGATCCATACTCATCCTATGCTTCCCCTGTCGGCCCTATGCTTCCCCTGCCGGCCCTATGCTTCCAGACCTGTCAACTCTCCCGGATTTTCCGTGAGTCTCCCGGATTTTGATCCAATCTCCCGACCTCCCTGAGAGAAGCAAAATCTCACGGCAGGGTTAGGGGATGATAAATAGGGTAGGGTTGTGTAGGAAGCGGTAGGGGAGGATCAATAGGAGTAGGAGAGGGCCGGCAGGGTTAGGGGATGATAAATAGGGGTAGGGTAGGGTAGGATGCGGTAGGGGAGGATCAATAGGAGTAGGAGAGGGCCGGCAGGGTTAGGGGATGATAAATAGGGGTAGGGTAGGGTAGGAAGCGGTAGGGGAGGATCAATAGGAGTAGGAGAGGGCCGGCAGGGGCAGGAGAGGACCGGCAGGTGTAATAGACCCCCCCCCCCCCCCCGGTCTTCAGGAAAACTGCAGGGGTAGGGGATGATCAATAGGGGGTAGGGTAGGGTAGGAAGGGGTAGGGGAGGATCAATTGGAGTAGGATCAATTGGAGTAGGAGAGGGCCGGCAGTAATATCTAAAGATTTTGTTTAGATAATTTTATCTAAAGATAGTATCTACCCCTACTGATCCTCCTCCACTCCTGTCGGCCCTTATCTAGATCTTTTCAAAAGGTGGAAATAAATCTCAACATTTAGAATTTGATATCCTAATCACCAAAGATATCTGAACTCACTCAGAGTGTCCCAGATTTTATTTTTGAGGGGTTACTTTATCAAAATGTTCCTGGTGGTGGGCCCCCCATACCCCCAGAATGGAGGGACCACTTCCCTGGAGGAATACATATGTGAAAATACTAGGAAAAAATATTATCCTTTAAGGTCAATAAAGTACCTCAGAATGCCTTAGATTGCATGAATGAAAGTTGATTTCTTTCAAAAATGTCCTGGGGGTATCCCCCCATATTCCCCCTAATGGGAGGGACCACTTCCCTGGAAGAATATATAGGCCTATATGTGTAAATACCAGGAAATGATATCATCCTTTAAGGTCACTAAAGTTCCTCAGAATACCTTAGATTGCACAAATGAGAGGTTATCTTTTCAAAGTGTTTTCTTACCCCCCCCCCCCCTCCCATTGAGAGGGGCAATGGGTGGGACAACTTCCCTGAAAGAATGAGTAAATATTAGCAGGGGTCATAACGTTCCTATATTTTCCTATATTTCCTATATTCCCCGGCCAACCCTATGCTTCCCCTATCAGCAGCTGATCAGTCCTATGCTTCCCTTCCGACCCTATGCTTTCCCCATCAGTCCTATGCTTCCCCTGCCGGCCCTATGCTTTCCCTATCACATCCCCCCCCGGCCCTATGGTTCTTCTCCCTGGCCTGTGCCTCCCGCTCCCGGCAATGTGGTTCTCCTCCCTGTCCTGTGCCTAATCTCCTTGCCCTGGGCCTCCTCTCTCGGCCCTGTGCCTCCTCTCCCAGCCCTGTCCTTCCCCTTCCGGCCCTGAGGCTCCTCTCTCCACCCTGAGCCTCACCTCTCAGCTCTGAGTTTCCCTCCTGGGAACCCCTTCCTTACCCTCAGAATGCTTCAGATTGCATGAATGAGAGGTTGAATTTTCAATTTTTTTTCTGGGGGTGGTTCCCCATACCCCCCTATGCCTATGGAAGGGGATACCCCTCCCATACCCTCCCTTTCCAATACACTCTCACATCCCCTCTCATTCCCTGGAAGAATGGCTTTGAAAATATTAGGAAAAAGTATCACCACTGGAGGTCACATAAGTGCCTCAGAATGCTTCAGATTGCATGACTTAGAGGTTAGATTTTCATTTTTTTTTTCTGGGGGTGGGCCCCCATACCCCCTATGCCTATGGGAGGGGGTACCCCTCGCATACCCTCCCTCTCTGGCAGTACACTATCACATCCCCTCTCATTCCCTGAAAGAATGGCTATGAAAAATACTAGGAAAAAATATCATCTCTGAAGGTCACATAAATGCCTCAGAATGCTTCAGATTGCATGAATTAGAGGTTAAATTTTCATTTTTTTTCTGGGGGTGGCCCCCCATACCCCCCTAGGGGAGGGGGTACCCCTCCCATACCCTCCCCATGGACGGCTTTGCCGTCCATATAATCTGTCTTCATATACTACTATCCATTTTTAAAATCTTGGCCCCCCCCTAAACTAATCCTGGATCCGCCCCTGATTACCTAACCACATCTCTAGTATATCTATATAATGTCGAATACCCGGAGCTCTTTGGTTTTCTAAACCACTATCGAATGGATAATTCGTTTGGGTACTTGTAAATATACCATATATGGAAGATGGATTCCCCCTCATATGACCAAAACAATCTCCTATACCGGTACTTAGACTCTTGAAGCATGTTGTAAGGGGGTGAAGAGGGTAAAGGGGTAAAGGGGAAAAGGGGATGTCATAGGGATGTCAATCCATGTCATGACGATGTCATGAGTGAAAGCCAAATCTATATCAATAATTTTTTTTTTTTTTCAATAGAATTGAATAACCGGAGCTCTTCAATTTCTCAAACCGATCGTCAATGCTATCCATAGATCACCTCGATCTAGTAGGCCATCCCTGGCAAATTTCCCGGAAAGGCCTTTTTCGATTTTTTCAATCTACAATTCGGCCAAACGGTAATTAAAGCTTTTTTTTTTTTTTCTTTTTTTTTTTCGAAAGCGCCCTCCCCCCCTTTTCAAAATCCAGAAATTCATCGAGGTGGGGAGGGGGGTGGGGTGTGGGCACAAATATGAATGTACAGGGAGAGGGGGCCCCACAAAAATGATTCAACGGGAAGGGGGGGGGGGGGGGGGGCAAGGCCCGTCCACCCCCCTGGATGCCGATCCCCCTTCCACCCTGGATACCCCCCTGTCCTGTCCCCCTTCCCCCCCTGGGTACGATCCCATGTGTTTTTGTCCTTCCCGCTGCCACGCCCACGTGCCACGTGTACCTCTACCCCCGTTTTCCCGCCCTCCCGCCTCCCGGAAGTTACCCGGTGAGTTGACGGTCGTCAGGTGACGTCACGGGTCACGTGGTCACATCCAACATGGCGGCGACGACAACAGAAAGCTGACGGAACAAGTTTGTTTTTGCCGCTCTCGACACGTTCTGAAGGGGTTCGAGGACAAAACTAGTCAGGATTACAAAGTTGCATCTTAGGTGAGTCGATGTGAGAAGCATTGACGTTGAAACCAAAACGAGACAAGTTTTAGGTCATTATTTGTAGTTTCCTACACTCCCCGACTTAGAACTCGACTCTCGAGGCGGACCCCTCTCGGCTTCACTCAGTCACTGACTGACTGTTGTTGTTGTGATCAGCCTAGACTTGTTGATGTCATGTCCTGGACGATAATATAACGGCCAACATAACATGTAAACGTTGACTGTCCCTCAGTTTTGATCTGCACCGTCTCCGCTTCGCCTGTTCATTCAAATTATTTTTACAATGTCAGTGAGTGGTTGCCTTTTCTAGCCCAAGCGCCCCCCCACCCACTTTTTTGGGGTGCCCCCCCCCCCCCCCACACCCACACCCACACACCCACACACTTCTATAAGTTCATCCAAGACTGCTAATAAGTTGCGATGGTGGATCATAATTTTAAATGCTGACAGTCTTTGCAAAATTAACTTTGCCTGCAAGCGCAGAACATGGGAAATACATAACTGGTTTGATCAAACTGAGCATTGTGAATTTTATCATTAAAAAAATTATTGATTTGAAAAGCGGTAATGTAGATAAGCCTCTCGGTTAGTAGAGTTTGATGTCTGTATCTGTATAATGTGTATTCTGACATATGCAAATGAGCTCCTGATAAGGCCTGGCAGAGGTGTTCCAGAGACCAGGTCAAGATTGGGGAAATGCATCTATAATTTGTATAAAACAGTACTGTAAGTGTAACTCCTGCAAAGATAACTTGAATTTTACATATAAGGTATCAATAGCCTATAAAAGATATGAACATTAAGAACAGAAATAAATAATAGATAATTCATTAAAAAATTTCCAACTATCTTTTTAATAGGATAGTGTCTTGAGATTATTTCCAGTTTGATAGTGAGACTGAGAAGACTGCAACTTGGACTAGCTGACTTAATGGAATAATGACTTGGAAGAATATGGTTTAATTACTCCCCCATATTAAATTAATTAAAAAGGTCGATTTTTCTTCTTCTTTTTTTATTGTTTACCAAATGGACCCAGGCAGTGTTGGAAATAAAGAAAAATACTTGGAACATCTTCTAAATCAGTTTCTAGTCTAATAAAAGGTCATCATTCATTCAAAATACATGCCCTGAGCATTTATATGCTCTTCCATGTTTCACGCTTTTCTGGTCAAAAGTTTTGGACTTTGACAAATTGTTGAAAAGAATTCCTGAAAAAAAAAGTTAGGGTAGCACCGAAAATTTTGGATAGGTAGGGTTACCTGTAAACAAGATTTTTTAGGCCTTATTAATTCAAGCGGTAAATTAGACCCTTACAATTTTTAATTTTTAGTAGCATGGGGATGTGTGTGTTTCTTTTTGTTTTTTTGTAATTCACTTTTTTTTGTTTTTTTTTAAAAAACCTTTTTCCTTACACAAATTGACTCATAACAGTTAAAAATTCGGCAGGTCCTAAAAAGGTCTTGGATCTGATTTGAAAATATAAATTTATTCATCACTGAGTACCAAAAACTGCTTAAACTTAAAGTCGAGTATCGGTAGATGAGATCTATGTCACGCTATTTATTTCAGAATATGCAATATTCATGGAGATGTAGAGAAGTCTTAGATTTTGCGATTTTTTGTCTTAAATAGGTCTTAGTGTCTTTAATCAATTAAAAAAAAACACCTTGGGAACCCTGTTTTTCCCAATCTCACTTTTCAGGAAAAATAGACATTATGAATGTGGATAGATAGGGGTTGGGCTTCTAGTTCTACCCAGCACTGACCAAGTGGTTATTTGGGTTCGATTCCAGGTTGGTACTGGGTTCACTAAGAGGTGAGGTACAGCAACAATGATATCCAGGTTTTGATCCCCTGCTGTTTGCCCATCCTGTCACCTTCATCTCATAGATGCAGACAGAATTTGTCCCAACTTATTTTCGCTGTGAAAACGGCCGTCAGTACGTCGTAAAACATCCAGCATTTACTCACTCACTCTGTCTTTCAGCCGGCCTCTCCCCAGTATGGCCTAGGCACGGCCGGCCGGCCTGGTTCGCCGACTCCCGACCAGGTGGCAGCATGCCTGCGGTGGCGTCTCCGTACGGAATGCTGGCCCAGAGCCACTCCATGTCCTCACCCTTCTCCGTCGACCGAGGTAAAAAAAAACACGCATTATGAATGTTATTTATTATAGTTATTATAATAAGAAGGACCGTGGGGGGCGTCTGAGGGTGGCCGTATGACCCATCTGAGATTGTCACACACCGAGGGCGAAGCCCAAGGTTTGTACGATACCCATATATAGTACACCACCTCAGAACACCCCCAAGCAATATTCAAAACATGTTAGAATTACTATTAACAAGGAGTCTACAGTGAGCGGTATGTATATCTTGCCAATACGCACTGCTCACAATAGCACCACTCTTCGGCTGTGCAGTTGATAAAATAGTTTGATAGTTTTCTTATGCAATGGCTCCTCATAGAGAAACAGAGGTGCCAGATTAAACTACCCACAAAACGGGAGTTTTATTTTTACAGATTTTCAAAGATAAACCCACTCAAAATATCGATGAATTCTAGTATATTTTGGAATTCTTTTTAAAGGAAAGTTGAATATTATTTCCTTTTTTATATAGCTACGTACACATAGATATACATTTTTGGGTATGACATATCTAGAAGTGTATGTTTGACATTACTGTAATTTTACTATAATGTAAACAGAATACATTGAAGGAAAAACGGGAGATATCAATTTCAAAACGGAAGATCAGGAGATTACCCTAAAGTTGCAACAAAAACGGGAGATCTGGCACCTCTGGAGAAATACAAACATAGGTAAACAGTGGATCTTAAATTAGTTAGCCCCTGTTCTTAAATGTGTCCTAAAAAGGTCGTAAATGAAAAACTCGAAATTAGGTACTAAGTTAGGTCTCGTCTATTGTGCTATGTTTCATATGGTTTGTTAGGATATATTCGATGAAGTTTGGAGATAAAGTCTGTGAACTTGGTGCTTTATTCTGTAAATTGTGATTTATATCAACGTGTCTGCTATGTGCCCGTCTCTGCCCCCAGGACGCCTCTCCTTCCACACGGGAACAGGTACTGTGACCCACCGCATGATGGACAGATATCTTTTCATTGTACACAATTTGTAATTTTATTATCATGTACCACGCAAGGGGGTTGGGGTGGTCTAGTGGTTAGCGTACTGGCATTGCACGCGTCCAGCCCGGGTTCGACCCTTAAGCGCCATACCCACTAGGCGATTTTACCGGCGACTGGCGACAGGCAACAGCAGAATCACTGGTACAATCATTACCAATTTAGCTCACATGTTAGTTTTTAACATTTCCATGTTACAAACTAATATGTGAGCTTAATTGGTAATGATTGTACCAGTGATTCTGCTGTTGCCCGTCGCCAGTCGCCGGTAAAATCGCCTAGTGGGTATGGGGCTTTAGAGCTGACAGTTAGACCACCTCACCTTGCCGTCATTCTCACCCCTATAGGTTCGATCACTTTACTGTATCAGTCAAAATAAATGTGAGTTTGTCTCAATATAGCTGACAACTTGTTGAGCAGAACTTAAACTCCAATAATCATCATCATGTACCACGCACAGTGGGGGAGAGATGGTCCGGTGGATATATAACACGTTGGACTTCTGTGAAGTGATTACCCTAGGTATCTGTCAGACCACCTTTCCTTGCTGTTGCTGTTGTTCTCACCCCCATAGCAGTGTTCGAAACTAATGCTGGCCGGTCGGCCCCTGATGATTTTAGGACAGGGCCGAAATTTTTCACCAAAAATGCTATTAAATTGGCTCGGATGGCCTACAGAAATTTCTGACGTTTTCCCTAAACTTTGCATGTTATGATGTGAAATAGTTCAAACATTAAAGTATTCAGAAGGCCAGATTTAGGGCAGTAGAATACCTTCAGGGCCGACAGCCCAAAAAGTCACTTTGAACAAAGGCAAAACACGTGGGTTGGTCTCAATATATTCCAGTATTTTCTGGTTTATCATAGAATGCACATCACCGTGACACGGGAAAACGTGGAGTGAAGGGGGAATCAAGTCGTGGGTCAAACTGGATGAAAAAATTAATTTACAAAAGTTCCAAGAATGGGTATGATTAAATTCTAATGGGTTCATTTTGATATTTGAACTTGGGCAACTAGTATAAAATCTACAGTCGAGGGTGGGGGGGGGGGGGGGAGAGAGACATGTAATTTCAAACAGTGACGACTATTATGGTCTCTTTCCTTCCTCCCCACACACACCCCACACGCTGAACATTCTAGCCGTTGTTCAGATGACGTCATGTCTCCTATACATGGACTGGGCGCCATATTGGTGGTCAATTTAAAGTTCATTTTTCTGTGTTTAAGAACATTTACATGAGGCATTTATGCCCATCTTACACGATTTTAACTCACAAAGTTATAATTCTCATTTAGAATTGATATATTTTCTATTTAGTCCATAGTGGGATCCTTGATGGGAGGGGTCCCAATGTCGCAGTTAGGCTACGAATCGCACCAGTTAGGCTATGAATGCCACCAGATAGGCTACGAATGCCACCAGTTAGGCTAGGTTCCTTAGGCTATGAATACCACCAGTTAGGCTAGGTTCCTTAGGCTATGAATGCCACCAGTTAGGCTATGAATGCCACCAGTTAGGCTATGAATGCCACCAGTTAGGATATGAATGCCACCAGTTAGGCTACGAATGCCACCAGTTAGGCTAGGTTCCTTAGGCTATGAATGTCACCAGTTAGGCTACAAATGCCACCAGTTGGACAACGAATGCCACCAGTTAGGCTACGAATACAGCCCCTCTCCCCACTGCAGGCAACAATGTCCAACATTGGTTTTGCTTCACAATACCATGAAGTCTGAAAACGGTAGTAGTTTGCATTCAATATGATACTTTGTTTAAGATACATTCCCCATTTCAGAGTAAGTACCCCTCCCCCTGCCCCTGCCCCCCGCAGACCCCGTCCAGCGGTGCCCTGGGGAGTTTAATACTGTATTAATGCACACACAGACCCCACACCATGGAGTGGGGAGTCTTACCGATCTCAGCCCGTCAACTGGTCCAAACCTCAGGCTGACCGCAGACACTACATTAGGGAGACCCTGACCAGTAAGGTGAGTGGAGTGTGGGCGCTGATCTGTAACCTCCCCCCCCCCCCCACCGGGGGGGGGGGGGGGAGTTAGGACTCCCCAGTGTTGTTCATTGTGCTGGTACCCTGGGTTAGAATACAGTAGGTTGACTACAGGTGGGGTGTTGTCGGAGCCAGGCTGGGCTGGGTTAGAATACAGTAGGTTGATTACAGGTGGGGTGTTGTCGGAGCCAGGCTGGGCTGGGTTAGAATACAGTAGGTTGATTACAGGTGGGGTGTTGTCGGAGCCGGGCTGGGCTGGGTTAGAATACAGTAGGTTGATTACAGGTGGGGTGTTGTCAGGGCCAGGCTGGGCTGGGTAAGAATACAGTGGGTTGATTACAGGTGGGGTGTTGTTGGGGCCAGGCTGGGCTGGGTTAGAATACAGTGGGTTGATTACAGGTGGGGTGTTGTCAGGGCCAGGCTGGGCTGGGTTAGAATACAGTGGGTTGATTACAGGTGGGGTGTTGTCAGGGCCAGGCTGGGCTGGGTAAGAATACAGTGGGTTGACTACAGGTGGGGTGTTGTTGGGGCCAGGCTGGGCTGGGTTAGAATACAGTGGGTTGATTACAGGTGGGGTGTTGTCGGGGCCAGGCTGGGCTGGGTAAGAATACAGTGGGTTGATTACAGGTGGGGTGTTGTCAGGGCCAGGCTGGGCTGGGTTAGAATACAGTGGGTTGATTACAGGTGGGGTGTTGTCAGGGCCAGGCTGGGCTGGGTAAGAATACAGTGGGTTGACTACAGGTGGGGTGTTGTTGGGGCCAGGCTGGGCTGGGTTAGAATACAGTGGGTTGATTACAGGTGGGGTGTTGTTGGGGCCAGGCTGGGCTGGGTTAGAATACAGTGGGTTGACTACAGGTGGGGTGTTGTTGGGGCCAGGCTGGGCTGGGTTAGAATACAGTGGGTTGATTACAGGTGGGGTGTTGTTGGGGCCAGGCTGGGCTGGGTTAGAATACAGTGGGTTGACTACAGGTGGGGTGTTGTTGGGGCCAGGCTGGGCTGGGTTAGAATACAGTGGGTTGATTACAGGTGGGGTGTTGTTGGGGCCAGGCTGGGCTGGGTTAGAATACAGTGGGTTGACTACAGGTGGGGTGTTGTTGGGGCCAGGCTGGGCTGGGTTAGAATACAGTGGGTTGATTACAGGTGGGGTGTTGTTGGGGCCAGGCTGGGCTGGGTTAGAATACAGTAGGTTGATTACAGGTGGGGTGTTGTTGGGGCCAGGCTGGGCTGGGTTAGAATACAGTGGGTTGATTACAGGTGGGGTGTTGTTGGGGCCAGGCTGGGCTGGGTTAGAATACAGTGGGTTGACTACAGGTGGGGTGTTGTTGGGGCCAGGCTGGGCTGGGTTAGAATACAGTGGGTTGATTACAGGTGGGGTGTTGTTGGGGCCAGGCTGGGCTGGGTTAGAATACAGTAGGTTGATTACAGGTGGGGTGTTGTTGGGGCCAGGCTGGGCTGGGTTAGAATACAGTGGGTTGACTACAGGTGGGGTGTTGTTGGGGCCAGGCTGGGCTGGGTTAGAATACAGTGGGTTGATTACAGGTGGGGTGTTGTTGGGGCCAGGCTGGGCTGGGTTAGAATACAGTGGGTTGACTACAGGTGGGGTGTTGTTGGGGCCAGGCTGGGCTGGGTTAGAATACAGTGGGTTGATTACAGGTGGGGTGTTGTTGGGGCCAGGCTGGGCTGGGTTAGAATACAGTAGGTTGATTACAGGTGGGGTGTTGTTGGGGCCAGGCTGGGCTGGGTTAGAATACAGTGGGTTGACTACAGGTGGGGTGTTGTTGGGGCCAGGCTGGGCTGGGTTAGAATACAGTGGGTTGATTACAGGTGGGGTGTTGTTGGGGCCAGGCTGGGCTGGGTTAGAATACAGTGGGTTGATTACAGGTGGGGTGTTGTTGGGGCCAGGCTGGGCTGGGTTAGAATACAGTAGGTTGATTACAGGTGGGGTGTTGTTGGGGCCAGGCTGGGCTGGGTTAGAATACAGTGGGTTGACTACAGGTGGGGTGTTGTTGGGGCCAGGCTGGGCTGGGTAAGAATACAGTGGGTTGATTACAGGTGGGGTGTTGTTGGGGCCAGGCTGGGCTGGGTTAGAATACAGTGGGTTGATTACAGGTGGGGTGTTGTTGGGGCCAGGCTGGGCTGGGTTAGAATTCAGTAGGTTGATTACAGGTGGGGTGTTGTTGGGGCCAGGCTGGGCTGGGTTAGAATACAGTGGGTTGATTACAGGTGGGGTGTTGTTGGGGCCAGGCTGGGCTGGGTTAGAATACAGTGGGTTGATTACAGGTGGGGTGTTGTTGGGGCCAGGCTGGGCTGGGTTAGAATTCAGTAGGTTGATTACAGGTGGGGTGTTGTTGGGGCCAGGCTGGGCTGGGTTAGAATTCAGTAGGTTGATTACAGGTGGGGTGTTGTCAGGGCCAGGCTGGGCTGGGTTAGAATACAGTGGGTTGATTACAGGTGGGGTGTTGTTGGGGCCAGGCTGGGCTGGGTTAGAATACAGTGGGTTGATTACAGGTGGGGTGTTGTTGGGGCCAGGCTGGGCTGGGTAAGAATACAGTGGGTTGATTACAGGTGGGGTGTTGTCAGGGCCAGGCTGGGCTGGGTTAGAATACAGTGGGTTGACTACAGGTGGGGTGTTGTCAGGGCCAGGCTGGGCTGGGTAAGAATACAGTGGGTTGACTACAGGTGGGGTGTTGTCAGGGCCAGGCTGGGCTGGGTAAGAATACAGTGGGTTGACTACAGGTGGGGTGTTGTTGGGGCCAGGCTGGGCTGGGTAAGAATACAGTGGGTTGATTACAGGTGGGGTGTTGTTGGGGCCAGGCTGGGCTGGGTTAGAATACAGTAGGTTGATTACAGGTGGGGTGTTGTTGGGGCCAGGCTGGGCTGGGTTAGAATACAGTGGGTTGATTACAGGTGGGGTGTTGTCAGGGCCAGGCTGGGCTGGGTTAGAATACAGTGGGTTGACTACAGGTGGGGTGTTGTTGGGGCCAGGCTGGGCTGGGTTAGAATTCAGTGGGTTGATTACAGGTGGGGTGTTGTTGGGGCCAGGCTGGGCTGGGTTAGAATACAGTGGGTTGATTACAGGTGGGGTGTTGTCAGGGCCAGGCTGGGCTGGGTTAGAATACAGTGGGTTGACTACAGGTGGGGTGTTGTTGGGGCCAGGCTGGGCTGGGTAAGAATACAGTGGGTTGATTACAGGTGGGGTGTTGTCAGGGCCAGGCTGGGCTGGGTTAGAATACAGTGGGTTGACTACAGGTGGGGTGTTGTTGGGGCCAGGCTGGGCTGGGTTAGAATTCAGTGGGTTGATTACAGGTGGGGTGTTGTTGGGGCCAGGCTGGGCTGGGTTAGAATACAGTGGGTTGATTACAGGTGGGGTGTTGTCAGGGCCAGGCTGGGCTGGGTTAGAATACAGTGGGTTGACTACAGGTGGGGTGTTGTTGGGGCCAGGCTGGGCTGGGTAAGAATACAGTGGGTTGATTACAGGTGGGGTGTTGTCGGGGCCAGGCCGGGCTGGGTTACAGTCGGTGGGGTTTCTATTGAGGTTATTCGTCATTGTAGTCTTATGCACAGTTGATATAGACGTTGTGCAGATGACGTCATAACTCCCCAAAACAAGGTGGCTGCCATATTGGTGTTCAGTTAATAACCATGATAATTTTCAATTTGAAAGCATTTAGAATGTCTTTTGATACACAATTTACCTCAAAAGATTCTTACTGAATCAAAATCAGCAATACTTGTAGAAAGAAATGATACTTTTTGGATATATTACACAGCCACATGGCCATGGTCACTGGGTGGTGATCACAAAAGTGATCACTTGACCAGATATGCACAAGGTCTATGGATATATTATATATAAGAATCCATTTGTTGGGGATCTTTTCTTTGCACATTGTCGATAGGTCTTAATTTGCACATTGTCGATAGGTCTTAATTTTCCGAATCCTGTGGTCGCTTGACGAGATTGTTGTCAAGTAGATATCAGGAATTCTTTTACTAAACCCCTGCCTCTGCAGGTACATAGGTACAAAAAACTCTGTGTATCTATTGTTTCTTTTTTTAAACAGTCAGAAAATGGAAAACATAAAATACTGAAATAAATTAGTAATAGAGGTCGGAATCAAATGTCTTATCATTGACTTGTTTTGTCCTAAATAGGACTTGGTTACAGAAAAAATAACACTACTCTATATACAATCTAATTTAACATTTTTGCGAATATGGCATTTTTCGTTGAAATTGTGAAAACCAACTTAAAGTTAGACACTGTCTCGAAGATGTTCTAAGCGGCCCTGGTGTTTGTGTTGGCATAAAATGAAAACCCCACAGCATGTACCATTTTATATCAAAAGAAAAACTTGAACTGAAAATTCACAAAAGAAATGAAAAACGTAACAATTGAAAAAAAAAAAAGGGGGGGGGGGAGTGGCTGTGGTAACCACCAGCAGGCAGACCCCCGAGTTTTTCTACCCATTCTGTCATTAAAGAAAAATAAGATGGAAATAAAAAAACTGACTTGGATGAGTAACAAAGCGGGGTGGAGAGGCTATCGGGGGATGGCGTGATGTTCGTTTGATTAGGTCCCGGCGTGCGCCGCCCACGCTTTGTGTAGCCCCACCGACTGTGGGTGTCGAATCGAACCCGTTGTCCACCCCTAACCCCCAACTCCCGCAGTCGCACAAACCTCTCCTAACACTCACAGATGCAATTCTCCCTACTTTTCTAGGATTATCTCTGTTATCAGAATTTTCGTGTCATGGAAATAAATTTTGAAATTTCCATATTTGATCAGACAAGATCGGGACCCTAAAACTTAAATTTTCTCTTTTAGATTAGAGGGGCCAAAGACAGGCCATGATATTAAATGTACACATCCCTGGGGTATGTAGAGTCCCAAATGGTAATACATCCTGGGACCCACCTGCCCGAAGGAGCAGTAAAAATTATTGTCTGTCTCAAAACATATAAACATGGTCCCTTAAATTCATTTATATTCTTAAGCTCCCGTACAGTTAGAGTAGACATGTATACATTTAAACAACAATATTCTGTAACCTAGTCTTGACCACCCAGTAACTATTTTAAGTAGGTGCTTCGTGAAGCACGGTCTCCTGATAAGTAACCACTTTAAAAACTCATACGTTGAAGACCCTCAGAGGAAAGCCGCACAATTAATAAAATCCACATGGAGTGAAAACTTAAATGAATACTACATCCATTTCATAAAATAGATGCGAAAAGACGATTAGAAACATCACAATACATGCTTCCTTCTTGTATTTAGTTGTGAAAAACTGGAGGAAAATTGTTATGGTTCCCACACAACCTGGAAAACCTGGAAAATCATGGAAAATGAAGGTGGTCATGGAAAGTCATGGAAAAGTCATGGAATTTTGGCATTTGCACTCATTGAATTGTGACATATACTGGTGTGGATAGGACGGCTGTAGGGGTGATGGGAGGCCATTGATTGTATCATTTTTTTAATGGTTCTAATTGTTTGAACCGTGGAAAGTCAACCTTTGAAAAATCAGAATTGGTCATGGAAAAGTCATGGAATTTGATTCTTCCGAGTCTGTGGGAACCCTGGTTATATTAGCGATGATTCTGAAGCTGCACTGGTGTGAGCGTGGATTGTCACATCTAAGAAGGGCCTATGTTGGTTAACTGCCGCGTGCTAATCTTACATACGGTCATGGTAATGTCCGATGATATAGAGCCAGGCCCGTATCTTCGTTACTAATTTGGCTAATTGGGGAAATATTAATTAGAGTCTCAAGATTGGCAAGTTTGTGTTTTACCAAATATAATGGTGTTATTGCTAAATAGTCTCAAAAAGGAATTATAAGGTGTAGAATTTTTTCATGAATTTCTAATCATGAGCTGCAAATCAAAATTTCCCTGATTAGCCAAATTAGTTACGAAGATATGGCCCAGTATGGCTATCTGATTTTTTTTTTTTTTCTAGCTAAAAGACGGCCAAAGATGGTCAATAAAACTAATGTTCAGGGTTTTTGGGAACATTCCTTAGTTTTTGTAAGTACAAGGAAAGTAATCACATATTGTAAATGTTGTCTCTACCCCCACCCATTCTGACCCTCTCTCTCCTTCCTCTGTTTCTGTTCTTGTTTTCAGTGAGACAGGCTTGTTGGGAATACGAAAGCAACTTAAGTAAGGAAGGCTGACTTTACGCTAGGCGTGCATGTGGACCTTTAACACTCTGAGCGGGCTTATAGAGACTCATATCATTTAACTGAAGTCATTCTAACAGATTCTTCATTTAGTCAAGCAATAATCTCATACTTTTGTAATTATATACATTCATGGTTTCTGTTATTCACATATTCCATTATTCATTATTACCATAAATCACATTACATCTAACGATTCATTCATTTATACATTCTTTTATTTTTTCGTTGTATTTATTCATCCTAGGTCATGTTTTTATAACTGAAACATTACTTGTAGCTAATCAGATTAATTGTAATAAGTTTATTCTTTATAGAGAATGTCTCAAAAAGTAGGGATTTAGATTTAATGCCAAATAATATCACAGCTGGATTATTAGCTGTAGGAACGTTTTTTGTGACCAAAGAATCATTTATAAGTTCACATGATTAGCGCCATGAGACTCTAGGCCCACTAGAAATATGGTTAGCAGCATGTCACCCGATATCTTTATTTCTATTGATTTTATTTTTTCAAATGTAAGACATAAGACCTCCTCAAGACACCAAAAGCAGTTTTTTTTTGGTTTTTGTTTTTTTATTTATTTATTTATTTTATTTAACCAAGGGCCGGATTCATTCACCCATCCATATTTCATTCCTTTCTCGCTCATCCATAGAATAACTGCTAAGGCCTAATTCGTTTACCTACTTTTTAATTTTGCACCTTTTAAAAGAAAATTCAGTTTTGCACGTTATTTTAGCTGTTCTTGCCAACCGCAGTCGTAATATTTTTTGTTCAAAGACTAATTTTCTTCTGTAAGTACAAGAATTGACTTGTGATGATATAAGCCCTTTCAGGTAAACTATAAACTTTTATTCAAACATGTCATAAACTTAAGGGTTTACAGCTTTCCAGCATGTCATAATTCAAAGGTTTTACCGCACCCCAGCACATTTGGTAACACCCCTACCGGAGAAGTACAGTATTGCGCCTTTCAAGGTACATTAGTTATGTAAATAGCTCAGGATGTATTAACTATGTAAACAGTTTATACCCGAAACCCTATAACTTGTTATCAAAAAGTGAGAGATCACATGGATAAAAAACGTGCTTTTTGAATTTAGAATGACAGCAGAGGAGTATATTTTCACTGTTTTGAGATGTATTTTCACTATTTATTTTTATTTGTAAGAAGACTTATTAACTATATTTGCGTCACAAACATGAGTATAAGCTTAAGCTGTTTTCATACATATATTAATGCTTTATACTATAGTCTGATTATAGGCTTCTGTTAAGTTGTTGAAGAGCTTGTTTACATTTTAATCAGTATTTACGTATTGCTAGACGACAAAGCTTATGACAGTGGGATTGGTTTCCTTAATACGTACTTGAATATATATCTGTTTACGGAGCGCGTGCTACACGCAGGGCTAGGACTAGGTCGGCGCAGAACGCATAGCGCGCTGTAGAACTGATAATCACAAATTGATTTTTTTTTTTCTTTAAATTTGTGCACATTGACGTGGGAAAGCTTAGGCTATGGATAAAGAAAGGGTCCACAAATCACACTTTTTTTTCATTCATATATATGTAATTTTCTTTCTGTAAAGAGCAGTAGTACTCATTTTATTTCACAATAAAACATACAATTCCTTATTCCTCTGTTCCAATGTTTGGGCTCTGTGGACAAACACTTTCTAGAACAACATCATATAAGAAGTATTCTTCAACAGAGTTTTTATGGAGGAAAACAGAAGGAAACACACAAATCCCACATTTTGAACATTTTTAAACTATTTTTTCACTTTTATTTTTTGAACATGGAATCTCGGTAACCACTGTATAGATTGTGATGATTTTTTTTGACATGACCCTAATGATCATTCAGAGGGAAGCGTGTTTCAGATATTTTTAAACAAGACCTGGTTTTCATTTTATGTCAATAAAACGGGAAAATTTTTGTCATCTTTACAGCATTATTTTCTAACGAAAACTAAGAACTAAATAAAAAATCTGAGACTCCTCCCTCGAGATGAATGTTGTCTATATGCTCCGAAAATGTTATACATATAGGAAAATATTGAGTGAGAAACTCATGTTCAAAAAATAAAAGTGAAAAATGATATTTTTTGTATTAAAAAGTGAATGCCTATTTAAGAGAGTCACGTGTATTCGCCGCTGAGAGGTGTTGTTTATCCTTAAAAGAAAAGGTTGCAGTTGGTGGTGACGGCAGGTATATACCTCTACTGATGAATACATTGACCTGTGAATTCACTGTTACACAACTTAGTAAAACCAAACAACCCATGGGCCTAAACAGCTTAGCCGTGAACGGATCAAAGGAGGGCCCACGACCCTTTAATCTGACATGGTGATATGGTCAGTTCTTGAAATCGACATGCGACATGAGGGTCAGGGCAAAATTATAGGCTCAATCGGGAAACCAGAACACAGATTCAGAGATGCCATTTCTCCTACTTTTGTAGGATTTCCTACTTTTTGGGGATTTTGGATTGCGCATCTGATTTTTCCTACATTGCTTTAATATCTATTTTAGAGTATTTTAGTTTAGTTTCAAGCTAATCTAATACAAATCCAATGTCAAATCTCTATTCCTAAAGGTTATTTCCCTCCTAATTGCTTCTAGGAAAAAAGTAGGAAAGATGTCTCCTACATTTCCTACTTTTTCATCAGTCAGGAGTGGCATCTCTGAGATTCTTTTTTTTTTCTTTCCTTTTTTTAAGGGAGGGGGGGGGGGGGGCTCGTGTTTCAAAGTATCGTTAACCTGCTCGCTATTGATCACATTGATCAATTTATATTTTCTTTCTTTTTCTTTTCTATAGAAAAACATATTTATAACAGCGAATAGGGCTAGACTCATGGATTGATATTGGTAGAAACCCTCTGCTCAGCCCGTATGAACTTAGATTTTAGACTTAAACTTATAGCCCGGCAGCCTGGTGGAGAGGACTGTTCAGGGAACCTGCTGGTGTTGTCGTTGACTCCCATTTATAAGTAGCACAATGCTTTATTGGACTATGACTCACCAGTGAATGGCAGCTACCTTTACATAATCGGAGAAAATAGTTACACAACACGAATATCATACTCTTATCAAGAAATGGGTAAACTAAGGGGCCGTCCATTTATAACGTATTCACCAAGAGGGAGGGGGGGAAATTGTTATAAAATGCTTGAACATGCGCTTACTAATATATCCAGATCTATTCTTTATTTCAGAGTTATGTTATGTCATTAACTTTTTTCTCTCAGATGTTTATTGATATTGATAACACCGTTGTACGCACCGTTCGTCAGCAGTGCGGGTGATAAATCCATGCACTAATCTAATGCAAATGCCAGGCCAAGTGGGGAAGGGGGGGGGGGGGGGCTACAGATTTAAGGAAAAAATGCATACATGAGGCAAAAACAAAAATTGTTATGTTCAGGTAACCTGACCTACCCTGAATTTGTTGCCCTACCCTAACAAAATTTAGGATTTTCTTTTTTCATTTTTTTTTTCTTATGCATAAGAATTTATTAGAAAAACATGGGACAGCATATCAATGCCCAGGGCACGTATTTTAGAAGCTAGAAAATCTTTAAGGTGATGTAGAGAGTATTTTTTCCCAACACTGTCCCAATCCATTTGGTAAGTAAAAATAACAAAGCAGAGAAAAAAATCGACCTACCTACCCTCATTGTTTTGACCTATGTTACCTGAACACAACATTTTGTTGTTGTTGGCCTAATAAAGAGATGATCCCTATAGGGAAATAGGATAAAATAGCGAGATGTGAAAACTTTCTGTGAAGTCAATGAACTCTTTGTTTTCAGAACCAAGTTTCCATTTTGAACAATAATTTTGAACATAGAAGCCTGTATTTAAGACTTTCCAATAGCAGTTAAATTGCTTTCCCTGTTGTGGCAGGGTTGACCGGTTGGTATTTGAAGCCCGATCGGAGGTCAATGTAAGTATTTGTGTAAATCAACACGTCAAGTCAAGTTACAAACTTACAGTGGAGTAGGATGGTTCAGGGGCCTAATACAACTCTGTGGGGCCCTGGGGTTTAAGCTGCAATTTCATACTCAATTTGATCATATATGTCCTATTATTTCAACTCTTTCAGACGCAGGGGGTCCAGCACCCACCGATTGGTCAATCCATAACTATTGGGACCCTTTATGGGGGGTCTCAATTTCGCATGTCGAACTTTAGAAATGGCAGTGCTGTCTCTCACTGGTCTCCCCATGTCACATGTCGCCTCTAGGAAGTGTCACGTCAATTGTCATATGACACATTTAACCCTTTAGACCCCAATCTGGCCATAGCCGCCCAAGGGTTTACTCCCTGATCCAGCCATAGCCGCCCTGAAAAATGATCATCGTTTTTCCAATGAGAATTCCATGGGAAATACTAGGGAAATACAGCAATTCATATTCGCAATCTGTGGGGTCTAAAGGGTTAAGAAATGGCCTGTCATGTCTTTTTTCACTCATGTCCCTAAGACTCATGTCACATGGCAATTTTAAGAAATGGCCGTGTCGCTATGTGAAATTCAGGGTCTAGGGCCCCAGAAATGGCCGGGTCGCCGGGTCAGATTTCAGGGTCTAGGGCCCCAGAAATGGCTGGGTCGCCGGGTCAGATTTCAGGGTCTAGGGCCCCAGAAATGGCCGGGTCGCCGTGTCAGATTTCAGGGTCTAGGGCCCCAGAAATGGCCGGGTCGCCGTGTCAGATTTCAGGGTCTAGGGCCCCAGAAATGGCTGGGTCGCCGTGTCAGATTTCAGGGTCTAGGGCCCCAGAAATGGCCGGGTCACCGTGTCAGATTTCAGGGTCTAGGGCCCCAGAAATGGCCGGGTCGCCGTGTCAGATTTCAGGGTCTAGGGCCCCAGAAATGGCCGGGTCGCCGTGTCAGATTTCAGGGTCTAGGGCCCCAGAAATGGCCGGGTCGCCGTGTCAGATTTCAGGGTCTAGGGCCTCTCTACCCCTGAGGTAAGACCATCAGAGAGCTGAGAGGACCTGGTTAGGCCAACTCTGAGCTTAGTCCATGCCTCTGGCGGTGTATTAAGGTGTCGGTCCACCTCTGATACCCACTGCCAAAGGTGAGACAGATTTAACAGCGCTTAATTCAGGGTGGTGGGGGGGGAGCAGGCCCGGGGGGCGGTCGAAGAGAGAGTCGGTGAACTCGTGGTCATGTAACTGTTAAGGCGGTTTCGCAGAGGTCCTGCCTATTATTTTGTAGTTTGAGCCACTTAAATTGAACGCGCAGTTTTAATGAAAATCTCCTAATGTGATATGTGTAGTGCAGAGACCTAAGGATAAGGCTGGGTCTGGTTCAACCAGTCAGAATAACTGGTAGTAGCTGGGACGATTGCCATTCTTAATTTGTGTTTAGCTTTAAAGAATTGTGTCATTTTCTAGTTAAGAAACATATTTATGTCTTTCAGATATTTCGCTTCCTGATAATATAGAAATACTTTAGTTAGGCAGAACTAAATGTCAAGTAGCTTATGACCTGCCGGAACGAAAACACTTAAATAGTCATTTTCAGAATGAATCATTCCAAAACTGAAAAGAAAAGAAACTCAATTATAAAAACACTCACAACAATCAGTTGGTCTTGAGCATCTTTTTTGTTCCAACTGTACCAGAAATAAGCCCAAAAAATGATTGTGGTTAGGTAACATAAGCCGAAAAAATTAGAATAGGTAGGTCGATTTTATTTTGTTTTTGATAATAACCAAACGGTGGAAATTAAAAGATGATATTCTAAACCTCTTCTAAAGCAACTTCTAGCATCTAAAATACATGCCTGAACTGATCAGCACTAAAATCCGTCGATTCTACCCCAATAATCGGCCAATCTTAGCACTGATTCATATCAAACGAAAACATATCCATGTGGTACACTGACAAGTGACATGGGTCATACGAGTCAGCCGATTTTAGCGCTGACTCATTGGCTGACTGTGTTAAAGTCGCCTAGTGGGTATGGGGCTTTAGAAATCTTTAGGGAATACTGCAATTTCATACATTGTGTAATACCTATATTGTGCTCTCGTTCAGCTGACCCCACACCCCACACAAACACACCTTTTGTGGTCACTCTATATGGGGTATGGATTGGGGGGTCTTGTGTCGCGTGTTGAATTTAGAAAGTGGCCGTGTGGCCTGTCCTTATACCTCAGTTAAACCCATGTCGCATGTTGAATTCAAGAAATACCCCTGTCCAATGTCAATATCATTTCAAAGCCCGTCGCATGTCGAATCTAAGGATACAGCCTTGTCAGTCGTCCCTCAGGTGCTATGTCGCATGTCGAACTTAAGAAACAGCTGTGTCGCTGTATTGAATTTAGGGGTCCAGACCCATTCTATTAGTCTAGACCCAGACCCCCCTCCCCTCCCCCAGGCCTCCCTCCCCACTCCCCATGGTGTTGGTACTTACCACCAACCCCCCCCCCCCCCCCCTTAGCTCTGGTACCGCTGGACCTACTGTTCTTAATGACCTGCGCCTCCCAGTAGACCCACAGCGATAACTCCTCCCATAGCCGGGCAGCCGGGTTACTTATAGGTTACTTACAGGCCGCCATGAGTGGAGCGCCACATGGGACCAGAGCTATAGGATACCATTGCATTGCCCGCTTATAGGATACAGCCTGAGAGCATTATAACTTAGCTAGCTGTGTGCATGGAGAATACTGCCTATAGAATGGGACTGCATTCATATAGGATACAATCTGAGAGTATAACGAAGGTATACTAAGGGACCGCATTCATATAGGATACAATCTGAGAGTATAACGAAGGTATACTAAGGGACCGCATTCATATAGGATACAATCTGAGAGTATAACGAAGGTATACTAAGGGACCGCATTCATATAGGATACAATCTGAGAGTATAACGAAGGTATACTAAGGGACCGCATTCATATAGGATACAATCTGAGAGTATAGCGATAGGACACTAAAGGACTGCATTCATATGGAATACAATATGAGAGTATAGCTAAGAATGTCTCTGTACGATTTTAAGAGTATAACCAAGGAGGGAATTGCTTAGGTACTCTAAGGGACTGCATTCATATAGGAATTCAATCTGAGAGTATAGCAATACGACTCTGTGAGACCGCATTCATATAGACTATAACTTGAGAGTGTGGCCATATGACTCTACATTTGTAAGGGATTTTTGAAAGCATATAACGATAGGACTCTGTGAGACCGTATTCATAAAGGATAGAATCTGAGAGTATAGCAAAAGGACAGTATTTATATAGCATACAACGGAAGAATATAGCTGGGACCCCATGGGACCGTCTGCTTACAGAACACGGCCACTGAGAATCCCCAGAGGAATCCGTGGTATACATTACACCCACAGAGTATGCTAGTAATAGACCCCACAGACCCCCATTAATAGTCAATAGCAGTGTAACTAGGGCAGTCTATGAAGTCACATTTATATTGAATGTAGGGTAGAGCTGAAGGCTCTTATTATTGAACTACACCTATATGGACTACACAATGAGCGCTATAAAACGGACTATATGTGTGTGAAGTATGTAGCCTGTAGCAACAAGACCGTATATAGGTCTATATTAGACTGTGTGTGTATATGTATGGAGTGCAGCGCTAGAGTAGAACTATCTTGATGGGACTAAACACACGTGGAATGAACAATGACACCTATGGAAGCAACTAATAGCTAACAGGATCTATACAGGCTATGACTCCAACCAATGCGTCCATAACTACTAAAGCATGTGGCTTACATATAAGACATAGCTATAGCACTCCGTCACTGAAGGTATGCCCATATACACCACATGCCGGTTGGACTTACTACAACACCACATATATATACACACACAGCGAAAACCATTCAGACCTCCACCTCGTGCAATGTATGGAAGGGATCTCATAAGTGTTGATACTGGTGATAAGGTAAACGTGCATGCCGAGAGCTGCCCCAGGCACAGCTAAAGGTGTGGAGGAATAACTCAGGCATTACATGTTTAAATGGAGCATATACTAGTTTGGCAAGAGAGGGAGCACAAAGTGTATGTGGAATCTACACCTTTTTCACGAGTCTGCGCAGTGAACTGTCTCATAGACCATTTGTTCCCAATACCTTTAGCCTGGACCCTTTGGAATCCATATCCCAGGTCATTTGTACTGGTCTATCATGCTAGGAGGGCGTCACATTATTGAAAAGGATCTATAACAGTGAAACTCTACAGCATTACAAGTCTATACAGCTATTGGTATTTATCGAATTGGTCAGAAACGAAGTCAGTACACTAGAGGGCTGAGGACTTAAGATGGACCCTTTGACCTTGGGAAAGGTCCTTCCTGTGACCTTATGACCCCTGAGTGACCTCTGACCTCCCATGCCGGAACCGGAACCGTCTCCTCGCTCTGACAGCAGGCGCCAGGGGTCGCCCCGCCTCCGCCTGCCGCTCCTCCCGGTCTCAGAGACCCCGCGACTCACCGTCGCCCCTGAGGAGGTCCTGCTACAGGAGGGGAAGAGGCGGTCGGGGAGGGGGGAACAGGAGAACAGGCCGAGGGGCAGCAGGGAACAGGAGGAGGTACACCAGGAGGGGCGACATCAGAGAAGGGGCGGCCGGAGCAACTCCTGCGAGTACAGTGAGTGTCGGGATATACTAACAAACTGATCGTTTTACTTTCTGAAATTGACACTCAAATGTATCTGACGTCCAAAGTCAACTCTTTAGCCATTGACTTTATTGAGTCATAGAAATATATAAGATTATGTATGTCTATGATTTTGAGTCATAGAAATATTAAGATTATGTATGTATGATTTTGAGTCATAGAAATATATAAGATTATGTACGTTTATGGTTTTGAGTCATAGAAATATATAAGATTATGTATGTCTATGGTTTTGAGTCATAGAAATATATAAGATTATGTATGACTATGATTTTGAGTCATAGAAATATATAAGGTTATGAATGTTTATGATTTTGAGTCGTAGAATATATAAGATAATGTACGTCTCTATGTAGCTATTTAAATGAATTCTTAAAAGAGAGGAATTTGCTTTAGTTTTTTTATAATCTGCGTTCTGAGGATTCCTACTGAGAGTTCGTACCCACTCCCTAAAGTCTTTGTATAATTCCTGTCCTTGTATGGCTGTGAACCAACTTCTGGTCTCTTATCCCTGTGGAGGGGGTATACTTCCCATGGTACTGAAGGCCTGGGCAATAACATAGGGCTCACACAAGGCTCTCAACCCATGACTATATAACCAGAATCTGGTCATGGAATTAGCACCTTATGTATATAATATTAAAGTGTGGCAACCCGCATGTTGGGGCTCTGGACAGGAGAGGGGGGGTCCCCATAACGCATGTTGAATGTCAAAAAATGGCAATGTCGCATGTCTTTGTCGCTTATTTTTCTCTGTGTCACATGGCGAATTTAAGAAATGTCCGTGTCCCATGTCACTAAGGTTTAAAGCTGTCTGTCAAGTTGTTTAGGGTCCATGTCACGTTTCAATTTTAAGAAATGGCCATGTCGCCGTGTTGAATTTAGTGGTCCAGACCCGTCATGTTTTGTGATGCGCTCTTGAGATAAGTACTTGTGTTTTTTACACTTGGTTATATAGACCTTATCTATTTCCATAACAGGGATTCCTATATATCTAGACAGTAGCTGACTTTATAAAGTGCCCCTTTTTACTCTCACTTATGGAAAGGAAAAGCTCCACTACGTTCAACTGTGTTATGTTAATAACACGTGCTAAGGAAGTGTAGTCTTGATTTGGGGTGTATTTTTGTTTGTTTCATTTTGATCTCTTGTGATCTTTTGAAGTATTTGAAATAAGAATTACCAATTCGTGAGAGAAATCTAAGATATGCTCGGATAGTTCCCCAGGAATTGTTGTTAGAAGGTCTATAAAGTGACTCTTGACTAATGCATTCAAAGGACTATCCTAAACAGCTCAGAATGATTTGATCTTTTCAACACATTCAAGCTGAAAATTTGACAAGGTTCTAATAATAAATGCTCTTCTGTTGTTAATTGAATGATTCCACTTTAAGTTTAATGTACATGTACGCATGCAGAAACGTGAACTCAATGCGAGATTTTCTTTATAGTCTTTCGATGTTGAATGGAGAGACGGTCTAATACATTCCTAAAAGTCAATGAATATCCAAAGCAGATACTACGAATCCCCCTGTACTCCTGTAACACATTGATATAAACAGGGATAAATTTTAACATAGACAATATCCCTTACTCATTAATAGTAGATGATAAATGAATTTTATATTTGTTGAGTTCAAAATATTGAATATATATTACCTATACGGAAGATCATTGTTAAATGAGTGTGGTTCAAATAAAAAATAAAATAAAAAAAACTCCCTGACAGACATTTATTTTAGTACCATCTTTTTTAGGAAAGTTTTATTAAATATCCATGTTGGTGTGTCAGTACCAAGAGTCCTAAGCCGGCTTGTAGACAATGTGCAGAAGTACCCAGATGGGCTGGCCGCCATGTTGGTGATCAATTTATAATTCTTTCTGTTTAAAACTTTGAAGCATTTAAAGTACAGTTTTATGCTACACCTATTTGAAGTAGTATCACCGAACAATGTTTATCACTTAGAATTCATTTATTTTGATAAATTTTCTGGAAAGCGTATCGTGTTGTCGATGTGCCAAGCGGCCTTCGCAGCACCTTATTAGACGACCTAATCGGTCTTGGCAAATTAACCAGCCAAAGCCTGCAATACCACGAGGAAAGTTGATTAAATATGACTTAGGCCTTCCTTATACGATTAAATAACTCATACTCCTATAAGTGTATTCTGTTGATATAATTCCTGTAATGAAATTAACTAGAAATTCTGAATGGAAATTTTTTTGATTAATGTACAACATTCTAGAAATAGAAAGATATTATAGAGCTGTAGAGGAAAATATTAAGTGCAGGAAAAGAACCCATTTTGCTAAATATGTGAAAGTTTGAAGACCCAGATATAGCTTGTTGATAACTGCACATATTAAAACCCAAATTTGCTGTACTGAAAATCCCTTGAAAGCACTGCATTAGAATTTCATATTAATATAGGGATATTTAGAGGGAACTCTACGACCTAAAATCTTAGAAAAAAATCAAGAAAAAGATTTTTTTCAATTCTCCCTACCACGGATAACTGATGTACAGTATTTCAAGCACTTGCAGGCTAATTTGGGCTAATTTTGTGGACAAAATCCCTAGAAAACCTATAGAAAATTAACAAATATTTGCTATATGTCCATTTATAGAAAGTGAATTTTCAAACAGCTTAGAAAATATTGAATGTATATGGATATAAATTTTAAAAAATGATGATTGCTAATTTTTTCATCATGTTTAACTACAAATTAATGACTAAATTCATAAAACTTATCATGCTAAAGCCTTGGGTCTTGTCGACATATTTCCCAGCATGCATCCTGATCTAGGCTAACCTGCAGGTACAACTTGAGAAAATGGCTATTCGTGGTTGGGAGAATTCTGACAATATCGTTTTCTAGCACCATAAGCAGTTAGAGAAAGAAGCTTTTAAGACATTGTCAGTTTCACACCGAATTTTAAGACTAGGCCTTTTCAGTCAATCACAAATAGAATAACATCCCCAGTAGGTCTATTACAGTGAGAGCGCGGCTCAGCGGGGGTGGACTGCCTACAATAAAGGTGGGGATTAGACAATTAAATACGCGTATTATGGGGCATTAGCATACCAATTGTTTACGGGTCTCAGTCTAAGCCTGGCAACTGTTAAGCCTCCAAAAATAGCAGGGTGTCATGTCAGTGCCAAGATATCGAGTCCAAAAACAAAGTCAATCAAGAGTGAAACCTCCAAATGATTTGCCATGTAAGATGGGCTGGAACTGGCTTTGGGCAATTGGACCATTCAACATTGAAATGCATATAGAATCATAAATTTGAGATGAATTTAAAAACTGTACTTGGACAATGACCTAGCTTACAAGAATCACAAGGTTCCCCTTTTCTTTCATAGTGTTCAAAATAGAATTTCATTTTGCAGTGTTTGTGAAAACTTGGACGAGTCTGACATTTTATCCTCTATGTCCGGATTTTGAGCCTAAAGGGCTATACTCATTAAAGAGAGGGGCCAGTGAAATTTCAATTTTGATTATCTCACACTTTATATGCTAGATGAAATGCTAATTTAGGAGTATGCCTAGATTCAATGCTATTGATTGACTCCTTCATATAAAAAACATGGTTTAGAATACAGAAATCTCTTATTCCTCTGATCCTAAGGAAAACACAAGTCTATGTGTGACGTCACACAAAATGACAGTTATATTCAAATTTTAAAATTCAAAATTCCACGATAACTATATATTTTCACATTTTCTTTTATAGATCATTTAATTTTGTGATTGAAATCTCTTTAAGACTTATAGAGAACATTTAACATATTTCTTATTGCATTTATTTCAGTTTTATAATTTTTCAACTGTTCTTCTTGTGACGTCACATACAGATAATTGCCCTGTGCAGGCAGTGTCAGATGCAGACAGGGAAACTCATTTTGATGGAGACAAATGTGAATAAAGCAGAAACTATTAGAGATAAAAGCATAAAATTTGGTATGGTTATTCCCTTGATGGTAAAGACCACGGCAGTATACTAATCTATGGTCACATGGCCCCTCCCTTTAAGTGATTTTACCGGCGACGGGCGACTGGGAGGATGGCCATCGTCGTCGCCAGGTGACTGTTAGAACTAGCAAGTTTGATAATTTACCGGCGATTTTGCCAGTGATCCTGACAAAAAATCATGTCCACAAAGAAACAAAATTGTGTTGTGTGCATCTTTCATTTCAAATATTATCTCTGTATGTAGAAATTAGGGGTGGATACAGGATTTTCAAAAGGGGAGGGGGGGGGGGGTCAGCATAAAGGCTAAGTACTGCCTGCAATCGTGCAGACGCACCCAGCAATTTCCCTTCTTTTAGTAGTTTAGGGGGTCAGGACCCCCAGGAGCCCCCCTCCCCCCAATCCGGCCCCGATCCACCCCTGTAGAGTTGGCCCCTCTCCAGATAACAGTTAAACAGCTGAGGCGATCATTCCTAAGGATAAGAGTGTTCTCTACTTTAAACCTCCTGAGAACAGAATGAGAACTGTATTCAATCCTATTATGTGCCTTAATCAGAAGGGTGTGGTGTTCAGGGATCAAGCGAGAATGCTCTGAAAAGTTATCGGAGAATGGATATTCATACCATTGAACAGGCGATGATTGGATATCATGTTTGGGCCTTCTCTGGGGGAATGAGGGGGAGAATGGCTTTTCTGGGCCACTGGGTATCAGCCGTAGCTTGCTGGGAACAGGTGGCAGAGAAAGTTCTCAGCGTGGTACACTGATGAACTAGGCCCAAGAAACACAGTCCTCACCCTCAATGTTGTTTTCTACTGAGCATGTGATTTTTTTGACAGGTAAAACCCAAACAATGGTTCCTGTTATCATCTATAGTCTCAGACTATTGAAGTTTTAGGTCATTAGACTTGGTCTTTGAGTTTTCACAATTCAAGAGGCTGCAGATTGCTGATTTTCCTTCTTTTTTTCTCCGTTGTCGTCCAGTCGATAACGTCAATAGTCCGATACATCGGAGTCTGAGCTTGTCCCAATCTGCTTGAACCAGCGAGAATATTCCTAGGTATATAGCAGTTACCAGCGGAGGGGGGAACACTGTGCGTATAGGTCATATTGTGTATCTGGTTGGAGATTGAAGTTTTTTCCATAGACAATGGCTTGAAAGTGAAAAAAATTGCATAAATAAGGCAAAACCTGGAGATTGACAAGATGATGTCATAATAATATTCTAAAAATAGACTAACTAGGTCAGGAGTACCCCCTTCCTCTACTGGAGGCGGCCATATTGAAAATCTGGTGGTTTTGTTCTCCGTTGTCGTCCAGTCAATAACGTTGGTAGTCCGATACATCGGAGTCTGAGGTCGTTCCAAACTGCTGGAACCAGCGAAAATCTTTCTAGGTATACAGCAGAAATCACTGGTTATCAGCAGAGGGGGGGACACTGTGCTTATAGGTACTGCTGTGTATCTGGTTGGAGAGTGAAGTTTTTTCCATAGACAGTGCCTTGAGAGTGAAAAAATTTGCATAAAAAAGGTCTTACCTGGAGATTGATGAGATGATGTCATAATAATGTTTCAAAAATAGACTGTAACTAGGTCAGGAATACCCCCTTCCTCCACTGGAGGCGGCCATATTGAAAATCTGCTGGTGTTGCAACCTGTCCCACAGTCGGTGGTTCACCTCCGCTTCTCTACCTCGAATCACCTCTGTGAGGGTTGGCCCCAGCACGCCCGAGCCTTTCGGGGCGCTTCATACGCGCATGCCTTTGGGTCCGTTGCCCACCACTGCAACATAGTTCTATGTCAATTCGGTAACAACAGAGGAAGCCTGATAATATATACATAATTTTCAAGTCAGAATTTGCATTTAGTAGGTTTCATTCAATAACAAATCAAATATTTGTTTACATCTTCAGAATTTTACAGTCATTGTTTTGAAAAAGATCCTTACTGCCGGATCTACTTCCTCAATTCGAAAGGCTGTCAAAGTCTTTTTTTTTGTTATTCTGAGAATGTCATGTTATAATTACACTTTAGACCTCTACATTTTGGCCTTAGGTTTCTAGAGATAATGGTGATTGCATGGTGAGCTTATCTTATCATATGAAATCCAATCTGTCAAATTTTCGCAACAAACGGCCACCATTACCCTTCCCAGAAACTGACCCATGCAGTGATGATTCGGACGGAATCTGAGCTGTGTTGCAGTTTTCTGGTGTTGTTGTTCTCTGTAACTGTCCAGTCAATAACCTTGATACTATAAATCTCTGTCTCTCTGTCTCTGTCTCTGTCTCTCTGTTTCTGTCTCTCTTTCATTCTCTGTCTCTCCCTCCCTCCCTCCCCTCTCTCTCTCCCTTTCAGCTATTTAACAAGGTGGATAAGACGGAGCTTTTGGTTCTTTAGAACCCAACATGCTTGATCTTGTTTTAATGTTCCTGCAGACTAAAAATGACAGACTTTGTCAAGAAATAAGTCCATTTTATAAGGTAAGTCTGAAATATTGTGCAATACAATGTTAGCATTGCTAGACATTTCTTTATCTTTGTAACTTGTATCTTGCTTCATTCTAGAGACAAAATTGAAGCCCCCCATGGGGGTACCAGGGTAGGGCTTCTGCTCCTGGGAAGAATGTAGCTCTTGCTGATCGTAAAAGGTGACCATAGGGGGGACCCAGCACCGACCAAGCGGTTCATTGAGTTCGATTTATGGTTGGTATCTGGGTTCACTAAGGGATGAACAGCAAAAATGATTGCCAGGTTTTGATCCCCTGCTCTTTACCCGCCCTGTCACCCTCATAGATACGATCACCAAAGACAGAATTTGTCCTAACTTGTTTTCACCGTGAATATGACCCTGGCTATTGGTACGGCATAAAACATCCATTACTCACTCAAAATTGAAGCAAACCAGGGTGAACCACACCATTGGCATATTACATGGATGAATTTGTATGTTCACATTCTCAATTTTCATTTAAACCAACACTGTTACTATTTTAGTGCATATTTCATAATGTTTCAGGCACAAACCAAAAGCAGTCAAACTTTATTAGGATAAAAAAGGGAAAAAAACTTATTAGAAATGTGCTTCACTGTTTAAATCAATGAAAGTATGAGAGGGCTATTAATTGCCAGATGACACTGTACACGGTTCAAGGGATGTACCCTTCACTGTTACATGCCCCCCCCCCCCGTGGGGATACCAGGGCTTCTGCTCCTGGGAAGAATAGGCCCCCAGTAGCCCTGCTGATCTATAAGGCGACAATAGGGAGGACCCAGCACTGACCAAGTGGTTGGTTGGGTTTGATTTCTGGTTGGTATCTAGGTTCACTAAGGCATGCGGTACAGCAAAAATGATTTCCCGGTTTTGATGTCCTGCTGTTTGCCCGCCCTGTCACCCCCATCTCATAGATATTATCACCAAAAACTGACCAAATCAAAACATGTGTCTGAAAAGTCAGAATTCTTCCTAACTTGTTTTCGCCATGAAAATGACCCTGGCTGTTGGTACAGCGTAACTCAATCCATCACTCCCTCACTGTTACATGGCCCTTTGTCAGATGATATCGCCGTTGATTTAATATTCACCATACACCACAATAGGTGGTACTTAATATGTTCAGGATGCTGGCCCCTCGCCATATTCTTTCATCGCCTGTGCTTCAAGTATGAAGTTTACCATTTAGCGGTTCCCAAAACACTCATTCCCTGTGAACTCTCTCACCCTATTTCCCCATCGCCTTAACCCGAGTCTGCTCCGGTTTGGTTGTTAAGGCTTCATTGATGTGTTACTTGTGGGGCCTCCTAAGGGTACACTGGCTCCCACACTCAGACACTGGCCTTATTCCCTCAATCATATAATCAATACATAATGTTATAACTCCCGTTCAATATTCAACAAAGGCTGATCAACTCAAATTTATTTTAATTGATTATGTTCTGCCATTTGCCATTTTCATGGTACTGCCTGTCCTATAACTATAAGAAAAGTATCTTACCTATGAATATTTGGCTTGTAGGATTTTACCGCCTAGAGCCCCATTCGATATGATGTTCATACAGCTGCATTACAACGGTCTGTATGAGCCTCTCCCATAAATACCCCGCCCTCTTGAAGCAACCGCAGTCAGAGGCAACTTCCGACATCCTTAAGCCATGCCAACACATTCGTAATCAGACCGGTATCAGGGCAAAATGTGATTCAAGCCTTCTTGGATACTCTTGGACATTTTTTGCAGGCATTGCCACTTTTGGAACATTCACTACGTTTCACAATGGATTATATTTGACAGGATATTACATTGGGGATATTTGATGCAATAGATAGGAAAATCTTTGCATAACTCATAGATAAGATTGACATACATGTAGCAAAATTCTCATAGTTGGGAGAACAAATTTTAGAAACAGCTTATTTTTAATTATCAGGACATGAGGGACTTCTTGGATTTTAAGAAACTTTTTGTTTTTTTCTAGTCTGAAAGACCATAGTCACAAACAATTTACGTAGCCAGTACCAACAGATTACTTTTATAACCTGATAAAATGGTAATTTGGTACAATATGTCTGAGAACTTCAGCTTGAATCAGTTCGAAATTTGTTAATAACAGTATATTAAAAGATTTTGAAGCTCCTATGTGGTGCAGGCAGGCTCACCACCACCTTTGGATATACGTCTCTGTTCAACAAGGGCAGTACCATAAGAAACAGAGGGCGGTGGATCAGGCTAGTCCTATACGGAATACCATACCTCTTTAAAAAACTTGTCTTCAAAAAGACACCCTGGCTCAAAGGCCACTTCTAGATTTCTGTCTCTGTCCGAGCACCCACCAGTAAACCTGGGTGTCCGGGGGACCATCGCTCCTGCCCTGGGGGACGAGGACGACAACCCGAGACACAGTCGCAGTGCGGTGGATCAGGACAGGTTGCCTGTCCTATACGCCAAGCGATACCTCATCACTGGACCATACGTCGTTGTCAAAAAGACACCCCGGCTCAGAGGTCGCTATCTCCGGAGGCACAGTCCTGAACAGGATGATGATCGTGAGTTCGGCTCAGAATGAGTCACTCTTGTGCGTTTTATTCAAATGTTGTATTGGTTAGGGAAAGCATTTTCCAATTGTGACTATGACATAAAAAGAAGTGACATAATTCTTTAAATTCCCCAAAAGGTATTGTTATGTGTTGATTCAGGGACCCCACTACACAGTTAAAACAGGGAGAATGGCAAAAATGAAATTCCCGGTCAGGGAAAACGCAGTGAATTTTGACCAAAACATAGGGAATTCTATTTGCCCACTTTCTGGATTTTCTGATTCTTAACACTTTTTTCAGCACTTTTTCACACACAAAAAACTTTTTTTAAACCTTTTAAACTTGGACATTTTGAGTTCAGAGCGAATTATTGAAACTATGACAAGGATAATTTACTGTAAGACAGTGAAAACACAGGAGGTTTGATGTCTCTGTTATTGTTTTTGTGACAAGATGCTAAAACCAAGACATCGTTTAAAAAGGGGAGGGGAAAGGTTTCTAACATTTGGCACAATCCGTTGGTAAAAATATAGACCCAGATGTATTTTCTTGGCATCTAGTTTGGCGATCTATTTTCAAATTTTGAACCCTGAAGACTATAGCTCAAGTTCAGGTAGGTTACATAAGGACCTCACCGTCCCAGTATTAGAGCCCCAGCCTCAGCATGGTTGATCCCTTTCTCAACTAACACCGCGCTGTGTTTGGGAGCCGAGTACTTGGTTAGCGGACAAAAGGCCTTACGTGTTGTGTTTAAGACTCTTAGTGAACCTCACCTGTTGATTACTCTCCCAATGGCTCATAATAAAGCAGTGGTCAAAACTTCCTGGAGAAAAACGCAGTGGATATACAGTGTATACTGAGTACAGATTCAGTGGGAGCTGGCAGTAGTAGATCAGTGGTAAATCACGGGAATACAGTGGTTGAGCAGTCGTAAATCAGTATGTTCGATTTATTAAAATGAGCTGGGTGTTAAATCTGCACCATATCAGAAGCTTATTTAAATGTATCGAACATACTGCTTAGGGAAGTATACAGCGCTGTTCGGTCCTTGTTAGATCAGGGGTGGCTCATAGAACTTCAGGGCACCCGCTGTGTAGGGCAAACAGGGAAAATTGAATTTGAACTTGGAATCACACGTGGAACGATTGTCACAGGACAGGGAAACCACAGGAAATGTGAACATGAAATTGGAGTGGGGACCCTGCATCTTACTTCACAGTGTTTTTGAAAACGCCATTTTTGCCCAACGTTTTGACCAAAATGTCTGACACCTTGTCCTAAATGATAGAATCTCCTCATTCTAGTATCAGCCCAAAACTATGACAGTCATGTAATTAAAACACCAGTCTTTTCAGGCATCATAGATAGCTTTACACCAAACTTTAAGTATTTTGTTGCTTAAAATCTTTTTTGGGGCTCATACGCCGATGGCCAAAAGTTTATTAATTCAGGTCACAACAGTAGCCTAAAGTATTTCCAATTTTTGTCAGTCAGCACTCATGATCAGGAGGTGCAGAAGAATTACAATAGTAGCCATAACCATGGCCTAGTGACGTTAGTCATTGCTTGTGATAGGATAGAATTTAATACAGTAGCCAGCCATTCTACCTAAACTTTATTGTTTAGGCAAATAGTAGCAGTAGTAATACAGACCTCAACAAACAAATGAACTTTCCCTCCTTGGTTAGCCATACTTTCAACTTTCTCAGTTTGTGTCCCATATTTACCTAGTGTTAGTCCCTTAGAGAACACTTTATTTGACAGAGACTGTACACAAAACCTACTCTTTGTCTGCGGTAAATAACAACCATCGCTTCCATGTAGCCGCTTTAGAAGTATCTGTTTGCGTTCATTCCACGCGGGGTTTATACGCTGCGAAAACCTGGATTACTTCGCTTGCTCTTTGGATTGGAAGGTTGAGTTTCTAACATTGAAGCTCTTTGGTTGATTTACAGTAGAAAGGTAGGTTGGTAGATTGAATGGAAAACATTAGGACACCAATCTTTTTAATGCAACTTGAAAGTGTAGGGGTTACATTGCATGAGGGTAAATAGTGTGTATTGATAATGGTGTGGAGATTATGTCAACCTCACCTTTTCACATAAGAGACCTCACTTATTAAGAGACAGGAAAGCTAGACAAGCCCCCTAAAAACATAGTAACCTAATAGGCAACCAAGCATCACAAACTTTATCAAAAGCTAAGACAGTTGAGTAATTTCCTTCCTGTTTTAATGTCGGGAAATGGACAAAAGGCAACCAAAAAGGTTTTTTTCAATGCTGGTTTCTTGATCAAAAAGATGTGAATCTTCAAAGTGTTTAATTTGTACACGTTTATTCATTTACATAACCTTCAATTAAACAAGAAGCTTTTGTGTGTTCACTTGAGATAATGTGAGTATAAATGCAGGGAAATTGTAAAGAATGAATATGCAGACACAAGCACATTATCACCCTTCATTGACATGGGGCTCTGGATCAAACATGGTTTAAATCACTGTCTCAAAGATGCATCACACTCAGGTGTGTTTTGATTGTCAACAAGCTGAGAAGTTTGAGTTGCCTCGATGCGGTCTGTATCCCTGAAAAGCTGATCAATGACTTATTGACTCCGCTTACAGCCTGAACCATCGCGCGCAGTACAGAGGGGGTCTAGTGTTTGTGAGGGGGCTCTGCAAGGGGCGCTCCTGGTTAAAGCCCCAAAAAAATCGTTGTGATCAGGTTTCATTCCCCCCCACAAAAAAATAAATAAATAGTAGTGTTGATAGGTGAACTCTTTGTTATTTTGGATATTTTTTAAACATTATTTTCATACTCTAGTCATTGGCAAATGGTCTTTAACATTATTTGGTTTATTTACATTTTTCAATACTTGCTAATGTCTATAATGATTTTTTCTGACATAATACATTCATTTCCTGTCCACAATGTAATTTTCATTGAATTTTGAGGAGGGAAAATGAAAGAAAAGTTAGGGTCGGGCCAAAAAGTTTTGGTTGGTATGGATACCCATAGAGATACATGAGATGTATGTCTATGGGATACCTCAACACAACATTTCATTTGCCAAAGGCCATATTCCATCTCGGAGTGTTTTTTTACTAAATGTATTGGCTCAAATCTGTCTTGTGGCAACATAATTGGTCACGTAACAAAATTGGCACAGCAGGCAGGGAGTTACAACGTAGCAAATTACGTCTGTCTCAGGGATGAGAACGGGGCTTTAAGTCTGTTACACGTGTGCTTGGCCTTTTTAGGTGTGTTTCTCTAGAAGTATTGTAGAGATGTCTTGAGGTTACCTGTGTCTGTTACCTGTGTTGGTTCTCCATCTACCTGTCCCCAGATTATCTGTTCTCTCAGCAGTAATAGGATATTTACAGGTGACAAGGCAGTGTTCATCCATCCACTTGGTTCCTCCCCGTGGGGGTCCGGGTAAGAATAGGCCCCCTGTAGCCCCTGCTGATCGTATGAGGCGACGATGGGGGGACCCTGCACTGACCAAGTGGTTCTTGGGTTCAATTCCCGGTCAGTGCTCGGTTCACTATGGGATGAGGTACAGCAAAAATGATTGCTAGGTTTTGATCCCCTGCTCTTCGCCCGCCCTGTCACCCTCATCTCATAGATTTGATCACCAAAGACAGAATTCGTCCCAACTGGTTTTCGCCATGAAAATGGCTGTCATTCACTCCATCCACTTTGTTTTATTCGCTGGAGTGCATTCCGATCCAGCATATACTCCAATAAATCATAGTACATAGTCAGTGTCTGGAATTAAGTATTATTTCATGCACCCGCCAGGTGCAGTTCCAAAAGTCTGCACCCTGTATGTACATTACTAGACAGACCTATGTTACTAGGTAAAAAGACATGCACCATCTGGGTGCCCACATTTCAAAATCATGCACACTGCCTCACAATTATGCACCTCGGTGCAGGGTGCACTCTTACTTTCGGACACTGATAGTCATTGAAAAATACCTGCCTTCTAACATGCTCCTATGGTGAATCAGCTAGGGCATTTGATTAGGGTCTTACAACCGTCCATCTGCTTGGAGATTGATCATTTTAACATGGATTGCAATGGGTGATTCTCTCTTTCCCCCCAAAAAACTAATTCTGATTGGAGAGTGCAATGATGATGATGACATAATAGAAACTTTTTAAATATATTTGGGAAAACCCTGTTTTTTGGATGGAGCCTACCATTATGTATGTACTGTGGTGTTCTGGTATGGGACCACCCATTAAGTATGTGAGGTGGGGGTCAGGGGGTGATGAGGTAGAGGGGCAGGGGGTCATCACAGGGAGAGGAAAGAGGTGTTTGTAAGAAGAGTCAGACAACTGGAGCTCTTCGGTTTTCTCAAACCGATCATCTGATAGAAATATCTACCTACTCAAAGCCAGTTTGAATAGATATCCTTCCTCGCAATGTTTTGTGGCCACTGATGTGACCTTGTGCAAGGATTCTTTATAACTAGAAACTGTCCCACATGCATTCAAACTCACTTGGTTGGTTATTCACTAGTAAAATCACTTATATCAAAATATTTCAACCAACAAACCTGAACTCAGCTGATCTTAATAGCTATGTTTCTTGTAGGGATCAGCTTAAGGTTCACTGTCTGACTGACCTCCTCCCTGGCTCTCTGCTACATCTATGAACACAAGAACCCCTCATAAAGCTTGTTCTGCCCTACATCAATGAACACATGTACCCCTCATAAACCTTGTTCCCCACTCCCCGATGACAGTTGTATACATCGTTAATGCGTACCCTTTGTTAGATGATAACTCCATTAGCTAAACGGAGCCCCCGGCCCACACCCAAGGCTCACCTGAGACTGCGTGTATAATTAATATATGACCAAGGCCAAACACAGCCGTCATTGATCTGGTCCACGAATAGACCAGTTTCATGATGCCTGTTGAGAAATGCATGTATGTTACTCCTATGCTCCTCAGGTCAGACAACCTTAAGGGTTTCCTTGCATAATCTGTCCGGCCCCATACCCACTATTTTAATTTTGACAAAGTCCCCCAACAATCAATTCTAAAATCATTTATTCTGCCAGGATAATTGGCTGATTCTAGGTCAAGACCATCCCCGTGGGGGTACCAGGGTGGGGCTTCTGCTCCTGGGATGAATATATGCCCCTAGTAGCCCCTGCTGATCATATAAGGTGGCGATAGGGGGGACCCAGCACTGACCAAGTGGTTATTGGGGTTCATTTCCCGGTTGGTGCCTGGGTTCACTAAGGGATGAGGTACAGCAAAAATGATTTCCAGGTTTTGATCCCCTGCTGTTTGCCCGCTCTGTCACCTTTGTCTCATAGATACGATCACCAAAGACAGAATTCGTCCTCACTTGTTTTCACCATGACAATGACCCTGTCTGTCGGTACGGTGTAAAACATCCATCACTCACTCACTCTAGGTCAAGACCATATCAAAAATGTACAATACAATAATGCATATTGATCAGTGATAAGAATCGGCAGATTGTTTTGGTAATAAGCAGCCGCTTGGGTGCCATTTCAGCTAAGTGGATATCTGGTTTGAGGTCTTATACAATAATCAGCTCTTATCAAGGTGCACTGGCAGAATTAGACCAAGATATCAAAAATAAATAAATAAACGTTCTAGAAATACCCTTACAAAGATAATATCCACCAATTTTATAAATGTGGCTGTAGGGTACATCATAGGGTAGGGTAATTTGCCGAAAATACGTCCATTTCAAGTTTGTCAATTCTATCTTTTTTTCTAGTCTTTCAGGGTTTGCCTTGCCTTTGGTCAGATATGATGATAATTATATCAAAAAAAATCGAAATTTTAGATATAACAGCAGCAGGGAATGAAATCATAGTATTCTAAACACCTACACTTCTCAAGTTTTGGTCAGATATGATCACATAAGTCAAAATATTTCGAAATATTAGATGTTACAGTAGCAGATGCTTTAATATTTTTTTGGGGGGATACATACAGTTCTCAATTTTACTAAACCTAAGTCAAAATGGATAATTCGTACAAAAATCCATCGAAAATCTGGCGAAGTCAAAATAGAACATTGAAAGTTGAAGTCCAAAGCGAAAGTTGAAGGTTATGTTTAAGCTTTTCCCCTGTAAAGGTCCACTCTGATGCTTTTGTCAGGGCCTGTCTCACTTTCAGCTTCCATAACTCTCCTAAAAAATGACCTTAATTATTGAAACAACAAAAAAAACAACCAAGGTTCACTCTTACTTTCTTTTTTTGACTGGTCCACTAGAAAAGAGTCTATTGTCTGTGACAAGCGATCGTTGAGTGGGTGTATTGGGGGATACCGGAGGGGGTGGGTAGTCAGAGTCGACGGCACCTGGTCACATCACGCAGCATCCCGGGAAACAATAGCCGCTTAGCGTGTCCGACAGGCCCGACTAGCTGCGGGCTAATTGCCAGGGAGAGGAGGGGCAGAGGGGGAAGTTACTCGGAGGGTGCTCCCAGGATTAGTCTCATCAGGACAACCCTCCAAGGCAAAGGTGGATCAGAGACAATCACACCGCGGACAATAGGATCGACCAGTCCCTGGATGTGTCGTAATGACCACAGGATTTAACGGGTGTAATCGCCAGTCATGGATTGCGCTATTGGAGGATTAATCTGATGTGTAACTGTGTTAATGGCTCTTTGGTGTTGCCGTGTAACATAGACTGCGATAGTAACAGTGCCTGAGATGGGATCTTGCATTGTCAGCATGGCAGATCGCTCCCAGTTGAATTGCCTGTAGCATCATGTGAACATCATTGGATGAAACCACAATCATTACATCAGTATTGATTTTGAGCTAATATAAAAGGATTTATCCTTATGCAATGGGACAGATGGATTAGAATTGGTTAATCTGAAATCCATGTTGTAGCTGGGGATTGGCACAGATAGAACCATTCCATTCATCATGTACACAAGTCTAGGAAGAGCTGATGCTCTTAGTATACACCATTCTCTTCAATGAACCCTAATATGTGTGATCTCAGTGACTGCTGATAGGAAGTATAAGCTCAGACTTATTCTTACACCTGTTGTACAAACACACCAAATGGATTATGACCAATGAATCAAAATGAGGTTCTTTACTATAAGCATGGAATTAGCCAATATTCCTTCTCAAAAAGACCTCTGGGAAAAAACAACTATTTTGACCTCAGAGTGCCCACTTTGTAGAAATCATGTTTTGTGATTGTCCCCAGCACTGAGCAAGGCCTACTCTCCAGACCTGAGTTACAGGACTTTTATGTTTACATAGGCATATAATAATTGGATCTACTGACTGTTAGTGTAAAAATTCAAATTTCAGAGGAATTTGCCAGTCAAAATCAGTCCATTCTTGATTATACATAGTCAATTCAGGCATGTTGGTAACAAGCTGAGTAAATATTCACACGCTTTCGCTGTCCTGCCAATGGACTTAAAACGCTCAAACAATGTTGCCATCAGAGATTGGCTCTGATTGCGGAGTACCGTACATTATGTATGGACTGTTTCTCCGGCCCCACCCCCAGCTGCTTTGAAATGATCGAAGGCGCTCACACCCATTTGGCAAGGTTAAGAGGATGCCTAGAGCTAAATTTAACTGTTCTTAGAAATAGAAAACAATTTTAAACAATGGACATATCTTGAATAAGAGTTTAAGCATAAGGTTCATGAAATAGACCAGTCAGAAGTGCATGGATGATAGATTGGTCTGCATTTCATTTATAATCTATTTTGCCAATTGACCTCAAAGGTTCTTATGGGAAGTTTCTTTGATGAGGCTTGTTAACAGAGAAATCTACACTTGTGGCAGTTTTACCTTAATTATCATGTACCTTGATAACTGCTGATAACCATGCTCTTATCAGAGAGACACTATGACTATAGCTTGTTAACACCTCATGTATACCTAAACATGCCGAATAAGACCTTTCGACAGGCTACTACTTACACCCTGGAATATGTTGGAATTTAGGGTGCCTCTCACAATATGAAATCCATCTGCATTGAACTACAAAGAAATATAATTTAGTGATTACAAATATAGAACTCAATATCCATGCCACCTGCAATCATAACCAACATCAATACAGAGTAAAGGATTTCTGGTCCTCAATGTGGATGATGTTACCATGGACAAGTGCTATATTGATCATGAGATCACTAAAGATTCAAAGCCTGATTAATTTACACTGACTCATTAATATGCATTCAAAAAAGATGCAGTGAATTATTCTAGGCTATTTCTAAAACACAGTGTGACATTGACTGTTACTATTGGAAAACAGACTAGTGAAATACACGAAACTGACCATGACCATTCCATCAAACCGAGCATCTAAGACACACACAGGTGATACATATGACCTTGGGCTGATGTACGAGTGACCTTGTAGTCTCTGTTTGACCTTCACCTGACCTTGAGTTGACCTTGGAGTGACCTTCACCTGACCTTGAGTTGACCTCGGATTGACCTCCAACCAAGATGCACAGTTACCCGCTCTTCCTGGTGCTGGGGTCGTACAGTAAGATGGAGATTGACCGCTACCTGCGGGTCTCGGGCACCAAGGCCCCACGGGTCAAGCCCCCGCCCACCATTCTACCGGCCCTCACCAGTTACAACTACCTGTGTGGGCCGTACGACTATGACTACTACCGCGGATACCACCTCCCAGGTGAACAAGGACATTTGTAGTTCTAGTTCAGAAGGATACATTTTAAGAAAATGTTATTCCCTATTTGATACAATGCTCGGAAAAAACATATTTGATGTCAACCATCTTGGATCAAGAGTGGCATTATTTCAAAAAATAGAATGGAATGGTCTTCTTTTTTTCATCATTTATCTATTTGTTAAACAAAAAGTTCCTATGGTCTACTGCTGGAAGTTTTGTAATGTTTAACTCTAATTCACATTGTGAAGCAGTCCTTCCTTTTGATAAGTAAATTACCCCATGCCTCATTTTCGTTTTCAAATGTCCAGAAACTGTCACACTTCATTTGTAACGCATTTAGAAGGTTTTATCTTAGTCATTGACTCATTTTGCATTTCTGGATAAATTTTATGGTGAATACTTTACACTCCATATATATGTATGGAAATTATAAACTCATAACTTATCAAGGTCCCACTACTTTCACTACATAGGAATGGGTCGGTTTTACACTTGAGGTTGTGCCCAGGTTTATTCACCTGGAATAGGCTCGGGCTTGGTGCGCCATATCGGACTAAGTTGTTTGGGTAAACCGGCGGATTACGGTGTCGTGACACTTAAGTGCGAGTCCTGTGATGTCATAGCAGTTCAAAGAACAGGTTACTTTGACGGGGGTTAATCTGGGGTTAAAATTCAGGTCTCACAACACAAATAGATACAGTCACTTTTGTTGAGCAAAACTGATAGGACTTGAGCATAAGGGTAGGAAGCAAGCTTTGTCTGCAAGGGTATACACGTTGAGCAAGTTTGGTTTAGGGAGTTTGGAAGATACATATTCTGTCTTCCGGTAGGTTAAGAATGTTGGCACTTTTCCATGTCAGAAATTATTTCTATTTCTTTGCCCCCTTCTGTTGGTTTACTCTATGTATGCAAGTGTTTTAAATCACAGTGGCTACCATGAAAATAGCCCTTAGTCAAACAAGATCGGGAAAGGATGCCATCAGTCAGTAAGTGTGCAGCAGAGAAAGGAGATGCTGCAGGCCTTAGTTCTAAATGTCAGAAAAGGACTCTCAGCCATAAGTTTGCACATTTTTCATGCTGATTCATTTAATATTTGTTAAATGGTCTGACTGGCTTAAGAAAAAAAGAAAAGCTTTTGCTACAAGAGTTAATTCTTAAAAGACTTATGCCCTATGGTAAATCTATCTAACGCAAGCATAATTATGATCACACCCTCACATCAGCCGTAAAGTAGAGAAGTGTTTTGGCAGCCGTGCCAGCAGACTTTGTCTAGACTTATCACCGGCCGGTCACCGTGCGATCACCGCCCCAGTTCACCTTATGAGGTTTGGTATTTACGTTCAAGTAGCCTTGTTGCTGAGACCAATCTGTTTCATTTTTTATGAGTCCAGTATTATGATGAAGTGTAACGGAGAGAACCACTTTTGTTGTTTTGCCTGCATCCTCTAGGCAGTCGTTGGACCAAATGCTTGCATGTCAATGCTACATTTAGCTTCAATTGTGTGCAATATTTTCTGCAGTCCATTTCTACTTTTGCACAGGTTGTAATAGTACTTTTACCACATCCATGTTACTTTAATAAGTATAAAATAACAAATAAGGAGAACATTATTCACCAGGATGCCAGCGAGGTCTGTCTGGAACCCGTCCCTGGCACATGATCGCCCCATTTGGCGCTGACCCTAAGAGGCGACTGAACGGGGAATCACCCGCCCGCTATGATATTCACATGGTCCACCTCCTTGATGGAGAATCAATATAAATATAAAAATAGTCCACGCTTCATATGAGATCCAAACTGATGATTTGTTAATGTCTCAATCGTGTGCTGTTGCTACCTTGATTGTTTATCATAGAGAATAGTTTTCTGAATATCAAATCAAACCTTAGTACTTGCTTGATACGTTTTCTTGTAACCTGTTGCTAGATGTGAAGGTTTCTGCAGGAAGAAACAGAGTGACTACAGGCCAGGGGAACAAGGGCAATAAAACAGATAATACTCTAATAATGCCTGAAATATGAAAACTGCAACAAAACTCCCTCGTAAATTTGACAAAACATTTTCTAAATTTCTTCTTCAAAACAAATGGTAACTTGCACTTTTCAGATATGAATTTTGGCATTTCCTTCTGAAAACTTAATACATGTACCTGACCAACTTTTTATCTGAGAAAATTATGAGCGCACGGAAGGAAAATTTGTATTGACCTTTTGAGAATTGGAACAGGCGTCACATTCAAGTTTTTTAAAATGGTATTGTGGCGAAATATAAATATACTGAAGTACCACACAGCCTAAAGTACCGTTACAGTTTATGTCTAATATTTCTACTGTATGCCAGGCATTGAGTAGAAATATTTTTTTTTTTTTTTTTTTTTTTATTGAACCACATTCATTTGGACAAATGATCTTCCATGTAGGTGAAGTAACATAACATATAGTTTGCAAAAATAAGTTGTTGCTCAAGACATGTATTAGAGTCAATAGCATTAGCACTTGTACAGTGACCAAATTAGACATTATAGTATTATGACATTATTAAGTCATGCACACTGACTGTAGGAATTAGTTTAGCATAGACAACTTCAATCATGTAGTACCCATCAATTATAGGAATGATTCAACAGAGACATGTTTGAGATTAAACATTCTCAAATAATATATACCAAATGCTAAATTAACATATAAACACAAAAATGAATCCATCAATAACAGATGTACACAGAGTTGCTTGAGTTTAAGCAAATCCAATATTCGCAAGAGAAATACATGGACACAATAAAAATGCAAGGACATTACACTCGACCCATTAGAACTATTGGTAAGTGACATGTTTGAGATTAAACATGCCTCCTTTTTTAGAAAGATCTAATCAACACCATACAATCAATTATAAGGAGGGTTTATGAAACAGGGCCCAAAGACAAGGCGTAGTGGTTATAGGACATTATCATCACGACTGATATTGAGCATTATTCTTAAGCCAAGCTTTAGCAACAGATTTGAATGTAGAAATGTCGGGTATATTCTTGATATTTGCAGGTAGCATATTCCACATATTAACTAGTCTTCAAGTTGTTTATATATGCCACACCTTCCCCAACATATAAGATGTAATATTAGAGCTCCATATTTATCCGTCTGTTTGGCTCTTTCAGAGATGACCCTAAGTTCGCTGCACAGCCACAAGCGGTCAGCTGCGTCCAGCGACAAACACTCGAGTACAGACCGACTAGACGAGGAGGATGAGCGCCAACTTAAAACAGTCGCCCAGAACAAGAAGAAAAAGAAGAGAAAGTATCCCGTCACCGCCAACCTCAGCGGCACAAGATACGATGTCGGTAAGTGGCAAAACACTTGGGTTTCTCCTACATCATTTCATGGAAACAATCACCCAAAGCCAAAAAGCATTACCTTGTGCAGTCTGGAAAGAACCCTGGAGGTTGGCCAGGCGTTAAACTACGGTTACTCAAACAAACAAAGCATAGCCTGGTGAAGTCTCTATGAACCCTTATAAAGAAATTCAGGTATTGGCTCTGTGCACAAATTTTGGAACCTTCACCAGACAGTGCAGATAAAGATCCATCATTTCCAACATTGGATATCTTTCCTTTCTCTGTGCATTTTAAATCTATATCCATAGCTCGGTCAACAGAGTGTCTGTTTGATTGCCCTTTACTCTGAGTGCTCAATGTTGATAATACCTGTCTGGTTAATTTTACACCGGGCCAAAAAAAGTAGTGTTGATAAATGGTCATTGATTAACTCGGTAACGAGTAATTGTATGATTCACTCACTACAACAACAGAGTGTTACACTCTCTACGCTGGCCGCGAAGGTCAAGTATCGAGCCCGAGGGAGACGGATTAATTATGTAGGTAACTAAGCGCGGGTAACTGCAGCCACTTGTACCTGATTATCACAACAGGGATTACTATAGTTAGTGTTGGGCTTCATGGGCTAATGCTGAGTTTCCCCAGTATTTAGAATTAAGGACAGCTGGGCAACATACATTATTCCTATATATTGCATCAAATTCTATACCTTGTTTATCCAAAATAGTCAGTCATATCTGCTCTGAGACAATGATAGACTTCACTTATATGCACCTAGCTATTAGATACAGGTAAAATTGCACGATTTGAACAGACAAAAACATACAATCATCCTCTCAGTACGGACTGAGAAGGTCGGGTATCGAGCCAGTACGAGGCCGATTAATTATGTAGGCAACCGGTTACGGTCATATAAGACTGCGATGATTGATTTTGTAGCACAGGCAGGGATAGCACAGTGTCAGTTGCATGTCATACACATTAATTTTGAATTAATATGTCACTGCTGCCTTTGGCCTTAATTGTGTTTTCTATAGTTCAACAATTGTTCCCTATATATATGTATCAATTAATAATTATTTTCAAGGACACTAGCCTAGGAGAACACAACCAAAGTGTAGAGAAAGGATGCGCTTCATATTTTCTTGAAATGCCAACATTTTCTTTTGTTTTTTCAATTCAGTAAATATAATTTTAGCAAAGCTACCACTTTCCCAGAGAGCTCAAGCGTGTCTACTGAAAATCCCTTTCTCCAGACTCTTATTGATCTCCAAAAATTAGCAAATCAGCTTCAATAATTGACTTATCCTGTATCTAGCTCACTAATTTGGCTGTTTCAGTCTTTATTTGCTAGGGATACCTTTTTCCCTAATTATATTGAAGTTGGTCCCACACCAAGTTAAATCTCGTCACTTATCACATTTTTACAGAAAATAGCACATTGTTTATATAGGATATTTACAAGTTATCTACACTGATAATTGTTGTTTCAGTGCGGCAGATGTGCGAACAGTTGGGGTTTACGATATCGCGGGACGAGGACACGTCAAGGTGAGCATTGGAAGCTTCCGAATAAAAGTACTTTGGTATTAGAGTATGGAGTTTGTTGACAAAAAGTAAAGTAGATATTTAAAAAATCAGGTGTAGAATAGACCCGATTGATCTTAATCTTTGAGTGGTCAATAAATGTTTCATAAATTGGTGAATGAAATATTTTTGGAAGGTCTGATGTTTTAAACTAATTTCTCCATCTTCCCTGGTTGCAGTTACTTGATATGGAACGACAGCTTTGTATCGTCCGAGCGAATAGCGGAGCTGAAGCCGTACCAGCGAATAAACCACTTCCCTGGGATGGGGGAAATCTGCCGCAAAGATTGCCTTGCTAGGAACATGCTCAAGTAAGGCTCCCAATGTGATCTTATTTCATTCAAACCTGGGAGAAATTGATTTTGAATTAGTTATGAATTGACATTGGCCGTTTGAAAAATCATTGGAGTCGTTAACCTTTGGTTATCTAGAAATAGCCCAAAGAAAACTTTTTTCAACAAATGTAATTTTATAACCCTAAATGTAATGGAGAAATAGAGCCTTGCTTATACCCAACAGCTAGGACTACTACAATATCAGTTATCTGTGGTTGGGTGAATTGGAATTTTTATTACTCCTTATCTACAAATCCAGCTGGAAAATTCATACTAATTTGGCGATCACGACATTCAAATTGGTTAAAAAATCTCATCTGTAAAGGTGATCCGGATGTATTTTACATGTAGCAAGTGAAGAAACACCAGTGTAGAAATCAAAAGTTCTGTGGTTTAGGACCCACTGGCTCCGCTTGAAGGAAAATCAATGAATGGATTCATTGATGCTAGCAGTTAAAACTTCAGCAAAATCAATACGAATCCCGCTGCTTGTCTGACTGAGTCCGTTGGGAAGGCCTCAAGTAGACGCGGGCTGGAAAAAAGAGCACCGCACACAGCAACACGAGGTCTCAAGTAGAGGCTGGGTAACAAAAAGAAAACACCAACTGGAGTTCAGTTGTTGGAATCATTGCTTCATCTCCCAAGAATTCTCCCCATCCCAGATAGCTGATTTACATTTTTGTAAGCACCTGGAGGTTAATTTGGAATAATTTTGTCAACTGTAACTTTGGAAAAACTATAGAAATATAGCCCTATGTATATACACATTTTCAAACCTATTAACAAATTAATGATAAAAATTTAAACCTTAGGGACCTTACACGTCAAGGGGGGGGGATAAGAAATTCTTGAAAATTTGCATAAAGTTTAGTACAAATCCAATGCGTATTTTTGCCTAAGTGGGGGTGGGGGGTCTTGGGGTATGCGTACATACTAAATGGAAGGCCCCTTAAAACCCCTAATGCCATTTTTCTATTCTTTAACCCATTCTATACCAAATTCAGGGTTCTATCCCAGGACCTTAGCCTGCCTGGCCACCCTACCCCTCAACCGAGTCTGGTTATTACCGAGGCCTTCGGATTGGGGGACTAGTCTCATGATCTGCCTCGCAAAGCTTTTCTTTGGAACCAGTTATAAATGGCTATATGAGTCAAAGAGAAAGTTTGACATAATATAGATATAGTGGTCGTGACCTCAATAACTTAAATCATGTAGAAGAAGGTTTCTACGAGAAAACCGCAAAGTATTGTATACTTTTCAAAGACCCGCCCGTGCCATGTTGGCCTTGAAGCTCATTGTTGCTATGTTGTTTGGAGGCCTCAGTCGCCTTGTTCTTTCCTTCGCCAATCTATTATTCAAGCTCGTAAAGAATCCTTTGGCGCTCACTTCCCTTTTTATTAGCCGTAAAAGGCCCTTGTCATTCGCCTCAACTGCAGGAAGTCATGAGAGTGAGCTGCAGAAATTGATGGTTTTGAAATGACTGCACAAAGTGAGGATTTCAATTCAGGGAAGTTCATCTACTGTGCAATAATTATAGAATTATCCTTCCAATAGAAAAGAATTTATTCCCTTCTAAAATTGATTTTTGTTACAAATGTGTCGAATTGATCTTTGTTAAGGCATCAGTTTTAAACAAACTAATACTGCTGTTTCCCCTTTTAATGTAAAACCAGCTTGTTTGTTGTCTTCAATAACAAAAATAAAGAGGTAGGAAATGCCTGGTACCTGGGAGGGGGGAGGTTGTCTATTAAATATTGAATCGGCTGATTAGCGATTCGGTCTGTGCGGAGGCGGGACACGACCATTTGGCGTCCAGCTCATCCAGAGCCCCCCCAAGAAGAGGGGGTCAGCACTGTTTGGACCTAACAGCAAAACAACAAAATTAATGTTGTTATTTGTGTATTTTTGGAACCTTTTGAAAAGCACATGGTACCCAGTTTCTTTTGATATCTAAATCTTAGGTTGTAGCTATTGAAAAAAAGTTATCCTTTCTCTGATTATCATATTTACGTTGAACATTCAACTATTGTTGGCCTATGTACTTTCAAAAGAAAAAGCACCCTAATTTTATCCAAAAAAATAATTTGGCGCAGAATATATTTTTCTAGGAACATCCATTTTAGGAGATTGTTTGGGTAGTTTACTGTCCGGTCAACCCGACAAGGTTATTTCCCGACTGATTTTAGGAGACAACTGAGATTTCTGAAAATATGATGTCCAAAAAAGCTTATTCGAAATGTGAAATATGTACCCAGCCTTTCAGAACTGTTGCAATGTTTTCTATTAAAGGGAAGAGGAGATTAAAAAAAAGCAATATTTTTTATGAAGTTGAGTCATGACCCTGTTATATATCTACTTTCAGAATGGCCAAGATCCACCCGGAGGAGTACAGCTTCGTCCCGAGAACGTGGATTCTCCCGTCAGAGTACAGCGCGCTGCAAAACTACGCCCGGGAGCTCAAGAAAAAGAAAAAGAACAAAACGTTCATCGTGAAACCCTCCAATGGTGCTATGGGAAACGGGTGAGTGGGTGAGAGTGAGGCTGAGGCCTGCTTGTCATAGCATTATGGGATGGCTCGAGAACGAGGCTGAGCCCCCTGGTGGCCTTCTGAAGAAGCAGATGGTGAAAAGGGAGTATTCTTTGCCGGGCCTTTTCGTCAGTTTGCGTTTACAGTGGCCCAGTGATTTCTGTAGGAACAAACGGTGAAAAGACTTGGTAGAGTTGCATGCCCGCATGAAAATAGCTACTTTTAGTCACAAGATCCTTGCTTTACACTTTGCTTATTAATTAGGAATATAAATAAGATTAAGTCTAGAAAAAAGCTTAGATAGAGTTGCTTGCATGCATGAAAAAACTACTCCTGTTCACAAGATCATAGCTTTACTGCAAGAATATTTAGTGGGGTTGCATGAATGCAACACTTCATATGTTTAAGATCATAGTTTTAACAGTTTGCATATTTGAGAAAAGAATTAAGACTAAATCCAGTAATAGGCTTCCGTAGAGTTGCATGCCTGCATGAAAGAACTAATTTTAGTCACACGATCGAGCATTACACTATGTAAACTTGAGACAAACAACAAAGATGTATCTAATGACTACTGCTGTTTAAATGCAGGCATGCAAATCTACCAAGTCTTTTCTTATCAGATTCAATCAGATTGAATCTGATAAGAAAAGACTTTGCATGCCTGCATTAAAACAGCAAACCTTAGTCATTAGATAACTTTACACTTTACATAATTGAGAAAAACAACTAAGCTTAAATCTGACCAAAGTATCAGCAAATAGTCTATATGTACTTTCCCTTAGTAGATCCAAAATTCTATCCTAAATCAAGGTGCATGCTGGGTTATATGTCGACAAAGCACAACGCTTTAGCATAGGAATTTGTTCATTAATCATTTCGTCATTTGTTCTTAAAAATCAAGAACAACTAGAAATCATAGTTTTTTGTTTAGTATACATATATATTCAATATTTTCTAAGTTGTTTAAAAATAACTAATTATAGATGAATATATAACAATTTTTTGAATATTTTCCAGTTGTTTTGTCATCAAAATTAGTCCAAATTAGCCTGCAGCTACTTAAAATACTGTAAATCAGGTATCCGTGTTAGGGAGAATTGTAATTTAACTTTCCCCTAAACAAACTCATAGTCACTGTTGATTGTCAAAGCGTTGTTTCCCTGCACCCTGCAGGATCAGCGTTGTGCGTAACGTGGAGAAGATCACGCCCAACGACCACACCATCGTCCAGGAGTACATCGACAAGCCGCTCATGGTCGACGGCTACAAGTGTGACCTGCGGATCTACGTGTTGGTCAGCTCGGCCGACCCACTCCGCATCTTCCTCTACAACGACGGGCTACTCCGTATGGGAACCGAGCGCTACATAGCACCCAGCGACAACAACATTGTATGTGGTATCATCATCGACAGATGACTTTTTATGGAGTCCCTTACGTTGGTTTCAGCTCAAGGGCTTATCACTTTTGAATCAAGCATTAGTTTTTTTAGGTTAAGGTAAATTTTCAATCGGGCTTGTAAAACATTCACTTGATTAGCGTTAAGGACTGGTATCATGAAGCCTGAAGCCTGAAGCCACATGCCCATTTAATGGGATAGGTAGTCACTCAGTAGGCAATTCCTCCTATAATGAACTGATTTTAGCAGTGATTTTTGTTAAGGTTTAGTGGGTTAGGTTCAAAATGGGAGCAGTCGGTCAAAACACCTAAAGTGGCAAGGTCCAAGTCACCATAGTGGTACGTTTAGCCATACCAGCTATTTCATTCGATCATTCCATTCGATCATTTTACAGGAGCATCTGTACATGCACTTAACGAATTACTCGGTAAACAAGCACAGCGAGGGTTACGAGAAGTCCAACACGTCCGACACGGGCAGCAAACGCTCGCTCAAGTTCCTCAACGACTACCTACGTAAAAAGGACTACGATGTGGGGTACATGTGGAAGAACATTACGGACATCATCATCAAGACTTTGGTTAGTACGACTTTTATGGGGCTTCCCACGTGATCATGGAAATTGAAAATGGTCATGCAAAAGTCATGGAATTCGAAAAAGTGCCAAGAAGTCTTTTTTTTTTAGGAGTCGTGGATCTTTGCTAATTTCTCTCCTGAAAATGGCTGATTTTGGCCGTATTCTTATAGATTTGAAAAACCATGATTTCCTAGTTTTTATTTAAAATGTATGTTCCAAACAAGGGATGATCAGCTATCTGGGGATCCAAATTTCTTTTCAAAACTCCCTAAAAGGTTGAAGTAACCATCATAATAAAAACGAGCTATACTGTTGTGTTAAGCTCTTTTAGGCAACTTGATTAAATAGGTATTTCGTAAGTCTAGCAAGTTTAATGGGTCTCATTTTCATGATAGGAAATTATTGTGAAAGGCGTCCCTTAAAATTCAATATGGTTTTTACCTGGAAACTGTGACATGGTCCTTTCTTTACTCTGACACCCATAAAAAAGGCATTTGCCGTCCGTCAATCCAGAACACCTTGCTTAAAGAATGTATATTATTATTCTCATTTCGCGTAACTTCATTTCCCGTTGCAGGTGGTTGCTCATCCACACGTGCTGCACGCCTACCGCATGTGTCGTCCGGGCCAGCCACCGGGGGGCGACAGCGTCTGCTTCGAGATTCTCGGCTTCGACATCATGTTGGACCGAAAACTACGGCCTTGGCTACTGGAGGTAGGTTGGGTCTTCTGTAAGATGTAATGTAGTTATAGTATTTTTTGGATAGTATTATACAGGGTTCCCACGCAGGTCCTAAAAGGTCTTAAAAGGTCTTAAATTGATTTTCTCAAATTTAAGGCCTTAAAAATTTGACCTTTTATTAGCTAGAGGTCTTAAAAAGGTCTTAAATGGAATTTTTTGAGAAGTTTAAGTGAAGTAGCCTTGAAGTAACCAAGAAAATTCCAGATCCCACTTTCAACTTATTACACTTAAATTAGATTGAAATCATATGATATATTCTAAAAAAAAATCTTTGCATGCGGTCGGTAGGTCTTAATTATTCCGAATTCTGGTCTTAATTTGGTCTTAAAAAGGTCTTAAATTGGTTTTGAAAATTGCGTGGGAACCCTGGTATAATGCTTGAGTATTGTGAATGCGAAAAAGTATTATAAATATGAGATAAGATGTTAAATTAATCAGGAAGAAAATTGGCATAGATATTAGACTGATGCACAGGATAGTAATGTGTTTCCATCCTTTCTGCTCATCAACCGTATTATGAAAACATTATTCTTTTGTTTATCTGTCTTTTTTACCGTCCGGTCTGTTTAGTTGATTATTTATTAACTTTAATTATATTTGGTGAAAAAGGAAAAATAATGTCCAAGACATTGTTTTATCATGTTTAAACTGAAAAGAAACAACATCTTGACTGATCTTGTTACTATTTGTTTCAGATTAATCGGTCACCAAGTTTTGGGACTGACGAGAAGTTGGACTACGACGTCAAGTCAGGCGTCATGGAGGATACAATACGCCTTCTGAATATAAAGTAAGTTTAACTTGCTTTGGTCTATTGCAGCAGAGAAGGGCTTGGAAATATAAGAGTAAATTTTACAGGACATTTACGTGCAATTAACTTGGTCGAAAGTCTAAAACTCTTTAAGTATATATTATTTAATTGTCTGAAGGAAGGGATGAAAATATTTTAGATATGGAAACACCAAAAAATCTTTTTTATGTAAGTCCTTATTTGTACTGACATACTTCTCTCATGAAAAAATGTAAGAGAGCACCTCCTTTGTGTTTGATTGTACAAAAGTTTAAATTTCAAAAATATTAGAAGAAAAAGGCATTTTTTTAAAAATTAATTACATTTTGAACTCATTGAGGTCCTTCCAAACCGATAAAGTCAATTCTTTTACGATCGGCCCATGAGAACGGAATAAAGGATACGTAAAAGGAGTGAAAACTGAACGTATTTTTTAAATGAACCGTATACTGGTATATGTGAGGTGCATATTGGAGCTATAGGACATGAAGATAATGAGTACTTCACTGCGCCACGCCAAAATGCTGCCTGTCAACTAGTGGTTGTACTCATGTAAAAAGAAAAAAGAAAAACCCCACTTCTGTATAAATGTGCATCCTCTGCATCACTATTTCGTTTGTGTTTCAGACCTAAATGTACTTTAATATTTTCGTGTACCAGAGCTAGTGATAAGCGTAAGAACATGGCGGCCCAGAAGCTGCAGGCCCAGCGCCGGCTGATGAGGCCGACCAAACGGGTCGACAGCGAGGTCTCCGAACTACAGAAAAAACAACAGAGCATGGAGAGGAAGAAGGAAGAGTTGGTAAGACCTTATGTTAGGTCAAGTTAGTTTGTTGTTGTTTTTTTCAAGGTTTTCAAGGGTTATTTTTGTCAAGGTTTCAAGGTTTTCAAGGGTTATTTTTTCAAGACTCAAGGTTTCATCTGCTAGTGAAGTTAGCGCTTAAAGCCTTGTCCATCAGAAGACTCTTAGTTTGATTGTCTCCGCGGTGGTGGCCCTATGAGACAGGGTCCCTACTGCACAGGGAAAACATGGGAAATGGCAAAAATAAATCCCTAACCGGGAAAACATAGGGAATTTGCAAATTTTACCAAAACACAGAGAAAACAATTTCATTTGGCCAGGTTCAATGGTTCCTGATTCTCAGAATATTAGGGATATGACTTCTCGTTGATGGGTGTCCAAATACATTATTTATGCAGAGGCTTTTTAACTTTTGAACAACTTGCTAGAAATGACACAGGGAAACATTGCCACGAGACAGGGAAATCCCAGGAAAAACGCAGGGAATTTGAAAATAAATTCAAGTGTGGACCCTGATGAAAGCGTTACCTCGAAATGTTTTGTTTTGTCATTTTGGGTTTGTTGACATTGCAAAAAAGGGTAAAACAGACCCAGGTGTATTTTATGTAACGGTTTGTAGAGACTCTCATAGGGGGCGCCACCTTCAAAGACATCCCTATAATCACAGAGGGTCAGACTTATATCTCTTTGTAAAACAATCATATTTTTTGGTTTGTTCTAGAAAGAAACATGTATAATTCAGTACATTTTAACAGACATACATAACTACCACGGTGTTAACAGCTCTTTGCAAACAAAGATTTGAAAAATGAAAGATTTTATGGGAAATTTGAGAAAATCAAACAGTTGCTCATTTTATCCAGAAATTGACTGAACGTGTATTTTTCATTTTAAATTAAAGTCCTTAAAATACCACTTATACGCTACTCATGCATTGCTAAGCATTTCAGAAACTTAAAATTTCATCCAACTGATCTAAGTGGTTGTAACAAATATATAAAGTGAATCCTTGCATTTGACAGTATTTTTATTAGAAAAAAAACCTTTGATATTGCAGAAAGACATGTTAATTAGGATACGAAAAGATGCCTCCAGGGAAGACTTTGAGAACCGCAACTGTGGTCGGTTTAAGCGGATCTTCCCGCCCGAGGACAAGTTCCGACGAGAGAAGTACGCTAACCTGATGGCTGACGCCTTTGGAGTGTTCCTCTCTGGCCGAGCAAGTACGCTACAACAAGAGATTCACCGCACCTACAACAACCGACTCAAGGTGTGTAGCTCACTACCAACGTTCATGGAACTTACTATCGTAACATTGACAATGAGTTATTTCATGGAGGAAACCCTTTGATGACAGTATCTAACAATCCAGATTAAATAAACAGAGTTCACCAGGATGTGAAAAATTTATATTTTACCAAAAGGGGTCTAAGATTAAGTCAAAATATTTTGTCAGGACATATCAAAAATCGGTTTGGGTAATTTGTTTTTAAAATGCAAAATTGTACCTTGAAGGGGTCACTCCTCCAAATCTCCAGGCCAATGTCCAAAATTAAGCAGAGAATCATCAAGAGAATTTAAGCATTTTAGAAAAGATTTTGTGTAGCACCCCATCCCCTGTTATGCATAAGGACTTAAGGAACTCCAGTGAAAAAAAACACAAATGTTTTGCACGAAGAGAATATAACCTAATATATTCATACCTAGGATGTTACTCCGCAAATAGCTCTAGCTCCAAAACAGAAGAGCTGTCTCTCTCAATTGCATCTTTGGTTTTTCCGTTTCCCAGGAGGAGGACATACTGGACATGCTCGCTCAGTGCGAGGCTGACGAAGTACCCGGAGGTCGGGGGCCCCTGCAACGACCGCCAAGAGGGCCCAAGGTAAAGATTCTTATGACCGATAACCATATAAATTTACAGAATACCACCCATATATTATCATTAAGTTTCATAGATAAATGTATATTTTCAGCCCCAACACTTAGCTTCAGCTATGATTATATAGTGTTTTCTTCTTGCCCAATCACTACATTGATTTAAAATAGTTGAGGTTTCAGTATTCATTCAGCAAGTTAAAAACATTAATTAGGTCATAATATCTTTATTTTGAAAATCCTTAACTAACCAGATACAGTTGATATGTGAAAAAATAAAATAGCCAAGGATTCAAGAATGATGATGATGAGAAGCAACATTAATTGAACCACAAAATTAGTCGATGGACAACAAGCCAACCCTTTAATTGATCGGATTCAAAATGAGTTCTTATTGTAAATTTCACACGACCTCCCAAGGACCCTTTTCCACCTCTCGGAGAATTACCCAAACTCAGCGTAGGTATTCCCATGTCGTGGACTCACATGCGTGCCAGTCACAAACTGCACGCGTGTTGTACTCTTTTGGTCGGTAGTCTGGGTACTTTGCCCTACTGGTGTTGGTGTAGCAGTCATTCTTGGTGAAAACGTCTCCATGGGCGCAATGATGAAGAATCAAAGTTTAGGTTTGAAAATGCTATGTTTGGGGTTTTTACCCCAGTTTTGATGTAATGAAACCTCCCATATTTCCAAATGATATGCAGCAATACTTCTTGATTTAGGTTACTTTTTCTTAGGAATATTTTACGATTATTTTTCTTCCTCCCTGTTCATATATATTTTATCCGAAATATTTAGGGAGTTGTTGTCACCAAGAATGGCAGGGTGATAAAGGTTTTGCGCATAGCAACAGCCTATAGTGACTCGACCATTGTGAAAGGAGGGAACCGCTGGAGCCATATGTATGAACGCAGGGAGGGTTTCCATGAGCCCACTGAGAATGAAGGCGTCTGACCATTTCCTGCATGTCTCATGGCTGGGAAACCACACGCCCGGGCAGTGTGACAAAGCAAGATGTGACCAAAAATAACCCACATGTGTGCAAGTCATAAATCACTACTTGTGACAGAGCACACATTCATTGCCTTATGCATGTATGTGCAAGAACTCAATGAGGCTGAGTGAACTAGCCTAAACTGTCTCAACTCTTTCTGTGTGCCTCACTGCAGGTGAAACCACACACCAGGGCAGTGTGATGAAGAAAGATTTAAGTTAAAAGAAATGCAAGAAGAACAACTTTTCTGAGCCACTGGGTACCAGCCATAGGTTATTGGTGTACACGCCAGGCACCAGCAGCCAAGAAAGTTTCTGGCATGCTACTCTGATTCCTATAGCTGGTACCCAGCAGTGCAGAAAAGTAGTTTTAATTGTAGGGACCCAAATAAACTTTGTGCACTTCAAAATAGCATCTGCAGGTCAAGGAATGCATTTATAGTTTTATGTATGAACTCGAGGTGGCTGAGTGAAATACCCCAAACTGTCTCACCTCCATCTGTGCCTCACAGCATGTGAAACCACATGGCAGGATAGTGTGATGAAGCAAATTAAACACCAAACAACTGTGTGAAGCCACTAAACCACCAGATATTAGATCAATCTGAGCAATTTGACATTTGATGTTCAAAGCTACAAAAGTTTACCTCCAGTCAATTGTTTATCGATTTTTTAAATCCGGATGGAATTGAATTGAAAATCCAAGTGGTTTATGAAAAAAGTTCTATGTTTTTGACACAAAAATCGACACTCATTATAAAGAATATTTCAATTGCGATGGATGTGCTCTTATTTTTAAGTTAAGTTAAGACATCAGTGAAACTTAAGAAGCGACCCATGTTTTTTAATGTTTTCAATAGTGCACTTGATATGCTATTTGACATACTTAAATACCTTTTTGATATGATACAACAATATTGTTATGAGGCGGCAAGGCTTTAAGATCAGATACAGGCTTAGATCACCTTAAGATCTTATGCCGCCGAATTCCCCTTTCGTCTATACGACAATCGGTGACGCGTTTATGTGTAACATTCGATGAGATGATCATTCCTGGGCTTAAATAACCACATATTTGGGCTTATTTGGGCTTACATCGCAGAGATTTTGATATATCAAACATATTGGCATAGTTAAAATATTCCAAATTGGGCCAAATAAGACATTCAAGCCTGGAATTATGATCGTTACGGTCCCCGGGCGCAGCAGCCGGCTTTCATGGTGAAGAAGGAATGAATCTGGGTCAAAGGTCATCAAATTTGCAGACCTATTTGACAATGAAATCGGTCGATCTAGCTTTAGTTTTTGATATACACAGATAGATTTGGATACATAGATAGGTATCTCATTGTCCAGAAATTCATAGATTGCGAAATAACGCGACAATTTGCGCAAATACATCGCGCCATTTTCTTGGTCTTTCGGTCTCCGCCCCACCGCTTGACACTGTCACACGGCCGGGTAGAGTCGCCGCGGTCGGACGTGTTGGCGGGAGGCTGCTCTTTCGCCGCCTGGATACCTGGATTACGGCGGTATCTGATGCTTTCAATATATATATCTTGACGTCTGGACCTCCTTAAACGCATACAACGCATTGCCATCGACAATTCAGGCGTAAACCATGCGTTCGTATCGAAGGGAAAACATTGGATCAATCGGACACGTGGGGTTTGACACTGTCAGACCGCTCGGGGCAGGCGCCCGGGTTGGACCTTTCGGCGGGAGGCTCCTCTTTCGCCGCATGGATACCTGGATTACGCCGGTATCTGATGCTTTCAATATATATATTTTGGAGTCTGGACCCCCCTAAACGCATACAACGCATTGACAATTCATGCGGGAACCATGCGTTCGTATCGAAGGCAAAACATTGGATCAATCGGACACGTGGAGGCCTCACACTGTCACTGTCATGGCGTCAACCCTTCGCCGGGTTCTCTCCCCACACGCCTGCATCGATACATTGAACTCAGGAAACCTGGATGACATTGGACTAAAAGCATTAATTGTGGACAATATACCCAATCAGGACTCAGGCTGTACAGGTAGGTTCATATCTTTTTTCCAGCATTTGAAATTATATATCGTAAGGGTAGGCGAAGGGGCCTAAACTACGCCATTGGTCGGACTCGCACACTGGCAATCTGAAAAATAATTATTTAGACCTTATTAGGCCTATCAAAATGAAATCCATGTATATATCTATGTTCTCCTATATATCAGGGTCCTATATATCATATGGTTTGAATATTGGGGCCTGGAAACGCTTGCAACAATATTTTACAGATGGTATGAAAAAATGACTGGACTCAGGGTCAGATAGGCTAGGCCTAAGCCCCCTCCAACACTGTCAATGTATTATGAAGGCTCCGAAAGCAATCATTTATGATCCAAAGATTAAAAGATTTGAGAAATTGTCACTATAGTGTCATTTTTTCTTACCTACCATCGAAATATTAAATCTGAGTTCTGATATGTCTAGGCCTAAGTCACTGTCAGTGTCTGAATCATTCCCATTCAATGTTAAAACATAGGCGTCACACTGTCAATAAGTTCTCCGGTGCTGTCAGTGTCACACAGATTTAAGATTTGAATTATTCAAAGATTAAATTATTTGTGAAATTGACACTATAGTGTCAGTTCAGACCTACCACAATAAATTACACATTAATATTATTAGGCCTAGTTCCGCCGCCTCATCTGTATCAAAGCTGGAAGATTTGATACTGTATAAAACATTTTTACTATATATTACATTAAGACATTAAAACATTAAAACATGCCGCCGAATTGATCAGTATGGCTAGACGTTTGGACTTGTTTAATGTACATGAGACTTTTGTTGAATATAATTAAGTATCCCCTTTGACTTAGTTGAATCCTTTGTTAAGATACCCCATCGCTTGTTTCTCCCCCGATGCAGATGCAGCTCCTACCACCAGTATGTGTTCAATTTTTGCTCGCTGACGCTTTTGCTTAAGTTGTTGCCTCAGCTTATTTTACACTTTTTATTCCAATTTTCAATACTGAAGACACTATCAACTCAAGGGACACATTTCCACAACTGAGTAGATTAATCGAGCATATTCTGATAAGTGTCTTGTGAGAAGTGATTACGTCCTTCACAAAACGTAGTAACATCATTGCAAGTACATCAAAGAGGGCTTGTAAGGTGTTGATACTTTTTGTGACATAATCATAAAGAAATCCCTTGCCATGGGACACCTATCAAAGTTGACCTGATTAGCGTGTTCAGTAACCAAAAATTGACCTTAAACTTGGACAAAATCTCTTGCGTCTGGTTTCAATAGAAAGAATAAAAGCGATGACCATTATGGTTCCTTCCTCATTTTTATTCTGCATTTGGAAGACCTTTGTATTTTGTTTTTACAGTAATTGGTTAATTTAGTAACTAATTCAGTTTTCAAGAAGTCAGACTAATATAGAGGATATAAACTACATCCAAGGTGTTTTGGTTGGCTATTGTCCATAAATAGCATGAAAACAAAGGCAGTCTTAATTTAGATAAATCATTCCCCTAAAAAAAGATAAAAAGGGAAAAAGGGCATTGGAAATTAGCCTTTAGGTATTATTGAAGTGGCCTCTATGTTTTAGACACCCAATTTCCCATTTGTCCAGTGTCCCCCATGCCATACACCAGAAATCTTTTTACCATTTCTCCTAGTATTTTGGATAGAAGCTTCTATAAATTTTGCAGCAATAGGCATTTTTAACACAGAAACTTCAGTTCCAGTTCTCCATATATATCATTTTACGCTTACAGTTGATATAACAAAATATAAAGCTTTGCAGCCATTCCTAAAGCTTTGCTATAGCTTTGTTTAATTTACTCTAAAGCCATACCCTTCACTTGCGGTAAGTGGTGTACTTAGTTAAGTATCTTATCTTTCGAGGGAAATTACTACTTTGTAATTGAGAGGGATAAGTTCTACATGTATACAGTCCTATGTCAAACCAGAGTAAACTCCAGCTTGTATGGGCCCATATTCCTGTAACTGATAAGGGTTATAATGAAAACCAGCCACTTATATTCTCCAAGCATACCTAGCATAAAAACTTCTGAAATGATAAAAAAAAATTAAAAAGTATATTATGATCAGCGTCTCATGATCAGTGAATTTCTCTGCCACAAGAAAAATGTTTACACCTAACAGATCCACTACGAACTTATTTTGCAATGATGTCTATATTTTTTTATGACAGATGAAAGCACTAATCATGGGGTATTGCCTGATTCACCCATTTAGTAAGAAAATATAGGCCCTTCGCTTCAAAAATTAAATGAATTTTTGTCCCAACCTTATCAACCACCATTGTTAGCATATAGCAGGCCCTAAGCAGGTATCCACACATCATTTCATGATGTTAAATTAACGGCTTTGTCAATAAGCCTTCCCTATAAATCAAACACAACAGCTGCATCACAACATAAGCCCGTATTCCACATACTGATTTTGCTGCCAATTTAAAAAAATCAGTAGTGAGAATAAACTTCAAATATAGACATGTTATACATTACTTGAAAGGTCTCAGCATTCTCTTTCGAATGATACATAGGATGTAATGTCTCTTGCCATATTCTCAAAGAAAATCAAACAAATACAAAATCAGCAACATTGAAATTGGTATGTGGCATACGGCATTTAGTGTTTGGGACATCCCCATAGACCTTCAATTAATTTACAAAAGCCTCACTTTAAGGGCCACTGACCAATATGAAGTAGTCCAAGGGTTCATTATAGAAAAAACCACAAAGGGACTGGTGTGTTTGACATAGAACTGTATATTTCTTGTGATGCAGTCATCATCTTTGTCAGGCTGGAGGGGGAACTGTTTCCTGAGCATGTTTCTGATGATGTTGTATACGTAAGAGTGCTGATTATAGTAGAAAGCGTATAAAGCGTGCTTCACTTGTTGTGACGACTTGTTCTTTTCTACCAATGTCAAGGGGCATTTGTCTGAGTGCAGTGTTGTGTATACAGTAAAATGTTTGTCATATTGTCAAATGAATAAGTTCACAATCTATTGTAAATTTTAAATGAGCTAAGTTTAAACTTGACCCGAGGTATTCCTGTAGTTTTGATGGTTGCATAACTTCATTCCTAAAAAGTAAATAAAATAAATCAGAATTAAATTTATAATCCATGGCTGTTATACTATGGAAAAGATTGTATACCAAATATTTGTTAATCATTTAGGACTATATGTATGTGTGTGTGTTCATATTTTCTCCAGCTATATGAATATCTGCCTATATGTTCTGTTCTCTTTTGATGTGTTATCTCACATTCCTTGTGGGGTTTAAGACATTTATAGATTGAATAACAGGAAAATACCACCAAAGGAATGAAACTGGAAAAGCAAAAATATGTGATATCTTACTAACATTCCAGAGAAAATTTTGTGATAAATAGGGTAACCGTGCGATTGGAAATTCCCCGCTAAATGAATGAGAAAGAGAAGTATTTTTTATGGGCGGCTAAGTACTGATCATAGTTTATCTCTGTTACATGCCAAGAACCAGTAGCAGAGACATTTACATTTATAACCTGTGGATGTTACCCAGTGGCCCAGAAAGGTGCTTCACCTCCTCACTGTTATCAGACAAAGATCAAGATAACAGATGTTCAGGATCATCTAACTGAATGGCCAACTGTCATTATGGTTTAACCTTAACATAAAACATGCACTTCATTAAGTTCCTTTTTGCTTCTCTCTTATAAACAGCCCCTTAGTAGTATGCCTGTCCTGGAGCGGAACCGGCCTCGTGACTCGGAAGATTTGGAAGATGATGATGAAGATGAAGATTTAGAGGTTGATGATTCCCGAGCGGGCTCCCCTGGTGCACGACACTCTGCAGGTCAACTGAGGTCAAGGCCAGGGTCACAGTGGGGTCAAACCTCGCGACCCGGGTCAGGGGTCAGACCAACCTCGGGTCGAGCAGGGTCAAGGATAGGGTCAGCTACTCAAAGGTCCAGGTCGCTGCCACGCCCTCCAAGTTCCAGGAGTGGGTACGGTCTGGTAAGTGGCAAGGAAAGTGGTCGAATAAGGGCTGCATGTTGAGGCAAATCTTAATTGTAATCCTGTATGGTACCTAGTACAAGTGCTATTAGGGTTTTTTTTATCTTCAAAGGAATATATATGGTTATATACACTCCTAACAAGAACTGAGGAAAATAAGAAACAATGTTTGCACAGTTATGGGAAAACAGTATAGAATGCTAGTTCTATGGAACCTAGAATAATTGTTAGGTAAATATCAACCCAAATGCACTTGATAGACATGATCCTTCTTGTTACTAGTGTGCTGTAAATATTCTTAACCAGCATGCTGGAGACCAGTGAAACCTTTGACTGAAAGTTAAGATATCACCTTCTTAGCATGATCAACTGCATCATTGTTAGTTCTTTTCTTCACCCCCAGGAGGACATGATGTCGGCGGCCCGTGAGCGGGAGAGGGAGGAAGAGCTTACACAGCGCACCCTAGTGGCCCTGAACGACATGAGGATCAAGTTCCCCGGGAAAACAGACGAGGAGGCTGAATACATACTAGACAAAGTATGCGGAACTTTCCTCATATACTAGGATTGATGCATTGTTTCCCTTTACTTTAGAGATGTCATTTTACAAACCTTTCTGGATTTTCGGATCTTTGATCAGTTCACTTTAAAAATGAATTTTACTTTTCTGTTTTCTGGATCACAAGTTTCATATTCTAGAATATTTCTATACAAATTAGGGACCTTTTAGATACAAAATTAAACTTTTTTTTAATAGCTTCTCCCTTTAATACTTGTTATAAAAAGACTTTAAAAGGTTTTGAACTATTTATTTGGTCTTAAATAGATATGAATTGAAATTATATGAAATCTATGTGCAGCCTCACAGATATGTAAAAGTACTGTGGCATTTGATTCTACTAAGACCTAACTCAAATGCATTCCAATAAGATTTGTATACACATAGATTATACAATGCTTAATTTAAACAAGCTTCTTACTTTTTTTCCAGTTACACGAGAACTGGAAGTTCCATAAACCTAGAATAGCTTCATATTGGCTTGTAAAGCTGGATTCCATAAAGCGAAGAAAGGTAAGGCCTCTTTCAATCTGGTTACGCACCTAGGAATTTGAATATCGACATGGTCCTGACATCGACGCTTCCTGTTCCCCATACAGTCAACCCCTAGGGCTGTATTCAGGGTCCCCTTAACTCAGTGAAAACAAGGAAAATGGGCCAAAGAAATCCCTGACAGGAAAAAAGGGGGATTTTCGCAAATTTTACCAAAATACAGGGAACTACATTTGGCCAGGTTCTGAAATTCCTCAAACTCAAAATACTAAGGATTTGACTTCTTGCTCTTGAGTTGTCCAAATTTCTTCTACATGTGAAGGATTTTAAGTTGAACACTTGCTGGATTCGACACAGTGAAAAATTGCCACAAGACAGGGAAATCTCAGGGAATTTTAAAGTAGAATTTGAGCAGGGACCCTATGTAGTGCTCAGTTATTGTCTACAAATACAAGAAGAACAGGCGGGAACATCCAAGTATGGCCCTATAACCCAGAGGGGATGGTCACTGACCGTAGGTGTGGCCTGAGGTCTGTGAGATCCCCATTGGTCGTACGGCCTACCAAAAATGTCCCCAATTATTCTATATCTTTTTCTTTTTGTTTTGCTATTATCAAACCATACTCAATTACATGAATTGATCTTCCGTATAGATAGTTAGAACAACAATTGCAAAAATAAACATACAGATACATGAATCAGAAACGTTGCCTTCGATGTAGCTATTTTAAGCATCCAATCTTGACAAGGAGTAAATAATATTCATGTTTAGTCACAACATAATAAGGTCAGACAGTTTCATCACGGATATGAAGTACAAAGGATGAGATGATTTTTTTTTCACCCCGGGTCTCTGATGTTGTATGGTATAAGGGTTCTGCCATGCTACATTTACTTTGTTTGTTAAACCTCAGGTTATCGACATTGTACGGTCTAATGTACGTGCCGTGCTCCAGCGAACGTGGAAGTGTTCTGACGTTGAGTCATTACGACTGTACAGGATCTTTACTCGAGTGTTCAACCGCCTCCTCTGGTCTCACGGTCAGGGCCTTTGGAACTGCTTCCAAACCTCCGGATACACTGAGTATGTATTTCATAGCTTTCTGTGGATTTACTTTGAGGCCATCTGCTAAATATATCACATGTTTACATGTTATCTAAAGCCAACCCCGTTTACCATTTAAAACAGATTTGAATTGAATGCTGTTAAATCAATCCAATTGAAAATTTGTCAGACATGATCAAAACTGACTGACGTATTTGCCTCATATGTCAGACCATTTATAGCTTGATAAAAAATGGTAAAATTCACCAATTTTATAAAGTTATCAAAAAGTTTTAAGTGCTCATATCAAAAGTCACTAGACTAGTTTGGCCACAAAGCATTGCCTGTATATTTGTTAAGTGAAGATTGTTTAGTAACTCATCATTCAGTATGACCATTGGAGGTAAAAGTAACAACATCCTTCAAACCATATAAGATTCAACACTACAGTCTTTCATTATGTCTCATTTCCCCACTTACAGCAATTCTTGGGAGACCATCTTCAGCAAGAGCACAGAAGTGTTGACACCTGCTGAGATGGCATGTTGCCGTAGAATCGTTCAGCTGTGTCGGGACTGTCTCCTCATCGTCTATCAATTTGCCGCAGAAGCTAAGGGCGCTCCTGCCCACCCTGTGGCTCCACAAGCGGGCGAGCCCGGTTCAGGCGCAGACCCCTCCCGACAACCCCGGTTGGTAGTCTCTAGGCACTCTGATCCACCTAAGTTTCATTCGTTTAATTTGTCATACTGTGAAAAGCACAGTTTTCCCCTTGCATGTTCTCAATAGAAACAATCATCATTACAAATTATCATTTACTTGTGATCCATAGATATGTATGTAATATCTGCATAGGTTGCTTATGATTTCAGTGTATAATCATGTAAACTACCCAACAAACAAACAAATAATGTAATTTTTATTTTCAAATCCTGCATGTTTATTTTTAGTTGATCCCTCCTCAGTAAATTGAAAATAAGTTGATCATCTAGTTTGACAGTTTTAGATAAAATATTGAATTCTGTTACATTTTTCTCAGTTTACCATCCCTAAGAGTTGAGTTGATGTAAAAGTAATTTGTATTAATTGCATTAGGACTTCATCGTCCAATTACCAAGATTACATCTCAGATATGGTTTAAATACATGAAAGGAAAATGGAAAATAACATCTGCTAAGCAAGATACATTGCATCCTGCTTACCAAAATGCTTTATTCTATGCAAATCCCTTATTTTCTGTTTGTTTTGTTTTGTTTTCATTTTTGGGACCCCAAGCAGTCTGTATAGTGCTCTAGTGTTGAACCAGCGGGAAACAAACCGCCTGCGCTACGCTTTGGGGCTGCCCATAGACCAGTGGGGCAGGCTTGGCGACAGATAGACGCTCAGTCCCCCGATATGTGTGAAGGCAAATATTAGTCATTATAGACCTGGGAAGGCAGACCCACCCTGTAACAATTACATTAGCCTAGACTCAAATGCCTCCTACACAACATGATTGATTTCCTGTATTTTATGTCACCAGCAATTTTTATCAGGTACAATATTTTGGTCTTACTATCCATTTCACAAACTGGGATCCCTTTGTTTCTTTTTGTTTGAGCATATTTTGAATATATTTTGTATAAATCCTATTGGTTGACTCACAGTTTTCTCTGCAAATTTTGTCTACTTTTCTACTGTGTGTTAAAATACAGGAAATCAATTATCCCTGAAAACAAATATACCCTTTTCCCATTTAGCTCCCCCACCAAACACTATTGGGCTTTGGTTAAGAAGTCCCTCTTAGATTAGGGGAATCATTAATTTTCTTTGAAAATTCCCCATAACTTTCTATATTTCTGTCCCCAAAGTCTGAATTAGGTTGTTCACTTCTGTTTCAGGAAATTGGTAAATGTGCGATACAACTCAACAAAACTTTACTTTATAGATTGGAGTATTATGTTTGCACAATTGTTAACTTAATTTGCCATAAATTGCCAATTTTCTTTCTTTTGAAAACAAAACTAGATTTGAATAACCTTTTATTAACAAGGTTTGTCTCCCATAAAGGATCAGCCCATATTTGTATCATTGTTGCCATGGTAACATGACTTCAAAGGATATACTTGAGCTATTGATGTTTTAACCCTTTGCCACCTAACATTCAATAGGCTGTATTCCAGTAGCAGAGTCCTAATCATGATTACATAGATATGACAGAATCACAAATTAAATATAGTCTTTTTCTAAACTACTAAGATGAACATGAAAATGATGTCTGGCATTTGTGCCTGACATTTTGGTGTTAGAAATAATGATTTTGAACCATAACTGCCAGCTGTTAAGATCTAGCTCATGGAATGCACGCTTAACCTACCTTGAGTGATTTCTGCCTCCGCTTCATTATTTTTTCATGCTGCCGCTGAAGCAGTAAATTATCCTGACCCACTCTTAGACTGAACTCTATCCCTCAGGCTTCCTTGTCTAGAGCACTTCCAATATGTACCTTGGGTGTTTAAGGTTTAGTTACATTTGATTGTGTTAACTGTGTATGACATTTTCCCTTTCTTAACAGATGGGGTGTGTATCTTAACATTGCTCTTCAAGAGAAAGTTATCAATGTAAACTCAAATAAATGATTTATGTAAATATATGAAGCAGTCATCATCTAATACTAAACATTGTATTATCATAATAATCATTTTCACCAATATTATCTTTCACAGTAACAGAAAGGCTTGAGTGTGGCTTTCTTTGAAATGGATATATACTTCTGATCCAGCTACCTAAGAACTATTGATAATAACACAGTTTATTTAATACTTCACAATAAATATATTCTTACTCTGGGGAGACATCAATGTTCACTAAAAACAGGCATGGAAATTCGGGTCAGCTTTGGCTTAAGGTTGATGTAACAACCTGTTGAAAAATTTTGACTTCTGAAAAATCTCTACTGTTAACCCAAAAGGAAATACATGGAAAGAAATTTCAATATTTACAAGTTGATGAAATTAAGGAAGAGAGAGGTTAAATTTGAAATTGAAATGGCAAGTTATTTTCCAAAGGCTGATTTTATATAGACTTTGTGTGTTGCTGACTCAAGTCTCTATGTAAAGTATGGTGGATTCCAACCGTGTAAGCTTCTCTCCTTATAAATGTTCCAGTGGTTGCTCATATTAACCCGCTGCTCTCCATTGTACCCCACAGACCACCCTCAATAGGTGAGAAGCAGGGCGGAGGGTCGTGGCACAGCAACCTGGCTGTGAGCCAGCGCCTCTCGCGGCTCTACCAGTCGCGGTCCCTCAGCCTCAACAACCTCCACAACCAGCAGCAGCCCAACGCCCCATCGTGACAGGGGCCAACTCCCCCTGGTGGCCAGGACCACAGACAGGCAGTGCTGCCCCCTGCAGGCAGCAGTCTGCACCTGATGCCTGGTCCAGACAAGCAGTTCTGCTCCGCCAACAAGGACTACTACGGCAAGTGAGCCGTATTTGACGCCAACAATAGAGCGATGCATAATCAATTCTTGAGGAAGAGTTAGAATAAAGGATACTTACATGAAAAGACATGAATATTGGGCACCAGCATTTCGCTTCCCAATGGAACACAAATGACCTGTGTTCTGTCCGTAAAGAAAAACAACATAAACCCATCCTCTTGAATTATCTGATTGATGCGTACTGAGCATTTCATTGGCGAAGGAACTCATGAAAGATTTGGAGTGTGTATTCATAGAAGTATTTCAAGGCATTCAGGATTAAGGAGCTGGATTTCCAAGAAGAGATTATCTGTTTTTCTGATGCAATGGGTTTTGAGAGGGCAGATATTCAGCTCTTAATTGTAACTGCCTATCCTACATATCTTAAAAATATAAAGGTTCAGAAGGATAGATTGGTTGAAGGAGAGCAAACTGCTTGCAGAGTGAAGATGGCATGTCAAGATGGCCTCGGCTAGTCTGCAGGTAACCGCATATTAGCAAAACCTTACCTGCAGGCTCAGGACTTATCGAGAAAACTGCTGCAACAAAATATATGCACTTCGGCATTTGGAGATGTCATTATAAACTGCTGCATAAATTATCTATTTTAAATAGACTATGGGTACCAGTTCAAAAATACAGTATTCCTTAAAGGAACTGGGATTTAAGACTTTGTATTTGATACTCATGAGTTAACTTAGATATGTTCATGATAATGTGTTAGTTGTGGTCTGGGCAACAATGGCCTTTTAACCTGAAGCATTAGGTGATATCTCATTTACTATTTGATTCTTAACATTACATAGTACCTATTATTTTGCTGTCAAATTATTTGTGATATGTGCAGTAGAAGTGCATTTTAATGTTACTCCTAAATTGGTTTTTGATGTGGTCAGTGTCTACAGGGCTTTGCATATTGAAAAGCTCTTAATCAGTTTTTACAAGGTACCTCTTATGAAACAGAAAGCCAGGGTTTAAAGGACAGTTTTTGATTAATAGTATCATTTAATTCTCCCAACCACAGATAGCCAAGTTCCTTCGTTTTACCTGCTGGTCAGCGGAGGTCAGGATGCTTAAGCATCCTGGATAAGTATTTGTTAATCACAACATTATTTGTAGTTTAACATGATGAAAAAGTAGCATTCTGTATCTTTGAGTTGGTATATGAATGTTTTGCAAGCTTATTTTCTAATGTCTGAATTACAGATATTATAGATTTTGTATATTTCTGTGTTTTTTTCTATGGTTTTGTAGACAAAATTAGTCCAAATTGACCTGGAGGTACCTCAAGCCAGCTATCTGTGTACTGGAGAATTGAGAATCTTACTGTGATTGAAAGATGACTAAGTTATGTAATAGTACTTAGCAGGGCTTGTCAAAAACATTGTATTTACATATCAGAATCTTTTAAGGGAAAGTGGAAAATCCCCTTTAAAAAAGGACAACCAATGATTGTCATTATTGTAAAATGAAGGAGACAGTCGGGTCTGCTTTAGAAAATAACTATAAATGCAGGGGTCAAGCCATTTATTTTACCTCTATTTTATGTATTTTCCATACATATAAACGTGCTCAATGTTATTTTGGTATGCAAGCAATAACTCTCATTTCATCTCACAATCAGTCATTTGTTGCCGTCCGCTGTTAGAGATTCGTAAACTGTGATATACAAGTTATCTTCATTCCACCCCATTGGACAACATTGAGTATTGATCAGGGTGCTTGCCCATAGCTTACATTTGTTCTCATTTATACTTCAATTTCTTCGATATCTAAATCTTATATCGCGAGCCTTCCATGTAGTGCATATGCACCAAGTGGGGGGTGTTGAAAATGTTTGAAATGTGCATACATATTTAATGGAAGGCCCCTTATCATTATCATAAAAGTGACAAATTCCTCAATGGGAATATATATGTATCAGCCTTTCCAAAAATGAGTTATACACCAAAAATTAAACCTAGTCACAAACATGGACAAGCATCCTGAGTTAGTTTTCCCACTGCACACCAGGGCTCACATTTACATAAATTAATATTCTGACCAATTATTAATCAGTATGTTATGATAAGCGTCTCAAATTAGCAATTCTCCGTTATGATGGGTCACACCTTACAATTCATCTTAGATAACAAGGTTATTTTGCAATGATGTCATTACCTTTTGGGGCCAGTGGAGTTGCTTATCATGAGATGCTAATTATAACACGTCAATTGATTATAGTTTTTTTATAATGCCTGTTTGGCATCATCAGTCGTGGAAATATGGGCCCAGCATTCATCCAATTTGTAGAGTTCATTGTCCGTAGTCCTTCACCCTTCTCCGTCCCAACTTATACACGTTATGTGATATATACACCACAGGTTATTTACACATGTTACGCTCGAGGAAGATTACTATCAGATAACTGATAACTGTTGTAAGGACAGTTTTTTTAATACTGATATGGTGGGAGGCTACTTTATATTAGATAAGTTATTTCTTTTCATCTTTAATTTCAATGAAATGACATGCTTATTGTTTTATATCATGTGATCAAAGTCTCAACTATTTTTTGGGGGTCATTTTACTCAACCTTTTAGCCAGAATATTCTTTATAAAGCTGGTATTCTGTGATTATAAATCATTAGCCATTATTTGCATGCATACAGACAATGGTGATTTGGTAAAATGCCTCCGATCATTATCTTAGTACCACCGGTAGACTTTTGTTCTAGACTTGCATTTGATTGCAAGAAAATCAAGCTTCATCAAAGTTTTATGCTTTTGCAGGTTATCATTTCTACACATTATTAGAGAAAACAAGACAGTTCAAATGTCAAGCAAATATTGAACAATATTAACAGAGCTGTACAAACATCAGTATAACCCAGCAGAAAAGCCTGGAAACTCAAAATACAGAATTTGAGTGAACACTAAACCATGTGAAAGTTTTGATAGAGTGGTCCAACATTCTGCTGACTAAGTTCTGATATTTTACAGACATATCTGAAAGTGGTATATAAAATAAATAAATGCATATAGCTCATTGGCTGTTTTCATCTTTATATTCAATATTTAAACAATGTTTAAATGAAGTCCACTAATAAGGATTATCTAGAAGAACATGTTTTTACTCATATTAAGGAAAAACATGAATACACAATTTCTTTTTCAATTATTCATCTACAGAATGGAGAACATGTTTTGTGTATGTCTGCAAGAGCATTAGGACACACACAGATTTTACGGAGAACATTTAAGAAAAGGTAAACGACAATAATCTCCACGTTTGTTAAGAAAGTCAAAGGTAATTGTTCCAGTTGTGTAATATGAGGTGATATTAGCAGAGTCTCACGACTTGCTTCACCACTAAAAATGTAATAAAAACGGTGAACGCATCTGCTTGACTGTCATTTATTTGCTGAAAATATTGCTTAGAACAGAGATCTGGGAAAAAGGGCGCAAGCAGAGACCATGTATATATATATATATATATATTTATATATATATATATATATTATATACATATACATATATATTATATACATATACATATATATTATATATATGTGTGCATGTCTCAACACACAGAAAGGATACTCCGTGACGGAATTAAGCATTAAAGAGGATGTTTCTAGCTTTCAAATGATACCATGAAAATCAAAATTGGATAATTTTCAAGGAAGTAGTTATTGATCACAGGGCTGTCAGTCTTCATGAATTGGCTGAAAGCCCAGATGTTGAATATTCATCAAAATATTGAATTTTAGTAATACAAACATATTTTCTCCATAAATTAACAAAAATCCCTAAAAAGCTATTATGTGTATAACTTTTGATCAACAAAGATAATATAGTCAAGTTTGGACTGATAATATAATCAAGTCATGTTTTTCCAAATGGGTTACAATTTTTAACAAAATTTGCAAAATATTGGCTCTAATGCAGGCAAAGACTTACTATATCACCCCCACCCCCCTTCCTTTTCAAATTCTTGGACCTGCCCCTGTACAGGGTCTGATTAAGCAGAACTGTTATGTTCCTGAATCTACAATGCAGCAAATTAAAGCCAGCAAATGATGCGTCCAGGCGTCAAAGCAGGGCCTTTAACACCTTTTTTGGGAGTCCCTTGTTATATCTATATAGTACTGAAACTATTGGTGGAGACTCCCTCAATCAGTCCTGTCTTTAGTATCTGATTATCTTTGTTCTTAATGACTGGTTACACAATCTCATGATCAGCTGTTGAAGGGCATTGTCCTACAATGGTCATTAGTGTCAGGCAGTTTGAGAAGTCAAGAGTGGGTTACATAACTACTGCCTGAGCCAAACTGCCCTCATCCCTCCACATTAGGACCTCCAATGTCTCCTGCAGGTGGGGAGGTCTAGGTGGGTGAGTGATAGGTCACTCAGTACTGGGTGCAGGGACCCTCCCTGAGTTGTGTGCAGAAATGGTGGTGGTGGTCAGTACTCGTAGCCCATATAGCCTTCAGGTTGTAGGAAGGCCTTCAGTTTATTGGGGACAACCACCACTCATGCATGAGCAAAACTTTGTAGCTCTTTTGCTTCTTGTTTGTCCATTGGACCTGTCAAACTTTTATTTTGCCCTCAGCGACCTTTAATGACTTTTTTTTTCATTTCAAATGACTGATAAGCGTAAAAATATGTTAAAAGGACAGGAAATTCATAAAGAATCTGGACTGGAAATTGTGAATCTATGAATAATTATGCATTTCAATGGTAATGTCACTCATTTTAATGTATAATGAATGTCTCAATTTTGTTTTTCAAAATATTTATGTAGCCGGACCCATGTATATACGGACGAACAATAGTCTTTTAGTAGTTAACTGATGTTTATTAAAAAGTGTTGGTTCTTCAGTAAAGTTGTAGATACATCATAGGCACCTTGGATAAACACCTTCGGTAAACACCGTGAAAACTGTAATGAAAAATTGTGTCTTTTAGTACAAAACAGCTCTCACACTTGGCTATCTGAGTATCATAATATTCACAGAATATACTTTAGAACTTGCTTTATGACATTAAATGTCTTTATAGTGACAATACAGTCACAGGTTTCCTGTACTAGAAACTGCACTTTAACACACTAAGATATAAACTACGCGCGTAAAATAAATGGTTTTACCATGAAATATCATACTAAATTACCATGGGCATTTATTTGGCCCTTATAAGAGTCAGTAGTCACAGATCTTAATTTAAACTGACATAAATCCTACATAGATCTTACATAGATTTGCCTTATATTTGGCACACACAGATGGTCAATAAAGTGCTCAGCACAAATTCTACATGGCTGGCAGACAATAATACTACTCATTTGGTAGTAACTAACTCTCATGCATATATATTAGGCTGACACTAGATGATAACATTATAAACCATATGTAGGTCACAGATTCCTGGCCCAAACTTTAGCTTTACATCTCAATACAGAGCATGTCAATCAATATTAGGGGGATTATACAATTCAGGGCATACATCATTTTTGTTAGACATACCTTATTGCGCCGTACATAGGTCTGGATGGTTAGATTTCTTGGTTTTGATCCTACATTTTCAGCAATGGAAGCCCACTCCATGTGTTGTCATTTTCCCTCTCAAACCATAACTCTATAGTTTCTTATTTCCATACCAAAGAAAGTACAATAATAATCTTGGTGAGACTACTCATAATTATAAACATACAATATTTGTATTTAAACTAATCGAGTAGAATAATTATTCAAAGTCTGAAAGTCAAGTTTCACAAGTAAATACCAATGTGGCTAACTCTGCTTCAAAGTAAACATGGCTGCCAGTGACTTGTACTCCTCTGTCACTGCCTAAGTGAAAGCATGGATTATCAAAATACAGGGGGAAACACTACCTGAAAACTACTTTTATAGTCTTATCTAGTATTCTGGAGATCACTAAGGTAGGTTTAACCCAGAAAATCGGACTGGCAAAGTTGTAGTTCGCCAAATTCCTCTATTATCGCTCGGCAACGCGATCGCCGATACAATTTATAATCATCAGAGGTAGCATTTGTGAAAAACATAAGTGGAGTTTCTATGAAATAGAGGTTTTGAAATCCTGTCTACAGCCTTGGAGAGCATCTTATTAACTTCAATCCAAATAGTGAAATTAATGTTTAATCCTTTTAGGTAGTAGCATCAAGCAGAAAGGAACATAGTTTTGGTCTAATTTCTGGATTTGTTCGATGTAGTTGCTTTGCTTGACGGAGAGTGTGTATATATATATATATATATATATATATATATATATATATATATATATATATATATAAGAGAGACTTATAAAAATTCACATGATTAGCCTAATCACTGAAATCAGTCTTTGTCTTTGGAATAGAAACAAGATTAAATCTAGATACAGGACCATAACTTTAGTAAGAAACTTTCAAACATCGCCCCCCTTTACAGAGGTACAAGTACTTCCCAACCCCAGGAAGGCGAACCCGGGCCTCCCATGCTGAAGTCCAGCACCTTACCCATTAGGCCACCACTGAGGGGGCTGTGGCAGGGGCTCCAGTGAGGGTATCAGAGGTCCTTTCACTCAGTGCTGGTGTTTTGCCTTGTACTTAATAGTGGCATGTATGAGTAGAGATACCAGCATTTATCTCAACTGGCACTCTGCCTCTAGCTCTGACAATGGTAACTAGCACTGAACAGGTGGGGCTTGGTGTAGATTATCAGCAATACTACAGAAAGTAACAACCAAAGTGAGGTTTAAGCGTAAACTTGTGGGAATAAAGTTCGAGGAAATCCCTGGTTGATCAACAAGTATGTAATTTGATCAATGATGCTGATATTTCATAACACATTCGCTCATCATCACCTTTGTAATCACCATTTAATGTGTATCCCTTGCATCTGGAAGAACACCTAACTGGCATTTGAAGCTGCAATTAAAAAAAATTCAATAGACACTTACACCAGGGGCCATATTTTCGAAACTGATTTCAATGATAAGTCTGATCATAGGAATTTTGATTAGTATTTTATTCATATCTATTCCGTCTGTCCATTAGGGTAACAACACCTAACAAGCCCTTTTCGATGTTATTTTGAAATGATATCCCTAAGTTTGGTGACAGACAGAATCTGTCATTATGAGACACTACTCATTTTTCAGCTGATTAGCCAAACCATGAAAATCAGTTAGGAAGATATGGGCCCAGAAGAATTAAGCCTTTACACACATCTTCGTAACTGATTTTAGTGATTTGATTTATCAGGTGAAAATTAATATGATTAGTGTTTCATAATACCTTATTCTGTCTTGTTACCAAAAGGAGTGATGTCATTTGAAAATAACATTGAAATGGGATTGTTAGGTGTAGTTACTTTGATTTACTAATAGAATAAATATAAATAGACGTACACTAATCAAATTTCACCTGATTAGCCTGGTAATGATTATAACAGGGTACCAACCACACAGGGAAAACAGGGAAAATGGCCAAACAAATTCCCTGACAGGGAAAACAGAGGGAATTTGGAAATGACGGGAAAACACAGGGAATTTCATTTGGCCAGGTTCTGAAATTCCTAATTCTCAAGATATTAGAGATTCAACTTTTTGTTGTTGGGTTGTCTAATTTTTTTCTGCACGCAGAGACTTTTAAATTTGATCAACTTGCTGGATATAACACAGGGAAAAATTGCTGTGGGACAGGGAAATCTCAGGGAAAACACAGGGAATTTGAAAACGGAACTTCGGTTGGTACCCTGTTATAAGCTTATCACATAAATTTTCATTAGGGTCTCAAATTTTGAGATGTTATACCCAACAAATAGGGTTGATGTCATTATGCACTAACCCATAAGAGGGAGTATTAAATGTAGATATTTAATGTCCTTGGCAGAATAACTAAAAAAGAGAAACTTATCAAAATTCATGTGATTAGTTATGAAAATATGGCCCCCTGTGTGCTGCAGATTTTTAAAATTGGCAATCCAGCATGTGGAATAAAGATTGGTTAAGGTCATATGAAGCCATGTTATAGATTATCAGGAAGTCTTTTAGAGGATGTATGGTTTCTTGTTATATCCTCAGCTGAAATCAAACAAACAAAGAATTGCGAGCATTGAAGTTGGTATGTTAACCAGCAAACCCCAGATATTATTGCCACGATAATAACTGAGAAATCAGAAGTGGCAGCATTGGAGTCTGGAAATTTGACAAATTTAGACGAACTCTGGTGGGGTCCTTCTAGAGCCTCAAATATGGTTTTCCCAATGACACCATGACATAATTTATTTTCTCCACGGTTCAGTTAAACATTTTCAAGGTTGTATTTAGACTGTAAGGTCAAAGACTCGCATGTATACTTTCGGACATAAACCAAGTACCCAGGAACTAAATATGAATTGGATATAAACAATCAATATACATTAAAGTTAAAGTTAAGGGTAATCCAGAACATTTCAGATCAGCTGTAAGAATCACTTCTCCTATCATTATCATTATTATTTGTTTTATAGTAAACCTAACCTTTAGTCAGAGGCCCGTACCCAGGGAGGGGGGTGGCGGAGGTGGCGCATCGCGCCCCCTCAGAGGAAATTTCTTAAAAGGTTCCACCTTTCCTTTAATAAACCATTGTAAAAACCCTAAAAATGAAAGAAAATATTGAAAAGTTCCCCTTGGGGAACCTCGCCACCCCCCTTTTGGGTTTAAATGATTGGTTTTACACGCTAAACTTCCTCTAGGAATTCGCCCCCCCCCCCCCCCGGGGGTGGGGGGGAGGCGGATAAAGGATTTTTGAAAGGGGGGGGGGGCAGCATCATGGCTAAGTATTAAAATGGTGTGCAATTGCGCGTACACGTTTGTCATTATATATATACCCTCTTTTCATAATTTAGGGGTCCGCCAGAAAAAAAAAAAAAAGGGGGGGGGGGGTAAGGACCCTCTGGACGCCCGTCCCCCCCCCCCCCCCCCCCCCCCCCACACACACACATACACCAGACCCTGGGTACAGGTCTGCCTTATGCCCGCTCCATTATTCTCCTCGAACTCGGGTATGTACTCACTTTTACCTTGATCTGCTCCTTCTGATAATACATACAGTAACAATGACATCTTCAATTCAAATACAATGTACTTGGATTTTGCTTTTGCTTTAGGCTCTGTTTGTTCATGAGACCAACTCTCAGAATTCACAAAATATGTGAACATACAGTCTTAGAATAGAAGTTCTGGTTTCTCGATTTGTAGGAGGTCTACTCTAGGACCATCCCAAATTGCTCCATATATATATACTCAGTGGCCCGTCGCACAATGAAATGGTGAAATAAGTCAATGACTCACGATGAGAACATCGCTGTTGTCATGGAACCCACTGTTGAATTGTTGCTGTTTCACTGGGCCAATACATATCTATGCTATAAAAATAAAAGTGTGGATGGACACCAAACTCGACAAGCACAACTTGATGGACCACTCTATTATATATTTATTTAACGTAGTGTAGACAATTAGTGTAGCACAAGGATCAACATGTTTCGACTGGTTGAAAGTCTTCGTCAGGATGAGATAAAATAATATAAAAAATACATAAAAAAAAAAATCAATTGATACATAATCTTCCTCTATAGCTAAGGACTGACCAAGCACTGCGTTTGGGGAGTGACGGAGAAGCAGGCTCCTCGCGTCTGGCTGTTTTGTCCCCACTGGTTAACCCTCCCGCCTCTTCTAACTTGTTCAATATACCTGCATAAACGTATTTCATATTTATACCAGTCAATAATATTAGGTTGTATTCATAACATGACAGAACCATGACAAAAATAGAAATTTGGTCAAAAATGGGGGGACGCGTGCCCCATATCCTCCCACCTCTAAATCCCATAAGATTTTTAAATTGTCTAAATTAAAAAACCATACCAATATTAATACCAGGGTGCTTGTGTATAAGCAATTTGTACTACCTACCATTGAATATATGCTAATATCATACTGTACTTTGCCATAGGAGAGAAATACAGCTACTCTCACTGATGTACAAGAATACTGAGAACTATGCCTGGATAGCAGAATCAGACAGATCAACACGCAGATCAGCTAAGATCATATATAAAAAAGATATCCCTCGATTGAATATCTATAGATATAGTCCTTTTTATATAGGGTCAGACATCTGGAATGCATTGCCATCTGAAATCCAAACTTTACCAGATAAGACATTATTTAAGTCTCATTATAAAACCCTATTGCGAGCAAATGTGGCAATGGGTCGTTCTTAAACTAACTGATTATGGTTGATTCATAGTGTTTATGGTGAAGCATGTATCCCTTCATGTCATTATAAATTCAGTTCAGTCATGGTCGATTCTTAACTTAGACGACCAATGCCTGTTCTAACGTTGCCTGGTCTAATGGCTCAGTGGTTCTGTTTATAAAATGCTGTATTGTTGTATTATTATTTTCGTCATCTCTAACCTACATGGAAGAACATTTCAATAATGAATGTGGTAAAATAAAACAAAATAAAAATAAAAAAAATCCGTTCCTGAGCCTAGTAGACACTCTTATTTTTCAAAATTATTGGAAGTAAAACCTTTTTCATTGGGGATGGTTTGTAAATCACTCGTATTCGCCTACTGTCTTTAATATTTGTGACTATCCAGGAAAGTCCATTTTCCTATCAATTTTGCTGCAACTCTCTTTGTAGAAATAAAGGCTGAGAAACCCCCATTTGACAACATATTTCTGGAAATTTCCTCTCTTTATAGTGTGTGTATCAGGGGCGGATCCCGAAATTGTGGAAAAGAGGTGGGCCTATATTAAAAAGGTCCCGGCGCCCCCTCTTGAGGCACCAGTTTAACATTAAAAATAAATAGAATCGTACTATACACAACCTGCAAATCACGCATTATAGACCTATGGATGGCTAGCTTATAGCCCTTATATATATATTCCACTTTGCAGTTAGGGACCATTTTGATGGCTACAATTGCCACCGCAAATAATTTGCATTTCAGATACCAACATGTTGGTATCCCCGACCACAAGCATTCCATAGAAAACCCTTATAGATTCACATGCGTTGGGACTTCCGTTAAACCAACATAAGTGCTAACTCATACACCGCAAATCTGAAGAGAAACACCGCAAATGAAGGTAAAACACTACATAGTCGAATATGGGCTTATATTCCACTCTGCCTTCAGTGGCGTTCGCATTCCTTCTAAGTAGATAACGCAAGTTTACTTGTGTTTATATACCAATATATTTGTATCTGAATGCAAGTGTGATTACTTCTATACAGGAACAGAAATTCTGCATCAGACATGCAAAACAAATACATTCATAACATCTTTTGATGAAAGTGTTTTTGGTCGCGGAAGACATGAGTGAGTGAGTGAGTGATGGATGTTTTTGAGCATACCAACTGCCAGGGTCATTTTCACGGCAAAAACAAGTTAGGACGAATTCTGACATTTCAGACACGCGTTTTGATTTGGCCTTTGGTGATCGTAACATGTTTTGACGGAAGTGTTTTTTTTCGTTGTCGCGGAAGACATGAACGTGTGTAAAGAAAGTTACAAACCAGATGTAAGCCACACTTGATAACTCCATTACTGTCACGAGCAGGAAGTGTTGGCAGAGGAGGCTGTCACCAACCATACAGGTTTTTATCCTCCAAACTGTTACAGCAGTGATAAATCTACCAACCTCTCTTGAACTAGTTTTCCTTTGATTAATTATTTTACTCCATCAAAAGAGATGGTCAGAGGCAGATGCAGGATTTTGGAAAGATTGGTGGGGGGGGGTCCGGATATAAGTAAAGTATTAAAACGGCATACATTCGCATGCACGCGCACAATGGTTGTTTTTCTCTTGATGTCCCCACCAAGTTTAAGTATATATATATATATATATATATATATATATATATATATATATATATATATATATATATACCAAAAATCTTTATCCAAAACCTCCTCGCATGAATTGTTATGTAGCCCTGCAAAAATGTATATGCACAATAATTTCTGTGGTAATGTGTTCCGGCCCGTTGGGTTCCTTTTTGGACTATTTCAAAAGACGTAATTAAGCTATGTGGCTATGGTCTGAATGTGGTACGCAGATACACACAGCCTCCGGTCAGGGTCAAGTTAGGATGCATTCAGGTACGTAGCCTGATGTAACATAGTATTTCTGATCTTTAATCTTTAGCATGTTATTATCAATTTTACTATTCAACATTTGTAGAGTTAAATATTCAATTTGATATTCTCATTTTGGCTTTGTTAATCAATTAGAATTCTTATCAGTTTTAGAGTGAGATTCGGGAGAAGATACAGGATTTTCGAAAGGGGTGGGGGTCAGCATAAAGTGTAAGTACTAAAACGGTTTGCATTCGCACATACACATGCGACATTTCCCCCTCTTTTTGTAGTTAAGGGGTCCAGCAAAAGGGGGGTGGGGGGTCAGGACCCCCACGACCCCCCCCCCCTGGATCCACCCCTGAAATTGAGGTAGTTACTTCACATTTTATCCTCTCATCTGTATTTTGTTAGGTGAACAAACACCATTTGAGGAAGGTTACGCTCTCCTAGGCTTCTTTGGTCCTATTTCAGTCACTTGTGAACTATGCTTGTTAACACTATCAAATAACATATTGCATTATTACATACACCAGGGGCGGATACAGGATTTTTTAAAGGTGGGGGATCAGCATAAAGTTTAGATACTAAAACGGTTTGCATTCGCACATACACATGCGACATTTCCCCCTCTTTTTGTAGTTTAGGGATCCACCAAAATGGAGGGGGGAGGGGGGGGATATGCCCCTGTACACATAGCGTTGTGATACGTAAGCCTATATAGATGATGCAGATGTCAATTTTGATGCTGATATTAAAAATCAGCGGTAGGTATTAGGGGCGAATCCAAGGGGGGATGGTGGATCCAGGGGTCCTGACCCCCCCCCCCCCCCTTGTTTTGGTGCACCCCCAAGTTACAAAAGGGGGAAATGCCATGTGCATGTGCGTGAATGCACTCTGTTTTAGTACTTGTATGTGTCCCTGGATATATCAGGGATGGGTTCAGAGATTACAAAAAAGGAAGGAGTGTCCTAATATAAAACTTTGAGGCGCCCCATTCATAGGTTATAACTTTACATTAAAAAGATCTAAATTTGGCCAAAAAAATAGTGGGGCGAGCGCTTCAGGCAACCCCCCCCCCCCCCCATGTCTAAATCTATTCCTGGACATATTATTCATCATTAGAAAAGAGTTACAATTCTCTTTCCAGAAGAAATTCTCTTTCCATAAGAAAATTACCCCAATAATGTCCAAACAGTTGGGGAATTTAAAACACAAACAACCTTCGAAATACAAGCACATCACTATTGCTCCTCAGAGACATTACCCTCATGTCCGTGGCGGATTTAGGAGGGCCAGAGGGCCCCCCCCCCCCCTCCCCCCTATTTTTGACAAAATATTGATTTTTTTTAAATGTAAAACTCCCGGACCCAGAGAGTGGAAAACTTTACAATAGGGCGGTCCCCTTTTTGAAATCTCTGGGTCCGCCCCTGCACGTGATTACTACATAAATCCAAGACTGCACCTATAGTGTACAGTTTTTCGGATGCCACATTACATAGGGAAGGAAATTAATAGATTCTACTACTTAATTAATTCAGTTGGGACATATTTCCCTTTCAGGATAAACACTGTGATTACTTTGATGTGCTCATTTATAAACATTAATACCATGTCTTCAGACGTTCTGGTCGTCCTCCTGGTGGCCTCACTCTACCCACCTCAACAGGTTAGGGCGGGTGAGTTGTATATATCTTCTTTCTTTCTATCTTTTGAAAAATAGTTTCTCGTACTCAGTACAAATTAATGAAACATTAGTCATATGTCAATGAGAGAACTATATCTAAGATTTTCTATTCAGGTCCTAGATTTTATTCCATGCTAAGAACCGGGAAATTTTGTATGATTGAACTATAGAGGTTTAATTATCCGTTTAAAGTTAATGCGTGTTTATGTTGTTGTGTTGTATAGATAATAGCTAGCTCCATTCGCAGTCTCCCTCCTCGTCGACTGCGGTCGTCCAATACATAATTATAGTTCCCTTATCATGTAAGACGTGAACACTCGTTGTGAAAGGATTTGTTGTTTATTATCCAATATCTAGTCGTTCCGTGACAAGAACTCGATTGACCATGATCAGTCCCGAGGTTAGAGTTCCCTCAAACACATTCAGTCAACGCTCCGCGCTCTAACACAATTTCTATATGCCTCTCTCCAGAACCTAGACTGCAGATTAAAGGTCCAACCTTCACAGGATGTTTACTCACACAGTGCTTGCAGCTACTCTGGCTAGCTAAGAGCGGAACACATTATTATGTAGTGGTACGTCACACCTTAACTCCTCCCCCATTTCACTTACTGTCAAAGTGAAACATTGGCTTACACGTGCGCTTCTAAGCTCACGTCATGCTGCCCAAACATGGACTGGCCACCCGCGTCAGTACATGATGTTCTAAAACAATTTTTTCTACACTACATGAAATAAAAATCACTTATATAAATACTCTGATACAAAGTGCCCTCATGCTGTGACGTTGCACTGTGATGCTATTATAACATTCTGGTTATGTTCTTCAACCTAAACAAATGTTCTTATCATGTTCTGTTTTGGTGTCATTCTAACCTCACCAAAAATAATGGTATAATAATGTTCTGATTTGGTGAGGTTTCAACCTCATCATCAATAATATAATTGTTACGTGCCATCTTAGTAAGTAACAACTGACCAAAAAAGTATGGTTGCAGAACATTTTTGTTCAGTCAAAAAGGTGTGCCCAGCTGCAGAAGTCTATCCTTAAGCAAGGAATCTTGAGACCTCAATGTAGATGCTCACAATTTCCATTCTATTACTTGTAGTTCATTGCATTACCTAACCTTACATTGGATCATCTAAACTTAAATGTAAAATTTAGAGTAAAAGTTCGGGGGAAAAGGGGTCTGACCCCACCCCCTTTCTATTAGCATGCCCCACCTTTTCAAAAAGCTTGGTTTGCCGCTGTAATCTTAGAGGCTGTCCATAAATGATATCGCACTTTTCAGGGTACTTGTAGCCAGCCCCCCTCTTTCCACTCCACGCTAAACTGAATTTTCTGTTTTAAACATGATAACAAGGCCCATTTCGAGGCAGTGTCACACTGTTTGACTCACCCACCCACACTCTTGTTGTCCAGGCGGGGATTTGAAGGGGTGGATCATATTTTTGCTATTGCACGCCCCTTCCCCAACCCCCCCAACCCCACCTTTTTTTTAATCCCCCTGTGTTGTGTTGACATTATTTCATTGCCAGCCCTTCCTTCAGAGAACCTGGCCCTGGGTAAACCCACGTCCCAGCTGGGCGACTGGGAGGGACGGGGGTCATTATATATATCACTACATTGCCCGCCCCTCCTTCAGAGAACCTGGCCCTGGGTAAACCCACGTCCCAGCTGGGGGACTGGGAAGGTCGAAGTTCCTATCTGGCCGTGGACGGGAACACCAACCAGGTCCTGGAGGGGGGATCCTGCGCCCACCCCGACAGCACCGACACCTCCCTGGACCAACTCTCCCAGAGAGAACACCCCTGGTGGACTGTGGACCTGGCCGACGGAGACCCCACCAAGCGATTCATCATCCAGAACATCACATTATACTTCAGGAACTGCTGCCCAGGTGAGTATGTGTTTTTGCAGAATAAAGGCCATATTCCACAATCTGGTGTTTTGATACCAATGTGCTAGTCCAACTTGTAGAGGCTTTGTCCAAAAATCACCAAAACTAATGTCCAAATGAGACGTACTGGTACAGTCTTTATTGCTGTAGCCATCAGTGTGATCTCAGTAAAACCATCTAAATGATAAGTGATCAGCCTTATAATTATATGAGTTGCATGCGTCTGGCCTTGGAAGGTCACATAAGTAACAATGGGTAATTGAAGGTGAATGTTGTGATTAAACCTACCAGTAGCATTTGGGGAAGGTGAAGGTTGTGTGTGTGTTTGTGTGCTGAACCTGCCAGTAGTATATGGGGAAGGCGAAGATCGTGTGGTGTATTGCCCAGTGCACCCCTTTAGAGGTGACCCTGGCTAATGTGCCAGCTATAATGTGCCGGCTACAGGGTACTGGTGCAACCTTGGTTTGGGTAAAGTTGACTTGTGTGACATAATTGGTTTGGCCTCCCTTCAAGTTCAAGGTCAGTGTTGTGAATCACCTTATTTGCTTATTTGTAGCTCTGAGTTTGGAATAGCTCTTGTCTTACATGTCTTACATGGGGGTGTCTAGACAGGGTCTAGTACACAAACATGTTGGTATCTGAAACACAAATTACTTGCAGTCAAAATCAAAATGATGATTTTGTAAGCATGATACTATCATATCAAGATGAAAATCAAGGAAAGAATATATACGGCAAATTGGATTTAAAACCAGACTTCTTTTTGTTTATTGTGCACTATAGTCTATTAGACCTGTCCACTTTGCCTGCTAACCCACCTTTTATTTCTATAATATCAACATTTTTAGAAAAATGTTCATTATACTTGGTTCACAGTAATTTTTCTAGTATTAATACCCAAAACGCGACTTTATGAGCTTTTTCTTTCGATATGATGTTAAATATGTAGCTGTAGGACTGAAAAGCAAAAATGGCATTTTCCCATAGGGAACAGTGTTCAAACCCTTCAACTTTGCTCACAATGTCCAACCCTAAAATCACAAAGACAAACATTATTTTGGTTCACCTAAAATGGAGGTAATTATTTAATTTACAGAAAATAATAATTCATCCTCATTTATCAACACCTTATTGACTTAGAAAATACAAGTACTAACCCATTTGCTCAGATTTGTGTCAGTGCCTGACTTTGCAAAAACTGCAATTATGTCTGACCTCTGTATCATGCCAGCAATACATCCCAGAGTGGACAGGTCTATTGGTCAAGACAGGTGACTGCACATGGCTCAGTTGTAAGAAAGTTGGTGCCTCGTTGCATAAAGCCCCGGCTCCACTGCCCAACTCAACTCAAGACGATGGTCAAGTTGAGTTGAGTTGGGCACAGTCCTACAATGGAGCCGGGTTAGTTATAACTAAACCTACCACTGGATCATCAGGTCCTACATGTTGAGCTGCTGAGGGCTTAGGGGTCCATCAAAAGGACCACCCTGTCTGTTGGTCTCAGTACTTGTATCATATTGTTACATTTACTTTAATTGCTTTCAGAGTCTTTCTGGAGGTCCATTATCCTGGTAGGGGAATACTCCAACAGAACCACCCACAGAGAGTGTGCCCAGATAACGGACGTCAACGAGCTGGTGCAGACAGTTCAGTGTGCCCCTAACATCCCGGTGAGGTACGTCACCATCAGACGGGAGGTCAACACCTACATCATCCTCTGTGAGGTGGTCGTCAACGGGTACACGGACAATGGTAAGAACTTTAAAGCCTATATTTTATATACTGATTTTGGTTCAGACAGTTAGTGCACCCCTCACATCCATGTGAGGTATATGACCATCAGATGAGAGGTCAACACCTACATCATCCTCTGTGAGGTGGTCGTCAACGGGTACACAGATGATGGTAAGGAGCCTTTAATCATATATTCCACATACAGCTGATTTGGGTTCAGACAGTTCAGTGCACCCCGCACACCCTGGTGAGATAAGTGACGGTCAGACGAAAGGTCAATACCTATGTACTGATGTGGGTGTCAGTCCATTGCATAGAATCTTAGGGTTTTGCTTTTGAGGTAAAGCAAGGATCAGGGCTAAGATTGGCTCTCTGAATATCTTGATAGAGACTGAAGAGGTGATGTCATAGGTAAGAGTAAATAGATACGTAGTGTACTGGCAGTCCCAGAGTGTGAGCGTTAGCCAATCAGGCAAGTCCTTGTAGTGCATGGCACTCCAAACTCAGGTTACTGACTGGGCAGGTGAGCAGGGCCAAGCTGGGGGATTGCTTAGGAGTGTTGGTTGTTAGGAGTGGACTAACTCTCTGTTCTGACATAGTCAATGTGAGCACAGTGACACATATCACAAGCATTTGGACCAATAAATACTATCCTTTTACGTGAGTATTTTTTGTCATCCATGAATAACAAACTATGTACTAGGATGACTTAGAGTCAAGACCAGAAGGAAGACTGCAATACATGGCTAGCATACTGGAATCGTGGTGACAGAAAACCAATAACTGGTAGACTAACGATTAACAGTTAGAATAAACCCTACATTTCACCTACATCATCCTGTGCGAAGTGCTCGTCAATAAGTACAGGGACGATGGTGAGAACCTTGAAGCATATATTCCACATACTGATTTTGGTTCAGACACTCCAGTGTGCCCCCCACACCCCGGTGAGGTATGTCACCATCAGACGGGAGGTCAACACCCACATCATCCTCTGTGAGGTGGTCGTCAATGGGTACACAGATGACGGTAAGAACCTTAAAGCTATGTGCTGTGAGAACGAAAGCGTGTAGTGGGGAGCTCCTCACTGTTCAACACTGCACTCTGCCTAGTGTCTCACCTGATTGATCAGTCGTGGTCATGTGTTCCCATCAATATCAGAGAGAATTATATTATAGAATAATTCTCTCTGTCAATACTCATGTCCAGTAATTTTCACCAGATGAGTTCCTTAAAGCTATGTTCTTGTCCTCCTGTTGTTAGGCTTATGTCTGGCTTACGGCTGGTGATGTGTCTTCTGGTTTGGAACATAATCCAGTTAGTGACGTTAATGGTCATACCGAGAATTTGGTGCCTTTATAAGATGGTTACAACGTAGCCAGTGGGACCTCATCAGCAATGAGAACGCTAATATTCCACATACCGATTTTGCTGCTGATTTTATCAATCAGTGATGGGAAAATTTGTTAAATATGGGGCCGATATAAAGATACAAAATGGAAAAATTGTTAATGCTAGTTTTCATAATAAAGCAAGAAACACAAAGGGGTTCATTATCATCATTGTCTTTTTAATCTGTTTCCATGATGTTATTTTCCAGATGCCACAGTCGTCACTGACGTTGCTCCCACCATTGGGCCCAGATCGGGGGGAACAGAGGTGACCTTGAAAGGTCGCAACCTCAATCTGGCTAATGGGACGCTGGACACACCTCAGGTGTTTGTGGACAATCAACAGTGTCCACTTAGGTTTACGTGAGTATCATGTTTGTGGACAGTCAACAGTGTCCATTACGGTTTACATGAGTGTCATGTTTGTTCAGGAGTGTCCACTAAGGTTTATGTGAGTGTCATGTTTGGACAGTCAGGAGTGTCCACTGATGTTTACGTGAGTGTTATGTTTGTGGACAATCAGGAGTGTGCTCTAAGGTTTATGTGAGTGTCATGTTTGTTCAGGAGTGTCCACTAAGGTTTATGTGAGTGTCATGTTTGGACAGTTAGGAGTGTCCACTTGGGTTTATGTGAGTGTCATGTTTGGACAGTCAGGAGTGTCTGCTGAGGTTTATGTGAGTTTCATGTTTGTAGACAGTCAGGAGTGTCCACTAAGGTTTATGTGAGTGTCATGTTTGGACAGTTAGGAGTGTCCACTAAGGTTTATGTGAGTGTCATGTTTGGACAGTTAGGAGTGTCCACTTGGGTGTATGTGAGTGTCATGTTTGGACAGTCAGGAGTGTCTGCTGAGGTTTATGTGAGTTTTATGTTTGTAGACAGTCAGGATTGGCACTAAGATTTACGTGAGTTTCATGTTTGGACAGTCAGGAGTCCACTAAGGTTGACACAATGTCCACTAAGGTTTACGTGAGTGTCATGTTTGTAGACAGTCAACAGCCATTTAACTCATTTATCCAATATCTAGCACAATTATGTACACTGAATATACCTGAAATAACCATAATGTTTTCATAATAAACAACTATTAGGAAGAATTGATAAATTGTAGTTATTTAACAGCCACAAGGTTATGGAGAACTTCTGATCCCCCACAGCCAGGTCTGCACAAGGTCTTTACCTTTTGAAGGGTGCCACACTCATTAAAAAAGGTCTATACTTTCAGGAACAGCACCCTCATAGTGTGTGAAACCCCCAGTGTGAACCAGAGCTCGATTGGCGTACGACAGAACTTAACAATAAGGTTCAGGACTACGGGGATCACCGTAGATGTGAATCAAGACTTCACGTATAAAGAAGACCCGACTATCACAAAGCTGGAACCGAACGAAACGATTGTCACGTGAGTTAACTTGTCCAATCTATAACTAGTTGAGAGCTTCCCAGCCAACTTGCAGCGTAACATAAATGTTCTGCAACCATACTTTTTCAGTCAGTCTGTTACTTACTAAGATGGCATGTAACAATTACGTTATTGATGGTATGGGTGAAACCTCACCAAATCAGAATGTTATTTTAACATTATTTTTGGTAAGGTTAGGACAAAACCAAAACAGAACATTACAAGAACATCCTGTTTAGGTTGAAGAACATAACCAGATCATTATAATAATGTCACAGTGCAACGTTATTGGCAGCTATCAAAATAATGTAACAAGTACCAAACTAGAATGCTGCAAGGTTATAATAATGTCACTAGTTAGGATGAAATACTTGTTATCTATCTTTCGATAAGTTCCAGTCTCAGTATATACAAATATGTTCTTTGTATTCATTCCCTTCCAACCTTTCTAAGAAATAGATACACTCAGTATAATAAGAACAAATCAAACAAAAACATGTGGACAAAAATATTTTAGTGTTACTCATGTGTTATGACTGTTGAATATGTTAATTCATGTTGCAGTGGAGGGATTCGGATAACCGTATATGGCACCAGGCTCGATGTCGTCGGAAAACCCATACTTCAGATAACTGTTGTATACAGGGGCAGACCAGTGCATGTGTTTGACTCAGTGAGTATTCTCCTATCGATTGATTGAGGTTTCAATAGCCTCCACTATTTATGCGACATCATCGCGTGTATTGCTTACCTCTAGATCTTTCAGGTTACATATAGTAGTATACGGAGATGGAAATTTATGTATGGTTTGTTGTTGTCGTGTACATAGTCGATCTTATCCAAAGATGCATGACAGAATCATGGATGTGAAATTCTGTTAAAATCATTCATTATATATATATATATGTATGTTTATGAAGAATACTTTCTCTGTTAAAAGGATATTGGAAAAGAATTCCGCAATTCTAAAACTTTATGTAGGGCCTATTTTTACAACGAAATCTGGGTGGCGATCCAGGGAAAGTTTACGAAAATTTAATGCTTTGTATTTCAAATATACGAAGCAAATATTTCATATTTTTTCAACCAAGGAGACCCCTAATTCATAAAAATACACAATAAAATGCTTCGTAAATGCTTTGTTAATGCTTTGTAAATTTACAAGTCATGATTTCAAAACATTAAAACAATCAGTTTAGACCTCATACCTCTTGATATACAATATGAAATTAGTAAAATTATATGTTCCTATCATTTTGGAAGGGTATCTTTGTATGATTTTAACACTTTAAAATATACGATCACAACATTTGTGATCTTATATTTTAACATTTACGATGTGTTTTTGTTGCTTTGTAAAATTTACGAAGCACAAAAAAATCCACCCTTTTTGCATCGTAAATTTTCCCTGGTTGAAGAAAATGATTCATATTTGGTGTTTTTTTAATACAAATGCCCCGTAAATTGTCCCTTGATCAGCCTCCAGCGCTCATATACAGACAGCTTGCTATAGGGCAGATTCATGTTGGGCGGTTTGTGAGTAGATGTTGCCACCTGTGTGCGAGAAGATGTTGTCACTACATAACCAAACTCTTGCAACAGCGAGAGTGCAGCGAGGGTTTAGAAATGGGTCTCGCTGTTGTAGTGATAAAATCCTTGCTGTTGCAAAACTTTCACTGCAATTTTGACCCATTTATGATAATTCCCTATAGTTTAAAAATTTTGGAATATTGGATTTGGATGTATATTCTTCAAACTTTCTACAAAAATATATTCGTCTGAGTAGAACTGGCACAATTTAACACTACACATCTCTTGCAACAGCGACGTAGCTACTGTGAGAGCACAATGATGACTCTCGCTGTGTGTGCCAACCCTCGAATCAGTGAGACCCGTTATGTGACGGAGCACTGTATTGGTTATATTACATACACAATAAGTAAGTAGTATATAAAAATGGGAATGATAAGATGGTTTGATGCTTGTCACATATATTGTTTCACTTATATAGGCAACGTTGTATATACAGTGGCTTTAGTATGAATGATGACACATGTGCGACGTCGCGTACATATAGCTGGTTTGCCGGTGGCATAATCAAGTCATTGCAACAGCAAGAGTTTAAAACCAAGTTAAATTTGGATCTCGCTGTTTGACCAAAACCCCTAGCTGTTGCAAAGATCTAACATCATTTTTAACCCATTTATAATAACTTCCCTGAATTGAGAATTTCTAGATCCATATTTTTCAATACATTTTACAGAATTAAAATCGGCTCAGTAGAACAGCCACAATTCAGCAAGAAAGACAAACAAACAGCGATGTTGCTGTTAAGAGAGCACAAGGACAACCTTAGCTGTTTGACCAAGTCCTTGCAACAGCAAGACCCATTATGCAACAGGCCACGAGAGACAAAGTTGCTACTGCTGAATTTTGAACAAGGACAACTCTCGCTGTTTGACCAAGTCATTGCAACATACATTATGCCACAGTGGCCCGTGGAATAATCGCAACAAGGACGTCCTTGCACAAAGGACGTAGCTGTCGCGATGGGTCCCACTGTTGAACTGTTGCTGTTCTACTGGGCCTATTTGAACCATGGCTGTTCTACTGGGCCGATTTTAATTCTGTAAATGGTTTGGAAAATAAATATTCAGATCTATATTCCATTATGCGGTGGACCATCATGTCATGTGGAAGTTAAACCCTGCTTCTTTACATTAGGTCTGTACACTCGTGAACTCAACAAGGATGCTCTGCCCCACCCCTCCACTGGACATCCTGAACTCAGAGGGGAACGTGGACTTTGCTGTCATCCCTCCGACAACTCCCCTGCCTGTAGGTGCCCGTCGCAAACGTCATCTGTTTGATGACACAAGCTCCAACATTGAAGGTAAACATAGATGAAAGTAATTTTCAAGTAGCATTCAAATGATTAAATATTTATGACAGGGGATTGGAAAATTGCAAAAACGAAAGACAATACCATATTGGGAAAACATAAAGCTAATTTGTTTATGTTTACAAGGGCAGCTTTCCAATTCAAAGTAAACAACAGATTTAATTCTCATCAAGTAAGAGTCCACGACCCTGACCACTCACATAGCAGTTGGACATCCTTCGAATGCTGCCACCACTGATGTGGCCATAAGTAACGGTCACAGTGTGGGTATGGGGGGAATGGCACTGGGTGCTGGTGTTCTCCCCTTTATTTCCTTGGGATATGTAAGAGTTGAGATACCAGCATTTATCTCAACTGGCACTCTGCCTCTCGCTCTGACTCACTCTGTGTCCAATAACGGCTAGCATTGAACAGGTGGGGTTGGTGAATATTGGAAGCAATGCCATTTTAATATAAGGAAGGTATTCAATATCTGCAGTTGCCTTATGTCTATTTGTTTTATTTCCAAGTTGCTGACACCAAAGTAAAGCAGTCAGAGTTTCCTGGGTCTCGTCTCCATGTAAACAAAAAGAAGGTCCTGTTTAAGAAAGCTCGGTTTCGGCGCCAAGCTAATAGCACAAAGGTTGCAGAGTTCAAGATCAACAACGAGACGGTAGAGTTCCATGTTGGGGTCATCATGGACGGAGTGTTGCGATACCGTAATCTGACGGAGGAGTTACCCCAACATTCCCGGATGGACGTTTACAGGAGACCCACAATCGTGAGATGGACTGAACATCAAGTTATCACATTTGGGAAATACATGCTGGAAGTGGAGGTAAATTGAACTTGTGTGTGATAGTATTTCTCAATCTTTCAATAAAAGGGACTCCCCCACAGGTGTACAGAGAGGAAATTGAGCTTCAGCATGAAATGCTTTTATTTGCCCCATATAGGTAATTATTAATTGTTATTTTTACAAAGCTAAATTCATTCAATAAACTATATTCCCAAGTTGAGAGCTCAGAAGTTAGGGAATTCCCAGATTAAGTTTTCTTTCCTAAATAATTGTCTTCTGTCCTTATATTTTGCCTTTTTTTCGTTTGTAACATGTTTATGATAAATTACTGAAGCGAAAACCACAAAGATTGGAAACCTGTCAATTAATTTGCAAGGAACCCTTTGAAAGGATGTAATGAAGTACAAGGCAAAACATGGGGTTGTTTCTATGTAGCTGAGTGACATTTTCTGTTATTCCTATACTGATGGTCTAACTTCACAAATTGTGGTAAGGTTATGGACGTTATGCAGATGACGTCACACTTCTCAAAATGAGCTTGCCTCCATCTTGGTGATCAATACAAAAGCAGTATTATTTGCATGTTTTGAACATTCAAAATCTATTTTTGTGCCAAATTTCATATTTGATCTCACTGGTGACAAAACGATGTAATTGGCAATTAGAATTGGTAAATTTTGTATTTATTTCATAGTCACATGGCCATAATAACCACGTGGTGATCACCAAAAAGTGATACAGGGGCAGTGAACACGTGATCACGTCTGCACAAGGTCTTTATGCTGATTCAGTCAGAATCTTGACAGACCCTAACCTCTAGATACTATGGATTGCACAAAATCAACATTTATTTTAAAGGGAGCAAAAAGCAATGTTGTTAAAATTTGACAAAATTTTGCAAACCCAAATAACTATAAAATACATTCTGTGAGTCTAACTTTAGTTATTGGTATAGTATAAACCATGAAAATCAACTTTAAACAAACCTATTTTGGTAGGTCACCAAAATTGACCAAGGACAAGTTTGAATATACTTCATGAAGCTTTACAGCTGTTTTTATGGTCCATATTTTACTACAGACCTAAGTTATGGCCATAAAATATATTTCAAAAGTTAATAGAATTTGCAAAATCTTGACCTTGTATTGCTATTGGATCCCTTTAATGATTAAGGCCCAGTCACATATAAAATTATACTTTACTTCTGTTGCTTCTGTACAGGAAACAGAAAAAAAAAAATTGAACTCAACTCAATAATCTTAAGGATTTGAGACTGGATAGTTTCAAACTAACCAGTCTTTATGAAAAGCTGAACAGTGGTCACATATAGAGACATTTTTAAGTCTTCTTGTCCCTGCCTATAAAAACAATTCCAAAAAGCTAAAGGAGGCGTGTCTTTTTTCCTTTATCTGATTGGATATCGGACTCAAGACGTTGAGTTGAGTCTTAAGCTATGTCACATATTATAGAGACCGGGCCTTAAAACTTCTCGAGGCTAAAGACTATCCAGTTTTAAGGCTGGTCACATATTGAGATTGGGTCTTAAGACTGCTATAGACTCAAGATTTTCCAGTCTTAAATCTTTAACATTTCAAGATTAGAGACCAGACTGATCAGTCTTGAGAATACCTAAAACCTTAACCCTATGTCACTTACCAAAACTATAAGAGGCCCAACTCAGCTCAACTGTTGAGTTGAGTTGGGTCTCTATAATTATGTGACCAGACCTATGTATTACTCTTTCATGGCAGGGTGAGAGGCTGAGAACTGGCGTCCAGGAGTCCGACTACACCATCCTCATTGGTAACTCGAGCTGTCTTAGTTTCAAGGTGCTAAGTAACAGGATCCTCTGCACTGCTCCCAAGTCTACGCCCAAGCCACACCCCTCAGACTCCTCATCAGGTCGACTCGGATTTCGAGTAAGTCTTAAAGATGATATGTGATTCTGTCATATATATATATATATATATATATATATATATATATATACATACATTCTGTAATTCAGACACCTGGGGTTTTGCTCTTTGTACGTGAAAATACCCCTTGGGTCATACTGATATAAGAACACCCGCTGGGGGCGTCCGAGGGTTGTCTGTAGGCCAGAGGATGCCCCCTAAGGGTGTTCTATATCTTATCACCCAAACAATTCTGTAAATGTGTGTAAAACACGGTAAATAAGGAGCGGGCCATACAGCATGCATACTCACTGGCCTCTGTACGGCTCGCTGCTTGGCCGTGCGGGTGATAAAGCCACCCTCTGACAATCCCGCCATTCTTCTAATATCAATATCATTTTGCAACTTTTCGTTTTTACCACCTTTGACCTAAGAACACCATTTCAAACCATTTGCAGGTTTACATTGGGACAAAGGCGGATTTCGTAGGAGATGTTATCTACAGGACGTCATTCTTTGATAACCCAGTTGCCAAATGGGGTATTATTGGAGGATGTATCGGCGCAGTAGTAATTCTCCTTCTGGTGATCACTCTCATTATTTTCTCCAAATCAAGACGTCAACAAAATGAGTATGAAAAACAGAAAAAGCCACAGAACAAGAGCCAAGCAACAAAAGCCTCGTCAAAAAAGCCACACCAAAAGAGCCATGCCACAAGAGCCACACAACAAACGCCACGCCACAAAAACCATGTCACGAATGGCATGGCAGAAACACCACACCAAAAACGGCATGCCACAAATGCCACAGCAGAAAAACCACATCACAAAAGACATGCCACAAACGGCATGCCACGAAATCCACACCGTTGACACCATGCCACAAATGGCATACCACAAACACCACGCCAAAAACACCGTACCACAAAGGGGTCTTCCATTTAGTACGTACGCAAAATTTCCAAAATTCTAGACCCCCCCACCCCCCTTAGGCTAAAATACGCATTGGATTTGTATAGGAACGTACGCAAATTTCCAAAATTCTCAGACCCCCCCACCCCCCCTTGTTGCGTACATACTTAATGGAAGGCCCCAAATGTTATACTACAAAAGCCACGCCACAAAAGCCACACCACAAAAGCCACGCAACAATAAGCTGTACAGTTGTTTCAGAGCACTAGTACTTCTACTAATGATCACTCTCATCATCTCCAAATCAAGGCATTGCAACAAGGGCAATGCAATAAAATACTCGTCACAAAAGCCATGCAACAAGAGCCACACCACAAAAGCCACACTACTAACACCACGCTACAAAAATCATGCCACAAACGCGATACCACAAACGCCATGCCAAAAATGCCATGCCACAAATGGCATTCCACAAACACCATGCCACAAACATAACACTACAAATGCCACACCAGAAACACCATGCAACAAACGCCATACCACAAACCCCACGCCAAAAACACCATGACACAAATGGTATGCCACAAAAGCAACACCACAAACGCCATGCAACAAACATTGCACCCCAAAAGCCATGCCACAAAAGTCATTCCACAAAAGCCACGCAACAATAAGCTGTACAGTTGTATCGGAGCACTAGTACTTCTACCAATGATCACTTCCATTATCTCCTCAAAATCAAGATGCCGACAAAATAAGTATGAAAAACAGAAAGAGCCATGCAACAAGGGCAACACAATAAAGGAACAAGTACCATGCCACAAAAGCCATGTCACGAAAACCATGCCACAAATGGCATACCACAAACACCGCACCACAAACGTAACACCACAAATACCACACCAGAAACACCACACGATGCCACCACACAATGCCACAAACACCATGCCACTAATGCTATGCCACAAAAACTGTAAGCTGTACTGTTGTATCAGAGCACTAGTATTTCTACTAATGATCACTCTCGTTATCTCCTCAAAATTAAAAAGTCAGCAAAATAAGTATGAAAAACAGGAAGAGCCACGTGACAAGGGCCAAGCAACAAAAGCCTCGTCAAAAAAGCCACACCGAAAGAGCCACACCACGAGAGCCATGCCACAAATGCCACGCCACAAAAACCATGTCACAAATGGCACACCAAAAACACCACGCCAAAAACGCCATACCACAAATGCCACACCAGAAACACCACGCAAAAAACGCCATGCCACAAACAGCATGCCACAAAATCCATACCACAGACACCTTGCCACAAATGGCATACCACAAACACCACACCAGAAACACCATGACGCAAATGCTATGCCACAAAAGCAACACCACAAACACCATGCAACACACATTGCACCTCAAAAGCATCGCCACAAAAGCCATGCCACAAAAGCTACGCAACAGTAAGCGGTACAGTTGTATCTGAGCACTAGTACTTCTGCTAATGATCACTCTCATTATCTCCTCAAAAACAAGATGTCGATAAAATGAATATGAAAAACAGGAAGAGCCATGCCACAAGGGCAATGCAATAAAAGCCATGCCACAAAAGCCATGTCACAAAAGCCATGCCACAAATGCCTTGCCATTAACACTACACCACAAAAGCCACACCACAGACACCTTGCCACAAATGGCATACCACAAACACTATGCCACAAACACCACAACACAAACGCTACACCACAAAAGCCACGCCACAAACGCCATGCAACAAATACCACACCACAAAAGCCATGCCGCAAAAGCCATGCCACAAAAGCCACACAACAATAAGCTGTACTGTTGTATCAGAGCACTAGTACTTCTACCAATGATCACTCTCATTATCTCCTCAAAATCAAGATGCCAACAAAACTAGTATGGAAAACTGGAAGAGCCACACAACAAGGGCAACACAATAAAAGCCTCGTCAAAAAAGCCACACCAAAAGAGCCACCCCCCAAGAGAGCCACACCATAAAAGCCACACCACAAAAACCATGCCACAAATGGCATGCCACAAACACCACAACCAAAAATGACATGCCACACGAGAAACACCATGCAACAAACGCCATGCCACAAACACCACGCCACAAAAGCCACACCACAGACACCATGCCACAAATGGCATACCACAAACCCCACACTAAAAACACCTACACCACAAAAGCCACGTCACAAAAGCCATGCCACAAAAGCCACGCAACAATAAGCTGTACAGTTGTATCAGAGCACTAGTACTTCTACTAATGATCACTCTCCTCAAAATCAAGAGTCGACAAAATGAATATGAAAAACAGGAAGAGCCATGCCACAAGGGCAACACAATAAAATTAAAAGCCACACCACAAAAGCCACACCACAGACACCTTGCCACAAATGGCATACCACAAACACCACACCAAAAACACCACAACACAAATGCTTCACCACAAAAACCACGCCACAAACGCCATGAAACAAACACCACACCACAAAAGCCATGCAACAGTAAGCTGTACAGTTGTATCAGAGCACTAGTACTTCTGCTAATGATCACTCTCATTATCTCCTCAAAAACAAGATGTCGATAAAATGAATATGAAAAACAGGAAGGGCCGCGCAACAAGGGCAACACAGTAAAAGCCCCACTACAAAAGCCTTAACACAAACGCCATGCCACTAATGCAACAATAAGCTGTACAGTTAAGAGCCTGAACTAGATTTGTCAACAAGCCTAGTATATATTATCATTGTATATATGTATACATATATATAATATATATTCCTTGCCTTAAACAAAAGTTATTATCATTTTAATGATATTTTGTAAATACCTTTTCATTTCAACTTACATTAGTTGACTTGGGGACTTGGGTACAGTTGAACTATATAATGTAATAAACATGATAATATATATGTAACTGTATGTTAAAATTAAGAAAATGCCATTTTCTATATTGAAAAATGCGCAATAGTTATAGTTTTGCTGAGATGACCCCTAAATATCGTGAGAACTGTTTTTTTTGACACAAGGAACCACTTAGACAAAATACATTGTATTGAGGGTACCCATTGAGCATTTCAATAATAATTTGTAGGGCAAGAGATCAAAAACCATTGAAATGATATGATCAGAATTTGTGTTCTCATTGAGCAATGCAACCAGAAAATGGTTGATCCCTTGGGAATTGTGCTCCGATGTTAGATGTGGTCTCTAGGGGCCTTCCACATACGCACAATTTCAAACACAACATACACACATTTTAAAAAATCTCAGATCCCCCATCGCCCCTTGGGCAAAGATACGCAATGGATTTGTACTAAAATGTACGCACATTTTCAAAACTTTCAGACCTCCCTTCCCCCTTGATGTGTATATACTTAATGGAAGGCCCCTTACCAATCTCTAACTTCTGAATTTCTGTCACAGCTTAATTAGTTTCCCCCTTTGGGGCCACATTCTTAAGCCTGATCCCTACAGGGCGATTAGATTTACAAAATTCTACGGTGACCAATGTGATATTCGGGGTTTTAGTTGGCCGACGACTTACCATACAACGGAGCCTTGATGTCTGGTGACTAAACAACTAGTCGCCGTGGTTTTTGGGCGAAAATACTTGACATGTTTAATATTTCTCTCTAATCGCCGTCGATTAGTGCAGTTAATCGTCGGGCTGGGTGACCAAAGTGGCCGTTAATCACCTGCAGATTTTAAGCAAGACTAACTAGTCACCCGACGTACTAACTCCTTAATTGATGGGCAACCAACGTTAATCGCCGTGGTTTACTCGCCCCGTGGGGACGTGGCTTAAGGCTAGTGTGTCTTTTTATGCCCTTCCCTACAGAAAATTGGTTTTGAATTTGGTGTCATGTGAATCCACACTAGCCAAGACCAAGATGCATGATGGGAAATATGTCGACAAATAATGTAAGAGAGATAGCATTAAGATGAGGGATGAGTACTCAAATTTATTCTGAATCAGGATTCCACCCCCTATACCTTCACCACTGTCCTGCCCTCTCGGAATAAAAGATCTGTTATTGCCCAGGAGGGCAGTAATGCCTGTCTGCCATGCACTGCTAATGCCAATTTATGAGTTGTCTGCAAATATTTTCAAAATGTTCCATGTAATTGTAATACATATTGTTATTACCCAACTTTGCACACACCTATGTCTTGAGCTAAAGCCCTCGACGGTATGTGCAAACCAGCTCATGATCAATAACAATCTCTTAATGCCCCCTTGGACTGTACTGTGTATATCCACCCATGTTGAAGTCAGGCGCCCTACCTGTTGAGCCACCACTGATATGGCCATGAGGAGGGGTCTAGGTGTGGGTATAGGGGGTCATCTCACTGGGTGCTGGTGTTCTGCCTCCTATTTCAAGTTGAGTTGATATACTAACATTTATGTCTCTACCCACTTGTGTATTCAATAATGGTCAGTACTAAACAGGTTGGGCATAGGTAAAGATTGGAAGCAATGTCCTTTAGAAAGAAAGTGAATAAGCTTATGGAATCAACCAAGTATAGATTGCCAAAATCTATTGATATGTCAATGTACAGAAGAATTTGCGATTTGTGTAACATTATAGTATAAGGGATTATAAGCTTTATAGAAAATGTAAAGAGTACATATCAGATGAGGAAATGTTATTACTGAAGGTAAACCACTGCCGAAATGTTGAGTCAATAAATGCCACACTGTGTACCATCAATCGGTCTCCTGGTTTATTTTATTAGGATTAATGTTTGAAGACCCGTGGGGGGTGTCCAAGGGTCAAAGGACAAACCTCTGGGTAGCGTACTGCCCGCAGCCTTTGGCCTGGAGGGTCATCCGAAGATCAGAGGACAACCCTTAAGGGTCTTCTATGTTTTATCACCCAAACAACGCTCCAAATATATTTAGAACACTGTAAATGAGTATTGATACATACAGCCTGTCACTACACACTGCCCCTTGTATGTACCGCTCCTCAGCCACGCAGGTGATAAATCTAGATATACAACTCGAAAATGTAATTTCATCAAAATAAGTTACGACTGTCAATGAAGAAAAACTGGACTAAATCTGGGACTCAATCCTACTCATCACAGGGTAAATAGAATAGTTCAAAATAAAATTATGCCACAAAACTATGTATACATCTACCATTGGAAGAAGGCCTTGCCCAGGTGTCTTATTTAGAGGGGGCGGGGCGCAAATGGACCCTCCTCCCTCCTCCCCTTTTTTGGCCAATTTCCTTTTAGACGTAAAATTCTCTGACCTTGAGTGTACAGTGGACATTTTCATAATGTGCCCCTCTGGGTTGCCCATCTCCAAGCTGTCTGAATCCACCCCTGTATCGCTATGTTATCCAAAAGCTGCTCACACATAACGTGAAGATAAGGTTACAACATTCAATCGGGACATTATTATCAAATATGGGTGTTTTTGGACAAAAATGTTAAGAACATCACTCATTTTTACGAAAGTTTCATAAATCACATGTCATGCATGGATAGCCAAAATCAGGACATTTCTTGTAAAAAATAAAACCTAATAGAATGTTGAATTTACCGTTAGAATACATAAATTTAAACATAATTATGGCACATCAGATTTTTAAACATATGCATAAAATCGGTACAGAAGCCTGAAATCAGGAAAAGCAGTGTCTCGACTTGGCAATCGGGACAAGGGTCTAAAATTGTAACTGTTCCAACCAAATCAGGACAATCGGCTGGAAACCATAATATGTGAAGGTACTGAGATGTTTTATTGCCACGAGGTAAACCCTTTGTATGGTGCTGCCACCTGGTGAGATACTGAGTCAATTGCCAACATTGTTCAAGGTGTCAAGGAACCATTCATTTTCATGTACAGTTTGATATAAGAGATCTTGAGAAAAAAAATATTCAGAAGGGTATGACTCAGAAACCTATCGTACTTCTTTGGCACATATTAGCGAAATTTCAGGGTAGGCTGGCCCTGAACATCTTAGCATGGGGACTTCCCCTCTAGAGCCCCATTAATACAGAAGTTTTTGGACTGGATGACCTTATTTGTATTCTTCCTGTTTCGCAGTGTGTAGTTTTCCAAACAGGTCTTGCAGAAAGGGGGCTGTACAAGTGTAGTTATCCAAAGATGCCTCACCACACTTGATGCAATTAAATACCAAGGAGTAGAGGAACGATATATTTTGTTGCCCAAAACAACCACATATATATGTACAGGCAACATGGAAAATGATACAGAGAGCTCAAGTGTCAACACAGACAGCTCCAGGTAATTTCCATATAACATATATGTAGATTACGGCTTCACCTACTGATGAATACTGTGTGAATTGAATAGGAATTTTGCAATAAATTATGAATCAGTTTTGTAGTGAATGTCTTCAGGATAGAAAACTGTGAATACTGGACTTTTTGGCATGGTTGAGTTAATAGGTTAAATAGAGATTTATGTTCTAACAAATAGCTAATGCACATAGATTAAGGTAGCCCAATATTTGCCAAAGTCTATACCAAAATGTTGAGAAAATTCCCTGAGGGCTGTCACATGATGAAATAGTGAAACAATTCCATGTCGCTGTTGCAGTGGGTCCCACTGTTGAATTGTAACTGTTCTATTGGGCCAATTCTAATTCAGTTAAAAGTTCTAAAAAACGATATCTGGATCTAAAGTGAGCATTTTAGCATGGATAAATTGTTTAAAGTGGGTAACATTTCACCCTGGATTTTTGCACAACCATGCTTGATTTGGCGAAACTGTTGTTCACTGTTATTTGTGCCATTATGCAATGGCCTGCTGGTATAAGAGTCTCAATTCTCTAAGTTGAATGTCAAATAAAGAAATTCTTGGTTAAAAAATAAAAGTGAGTAAATCAATGTTGAAATAATCTGAGTCATTCATTCATTTATGCTTTGGTTTATACAATTAATTTTTCAGTTTTTAACAATATATTAGATCAATGTGCATTGCAAACTAAATTTTGTTTGCTGGAATGTTCTACCTGTAAAACATGCAAATGTACAAAGGTCACCTTTAAATTGCCTTGAATGAACCTTAATAAGAAAAAGTATATAGACTATGTATATGGATGTGTTGTTGCATACTAAGAAATACAGATGCTTATCATGTTATTTTCTGCAGTCGTGTTGGAACTGCTACTAAGAATGACATGGAAGTCAACTTTGTTGAACCCTGGGATGGAAGTGACATCGTCTTTGTCGTACAAGACAGAAAGGTCTACGCAAACAAGCTGACTTTATCCATGTCATCACCTGTATTTAAAAGGATGTTTCAAGGTATTTCCAAGGAGAAGGATACAACTGAGATTCCCTTACCTGATAAAACATTTGAGGGAGTTTTGGAATTCGTGAAGATTTTTCATCCTTCTGAGAGGGACCACAATTGTAAGACAATATTTGTGTTGATAAAAGACTTCTCCCTGTCATAGTCATTTAGGTTTAGGCCAAAATAGAATAGTTGTCGAGTTAATTTTTGTTAGGGTCATTATTCTTCTAAGTACTTTCTTTTTATACCAATGATCTAGTCAGATAGTTTTGAAAATCAAAAATACTTCTCGATCCATTTCTGCAATGATGACATACAAACAATATTTCATGATAAAATATGGGATATCTAAAGTTTGTTTCATCCTTTCTGTTAATTCTAATGATTGTTCTCAGGTATTTTCTTTAAAAACTAATTTTAGGTTCAGGGGAAAAACTTGGGGTCAGTCAGGAAACACAAGTATTATTTTTCTTTTTGACCTTTCGATCACATGTGAAAAATTTCAAGCAGAAATAAGGGAATGAAAATGCATCTGCCTCATTTAAAAATTTCATCAAAATTGCAAAAATTCCAAATCAAAGTATACATTTTCTTGTGACCTATGTGACTGAAAATATAGCAACAGAAAAGTGTCAGGTAATTCATTTTGGACATAGATAGATATGCAATATTTTGCAAATCATTTTTACAGTGCATACGTTAGAGCTAACATCATCATGGAGTGCAGTGGGCCGACAAGTGATTAAAATTATTTAAATGGTTGTAGGGCCAGGTTAACCTATTATAGACCTTGTGCAGACGTGGCCACGTGGCCATAAGATAAATTCTAAATCCATGAATTCTGAATGGTAATACTTGTTGATTAAGAGCCGGGGAGTAAGTTTGAGTAAAATAATTATAGATATTTATTATAAATTGCCCAGAATTATGAATAATAAATATCATAATGTGATCACTAATATGGCGGGCAGCCCATTTCAAGAGATGTGACCTCATCTGCACAACGTCTATAGTCACATGTCAAGAAATTATCTGTATGGACAAAATGTTAAAAGTCACTTGCCGTAAAAGAATTGCATATTTTTATATCTCCATTGAAAAAAATGTCTATCTATTGATTTCTTTTTATTTCTTTTCTTCCCAGTTAAGGAGGTCTATGAAATTCTTACACTGGCAAAGGAATATCAAACAGAGCAATTAAAAGAGCAATGCATACAGTTCCTACTGAAGCAACCAGCAAGTATAAAAACATTGGTTCTTGCTGAACATTTTCAGCTGGAGACAGTTATCTCAAAGAGCATTGGGTATGCAAAGAGAACTCCACTTATTCAGCTAGAAAAGGAAGAGGAATATTCTATTCCCTATTCTTACCGCTAGATGTAAACACCAGTAGGGCAGATACACAGCAAGAGTATGTGTAAATTATAGGCTATCAATAGCTATAGAAAATGAGAAAGGGACAATTGACAAAATATATTTTGATTAATTTGTCCTATGTAGTTAATTAAGTTAGTAATACCGTACTTTCTTCATGTTAATTATTAATGCTATTAATATGAAGTGCTGATGTAGAGAGCCAGTTCTGAAAATTGCAGTCATGAATATCAATTCATGATTCCTTGCATATATTTGCCTACACTATGACTATTTAGGTGTATTTAGTTGTTTTATTTAGAGTTCAAATAAAAAGAGTTGTCTACTTTATTTTAGTTTAAAGTTGTTTTTTATCAGAGATATTATTCAGACAACCAATCAGACCACCAACTGATATCGTCAACTTTGGATCGCAGACAAGTTAGGTCATACAGTTAGATCTATAAAGATTATAGAAAAGCGGCCAAATCACAACTACCCGTAAATATATGTCAATTGGGAGAGAAATCTATACGTTCATGTATTTTGATAATATGGTATAATATCCATCATCAATCTTGTATATAAAACATTGATAGCTACTTGATTTCAAACATTATCAGGCAGAGAGTTCCACATACCAGCTCCATAAATCAAAGTCCAATTTCCAACACAGCACTCTTGTTATGGCTCACCTGATTGGGCTATTTGGCCAATCAGGTCCACTGTGCCACCTTTTGTGGTTTGTTGGGGGTATAGGGAAATGAGGTCCCTGGCTGGTGTGTTATCTGGTGGAAGTGGCAACTGTCTCACCTGCAATTCCTCTCCTTGGCTATAGTTTTATTTATTTATCTACTTTTTTTTTATTTTGAAAACATCATTCAGGGTTACCCCTGGTCTTCTATGATAAACAATACATTGAGATAGAAGAATATACAATATATCATCGCTTTTTACAAAGCCAATCATGCAATAAATCCTCATATTCCAGATAGTGGTGCCGTATTTGTGACATAAAAGTATGAACATCTGGACTTCGTTGTACATCAGCACTGAGCTTATTCCATAATAATTATTGTGGCATTATAGAATGGGCCATATTTCCGACCAGTGTATTCCTCAGTTTTAAAGATAAATTTGTCTTGTGAATGTGTATTATGAGTTATTTGTTTCTGTACACCAGCTTGTTGAGAATGAGAATACATCAAAGAATATAACTGTATTTGTCTACATTTTTCCAAACTGATTATCGTAGCCCTTTTATGTACATCAGGAATTCTGACACGATCCTCCCAGGAAAGATTGCAACAAATTGGTAAAGCATCATTCTGGAAGACCTGAAGAGCCATTTTGTCCTTATCTAAAGATAACAATACAAAAGCGATATATTCTAATACTGGCATTATACTTTGTTTATGAACTTGTATCACAGTAATTTCAGTAATATAATGGAGTATTTTACTTAGACTGAAAATATGATTGTTGACCATACCAGTAATTTTATTAAGCATGAAATTGTGCATCAGTTCTTGGTCAATCAAGAAACCTAGGTAATTATACACAGAGACAAATACAAGCAGTTCATTATAAGCATATACAGCAATAGGTCTAATTTTCCCTAGATTATTATGAGAGCCCATAATCATAATCCTAGATTTCCTGGAATTTAATTTTAAATTTTTCTGGTCACCCCAAGATGTAATCCTGGATAAATCAGACTGTAGTTTTTCATGTATTACTTGCCAATTATTGCCTGAAACATATAGTACACAGTCATCAGCAAAAAGTCTGATTGAAGATTTTCACGGACCTAACTATATCATTAATATATAGAATAAATGCTGTCGGCCCAAGAACTGTTCCCTGTGGGATCCATGTGCGTATCCGTAATGAGCTAGAAACTCACTTTTTAAATATCAGCGTCTGAGATCTATCAAAATATCTCTGGTAGTACCAATTTTACAATAATATTCATTGAGATAGTCAGATACTTCATCATGAGGAACAGCATCACCAGTAACATGATGTTGAAATATAAAATCTATATTATCATTATCATGTGTATTAAGTAGAGACTTTATTATTCTCCAGAAACGTTTAGGTTTTTGTATTGGCATGCAGGATTTGTTTTATATAAGCTGAACGTGCCTTGTCAACTAACAGATTTATTTTATTATGTAAAAAATTAACTATTTTTAAAACATCATTTCATAATTTAAGATAGAATGTGTAATAACATTTTAAAGGAATTTGAGTTACATTTTGCATTAGATTTACATTTTATGTCAATTCTAATTACATTTTATGTCAAGTTACATTTTAGGTGAGATTTACATTTCATGGTCTAACACCACCCCCTCCCCACATCCATTGTTTGTTGCGGGACACTCAATCTGATTTCATCCTTTGTGGGCTACACCAGCCAGGGACACATATACCAGAGCTCAATCTTCAAGCCTATCCTTTGCCTCTTGGGCCAATGTATGAAACACATACCTGTGCATGGAGAATGAGATCGACTACTTCCTGTCTGACCCAAGAGCCAATCAGAGTGGAGCTTACAAGCAGCTTTGGCTCACTAGGATCACTATGGTTTCCCTAAGAGGAACCAAAATTCAAACAAACTGGTGTATTTTTCAGCAAAAAAAGAGAGATTATCGATAGAATCCTTTGACCAAAAGGCATAATATTGATTATTCTGAACAGTGAATGAACCAAGGAAGGTATGTTGACTTATTGGGAGAGTAATTTGGAAGGATTAGGCTGTTTGTTATTGTGAAATGGGGCACAGATCCACTTTTGCACATTGACCATAAATGTTGGCCATGACAGTAAAGCGATCACATCGATATTCTCCGTTGACAATAATCTACCCTAAGCAGTTAAGACTTTGGGGTAAGAGATACATTTAGTCAAGTAAAAGTGACCCCATGCAGGGGCAGAGCAGTGGCCAGCCAGGCCAAGGCCGTGTCGGGGGTTCCTGTTTTCAGGTCTAGGGACCAGTAGTCAGGCAGGTGGGGGCCAGGGTGCTGGACCATAAAATGTAAATCTGACATAAAACGTAAATCAACATGAAATGTAAAACAAACCAATGTAAAATGTAAATTTGACATAAAATGTAAACCATTTTAACCTAGAATGTAACTACGAAAAAAACACAAAATGTAATTATTCACTCTAAAATATAAATGAAAAACAATGACACAGAATACAATTCCATTCATTTGGGGGGATAGGAAATGGTTATAAAATTGATCAACATAAATCTTTCATATGACTATTCTTTTTCCTTGCTTTCTTCTTTGATTTACAATATTTCACAGGTAATGACTTTTTGGTTGGTTGGTTATTGCGGTTTAATGCTAGCAATATCCTGTACAGTTTGATGTAAGAGATCTTGAGAACAAAATATTCAGAAGGGTACACCACCTGAAAATGACTCAGAAACCTATCACAGTCTCTTTGGCACATTATTATCAAAATTTAAGGGTAGGTTGTCCCTGAACATTTTAGCATGGGGACTTCCCCCTCTAGAGCCCCATTAATACAGAAGTTTGTGGACTGGATGACCTTATTTGTATTCTTCCTGTTTCTCGTGTGTAGCATTCCATACAAGGCTTGCAGAAAGGGGGCTGTACAAGTGTAGTTTACCACAGATGCCTCACCACACTTGATGCAATTAGATAACAAGGAGCAGAGGAAAGATATATTTTATTGCCAAAAACGATCACATATGTACAGGCGACATGGAGAGTGATACGGAAAGCTCAAGTGTTAATGCAGACAGCTCCAGGTAATTTCCATATAACATATATATAGAGAGATTACTGCTTCACCTGCTGATGAATACTGTGTGAATTAAATAAGAATTTTGCATACCAGGGATATAAATGTATGATAACAATGAATCAGTTTTGCAGTGAATGTTTTCAGTAGAGAAAACTGTGATTACTGGACTTTTTGGTATGGTTGAGTTAATAGGTTAAATAGAGATTTATGCTCTAACAAATAGCTAATGCACATAGATTAAGGTAGCCCAATATTTGCCAAAGTCTATACCAAAATGTTGAGAAAATTCCCTGAGGGCTGTCACATGATGAAATAGTGAAACAATTCCATGTCTTGCAAAAGGATGTTGCTGTTGCAATGGGTCCCACTGTTGAATTGTGACTGTTCTATTGGGCCAATTCTAATTCTGCTAAACGTTCTAAAAAACGATATCTGGATCTAAAGTGAGATTTTTAGCATGGATAAAGTGTTTAAACTGGGGAACATTTGATGCTGGATTTTGCACAACCATGCTTGATTTGACGAAACTGTTGTCTACTGTTATTTGTGCCATTATGCAATGGCCTGCTGGTATAAGAGTCTCAATTCTCTAAGTTGAATGTCAAATAAAGAAATTCTTAGTTAAAAAATAAAAGTGAGTAAATCAATGTTGAAATAATCTGAGTCATTCATTCATTTATGCCTTGGTTTATACAATTAATTTTTCAGTTTTTACCAATATATTAGATCAATGTGCAATGCAAACTAAATCTTGTTTGCTGGAATGTGCTACCTGTAAAACATGCAAATGTACAAAGGTCACCTTTAAATTGCCTTGAATGAACCTTAATAAGAAAAAGTAATAGACTATGTATATGGATGTGTCGTTGCATACTAAGAAAAACAGATGCTTATCATGTTTTTTTCTGCAGTCATGCTGGAACTGCTACTAAGAATGACATGGAAGTCAACTTTGCTGAACCGTGGGATGGAAGTGACGTTGTCTTAGTCGTACAAGACAGAAAGGTCTATGCAAACAAGCTGACTTTATCCATGAAATCACCTGTATTTAAAAGGATGTTTCAAGGTATTTCCAAGGAGAAGGATACAACTGAGATTCCCTTACCTGATAAAACATTTGAGGGAGTTTTGGAATTCGTGAAGATTTTGCATCCTCCTGAGAGAGACCACAATTGTAAGACAATATTTGTGTTGATAAAAGACTTCTCCCTGTCAGTCATTTAGGTTCAAGCCAAAATAGAATAGTTATTGAGTTAATTTTTGCATAGTAGGCCTTACACTAATGAACACCTGCCGACCCTTTTTATGTTAGGCAGATTTTTGTTAGGGTCATTATTCTTCTAAGCACTTTCTTTTTATACCAATGATCTAGTCAGATGGATTTGAAAATCAAAAATGTTCTCGATCCATTTCTGCAATGATGACATACAAACAATATTTCATGATAGAATATGGGATATCTAAAGTTCATTTCCTCCTTTCTGTTAATTCTAATAAGCCCATCCCAGTATACATGAACATCAAATTTTACCATGAAATTACATAATAATTTCTTGCTGATTTAATCCACAAAGATAGAAGTGTGAAAAGAAATGGACCATGGTGGTTTAGTTCACATATTGCTCCTAGAATTTGTAAAATGTAGCTTTATATATTGGCCTTTTTCCCATAGGAACCAATGTTAAAGCCTGTCAGCCCAACCTATAATGTCAAACCCTATTTTGCCCTAAAATGCAGCATTTTGAATGGCTGGCAAACCTGCAAATCTGTCAGTTGGTGAAATTTAAGAAATCATAATGTTCATAGGTACTTGGGGATTTAGAAACAAATAATTCTTGGTTATTTCAGTAATCCTAACCCTAGGAGACGAGGATGGCTTATACAGTAATTTTATCCAATACTTGTCCAACCCCGGGATATATAATGTGGGATGGGCTTATTATTGTTCTTGGGTATTTTCTTTAAAAACTAATTTTAGGTTTGGGGGAAAAACTTGGGGTCGGTCAGGAAACACAAGTATTAATTTTCTTTTTGGCCTTTTGATCACATGTGAAAAAATTGTAAGCAGAAATAAAGTAATGAAAATGAATCTGCCTCAGTTAAAAATGTCATCAAAATTGCAAAAATTCCAAATCAAAGTATACATTTTCTTGTGACCTATGTGACTGAAAATATAGCAACAGAAAAGTGTCAGGTAATTCATTTTGGACATAGATAGATGTGCAATATTTTGCAAATTATTTTTACATGCATACCTTAAAGTTAACATCATCATGGAGTGCAGTGGGCCGACAAGTGATCAGCAACTGGTTTAAATGGTTATAGTGCCAGATTTACATATTATAGCGACATGTCAAGAAATGACATTATCTGTAGGGACAAAATGTTAAAGGTCACTTGCCATAAAAGAAATGCATATATTTTCATATCTCTTGCCATACAAGTTCCATAAAACAACTATTTCCATTGAAATAAAGTCTATCTATTGATTTCTTTTTATTTCTTTTCTTCCCAGTTAAGGAGGTCTATGAAATTCTTGCACTGGCAAAGGAATATCAAACGGAGCAATTAAAAGAGCAATGCATACAGTTCCTACTGCAGCAACCAGCAAGTATAAAAACCTTGGTTCTTGCTGAACATTTTCACCTGGAGACAGTAATGTCAGAGTGCATTGAGTATGCACAGGAAACTCCCATTTTTCAGCTAGAAAAGGAAGAGGACTTTGAGAAGATACAGGACTCATCTTTGGTAAAGATCTTTAGCAACAAAGTAAAGACCTTGGAGGAATCCCTCTGCAACATACGTAAGTGTGTTGAAGAAGAAGATGATAGTGAATCGTGTGGGCTATGCAGAGCATCCAGTGATGAAGATAATGAATGTGAGACTTGTGGTTTTTCTAGACCTAGTTTGACATGTGAATACCACGAGTTATTAAGTGACATAAAATATTCTATTCCTTATTCTTACCGCTAGATGTAAACACCAGTACGGCAGATACACAACAAGAGTTTGTGTAAATTATAGGCTATCAATAGCTATAGAAAATGAGAAAGGGACAATTGACAAAATATATTTTGATTAATTTGTCCTATGTAGTTAATTAAGTTAGTAATACCGTACTTTCTTCATTTTAATTAATGCTATTAATATGAAGTGCTGATGTAGAGAGCCAGTTCTGAAAATTTCAGTCATGAATATCAATAATCCGCGAATTCTCGTGTCGGTGATTTCAGGCCCACGAGATGAATTTCAAGCCCACGAGAAGAAATATCAGCCCAGAAAACATCCACGAGATCTTTTGGACATGGTAATTTCTTGAAAAATCATATTAAAATCGTTCCCATAATATATTTATTTACATAAAATACTTCTTAAAGTCTTTTAGAATGACATTGGAACACTTAATTGTTGAAAAAAATGATTTCTGTGCCATGAGAATTTAAATAATCACGAGAGCAAAGTTTGTGATCGTGGGTATTTTAACTTCTCGTAGCACAGAATTCTCGTGGATGTTTTTTGGTCCGCCCCCCTTTGCTATTCACCTGATTCACATCATTACCACTTGTGAGCAGCACAGTATCGTCAGCGTACACAATCGAATAAACATTTTCACAAACAGATTTTAGATAAGCAAAACAATCATTAACATATATTATATACATCGGCCCAAGACTGCTTCCCTGGGGTACCCCTTTTAATTTAGGTTTAGTGTCTGGTAAAAGCCAATTAAACAGTGTTTGTTGTATCCTATTGGTGAGATAGCTCTCAAACCATCTGATACAAGTCGTACTTAGCTTCATCCGATGTAATTTGTTAAGCAGCTCATCATATTGCATACAATTAACTGTGACTTCAATAAAATCAAATACATCAAAATTCAACGATTCTTCATTAAAATTTAGTGAAGCAGCAGTTTCTTCACAATTTCTATCAATTTTGGTACCCATCCTACTGAAAAAATTGTTTAAATAATCAGTAGATTCTTTCACATTTAGCTTACATCCAGTGTCAATATACAAGATTGATGAAATATATTATACCATATTATCAAAATACATGAACATATAGATTTCTCTCCCAATTGACATATTTTTACAGGTAGGTGTGATTTGGCCGCTTTTCTATAATCTTTATAGATCTGACTGTATGACCTAACTTGATCTGCGATCCAAAGTTGGCGACATCAGTTGGTGGTCTGATTGGTTGTCTGAATAATATCTCTGATAAAAAACAACAACTTTAAACTAAAATAAAGTTGACAACTCTTTTTGTTTGAACTCTAAATAAAACAAGTAAATACACCTAAATAGTCAAAGTGTAAGCAAATATATGCAAGGAATCATGAATAATATCTATGAGAGTAGCATACCATTAACATTGTGAGCTAGACTGGTTGTTATTTGTCTTCGTTTATTTATGGGGGAGTATCATTATTAAAGTTCGTACTTGTTCATATCCTGTATAGATTCGTTTATTCATTATTCGACTGCGTGATATTATATTGCTTATCAATGATATTTCATTTGATTGAAAATGTTAATAAAGTGTGTTGTACTAAGACAATGGGGAGTTCTTAGTGATTAATCGTCGGGGTAATTAGCCTTATCCAGATAGATGTTATCCTGGATCATAGTTCAGTTCTTAGTGGTAGAGATTCTAAGTAAAGGGGCTCAATCCTATACAAAGAACACGCGCTTGGCAAGAGGTCAGTTTATTACATTCATAATAATATTCCGAAGGTACAAGTATACAGTTCTCCATCCATACAGGTCTTTCCTTTCGTTTCACAATTTTAACACATCAGTAACAATCCGACCAGGTATAGCTATGGTTAAGCTTCCCCTTTCACAAGGTATATACGCTCCAACACTGTTGAGAGAGTCACCTCTCGTCTACCGGTAACGGAGATCATTGGTAGGATCTCCGTCACATCCAATACTCGGTCCGTAAGGCTAAGCCTAGGCTGTCCCAATCCTTACTATCACCTAATCGTTGTGGTTACTACCATCTGAACACTACCCATGTGATCCGTATGTCAGACTATTGCTCCATGTGTTCTGTTCGAACTCTATCTTGGTCTGCTCGTCTGTCTCAAGTCTCATACCGCTTATATAGCGACAGCCAAAAGGCTTGTCGCTATACTCATTTACACTATTACCTAATGATGTCTTACTTATCTCTCATACTGCCCATTCTTACTTATATAAACTAGTTCTACTTCTAGCTATCATATAAACTAATGTTGACGGCGAAGCCTGCTGTCCTCAGTATCTTTTAGCTAGAAGTTTCGACTCATAACGCATCCTTACAGGTTTCCATCGTCATTCGTCGTACCTGTGCGTACCTGCAAGACGTGCGTTAGCCCGGCTGCAGTCCCTACGCCTGGGGACTTTGCCACTCTCCATATACTCTAACTATGCCACTAAACGATGTCGCCGCCTGGCGTTTAGCACACGTATCAGCGTTACAAGTTTCACTATAATATTCTTGCCAACACAAAACAAGTTTACAATATTTTATTATATACTATTCTAGTTCTTCTTGCACTGTGCCTCAGTGCAATTGTATAATGTAAATGTTCAGCTGGTCCGTTCATATTGTTATCTTGGTGTATTATTTGATTGCTGTCTGACGTATGAAAACTTCCTAAAATATATTATTAAGAAGGTTTCTTATAAACTATATATGTTTGGTAAAATAAGGCATCTTTTGAATTTTAAGGCAGCATTACTGGTCTACAAACAAATGGTGTTACCTTTTTTCGACTATTTAGACATATTAATAGACAGTGGAGGAAAAATATTAATTGATCAACTACAGAAATTACAATATAGGGGATTAAAAATAGTTTGTAACTAAAAGCTAAATGGCAGAACTATTAAAAATACAGATGAGGCGGAGGTACACCAATTATGTACTGTTGAATTGTTAGTAATTAGACGTACACGTAGAATGTTACTAATAATGCATAAGAGAATGTATATTATTGATGATGTTATTGTACCAAAATCTGACAGAAAATTAAGAAGTGATGATGGACACAAAATATATCTACAGAAACCCGAATTAGATATTTTTAAACGTAATTGGTGGTATCGTGCATCAACATTGTGGAATTTATTAATAGTGAAAATTCAAAATATAAGTGATGAATTAATTTTTAAAAAGAATTTAACAACTGATCTATTAAATGATATATTATGTAGAACTCAAATATACTATTCTGTTTAAAGTGGTACTTGCTGGGTACAACTAATTTGTACATATATTGTTGTAAATACGTTGTATTATACCTGTATTACTACGTCATGAAAAGCACTTAATTGTGATGATATTGAGCTCAATAAAAAACAAAAATAAATATAAAACATTGATAGCTACTTGATTTCAAACATTATCAGGCAGAGAGTTCCACATACCAGCTCCATAAATCAAAGTCCAATTTCCAACACAGCACTCCTATTATGGCTCACCTGATTGGCCTATTTGGCCAATCAGGTCCACTGTGCCACCTTTTGTGGTTTGTTGGGGGTATAGGGAAATGAGGTCCCTGGCTGGTGTGTTATCTGGTGGAAGTGGCAACTGTCTCAGCTGCAATTCCTCTCCTTGGCTATAGTTCTATTTATTTATTTACTTTTTTTTTTATTTTGAAAACATCATTCAGGGTTACCCCTGGTCTTCTATGATAAACAATACATTGAGATAGAAGAATATACAATATATCATCGCTTTTTACAAAGCCAATCATGCAATAAATCCTCATATTTCAGATAGTGGCGCCGTATTTGTGACATAAAGGTATGAATACCTGGACTTCGTTGTACATCAGCACTAAACTTCTTCCATAATATTGTACCATTATAGAATGGGCTTCTGTCATATTTCCAACCAGTGTATTCCTCAGTTTTAAAAATAAATTTGTCTCGTGAATGTGTATTACACGTTATTTGTTTCTGTACGCCAGCTTGTTGAGAATGAGAATACATCGAAGAATGTAACTGTATTTGTCTATGCTGTTCCAAACTGATTATCTTAGCCCTTTTATGTAAATAAGGAATTCTGACATGATCCTCCAATGAAAGATTGCAACAAATTTTTAAAGCATCATTCTGGAAGACCTGAAGAGCCTTTTTGTCCATTTAAAGATAACAATACAAAACCGATATATTCTAATATATTCTAATAATGGCATTATCATTTGTTTATTAACTTGTATCACAGTAATTTCAGTAATGTAACGGAGTATTTTACTTAGACAGAAAATACATTTTGTTGACCATACTAGTAATTTTATTAAGCATGAGATTGAGCATCAGTTCTTGGTCAATCAAAAAACCTAGGTAATTATACACAGAGACAAATACAAGCAGTTCATTATAAGCATATACAGCAATAGGTTTAATTTTCCCTAGATTATTATGAGAGCCCATAATCATAATCCTAGATTTCCTGGAACTTAATCTTAAATTATTCTTGTTACCCCAAGATGTAATCCTGTATAAATCAGACTGTAGTTTTTCATGTATTACTTACCAATTATTGCCTGAAACATATAGTATACAGTCATCGGCAAAAAGTCTGATTTAAGAAGATTTTTACGGACCTAACTATATCATTAATATATAGAATAAATGCTGTCGGCCTGAGAACTGTTCCCTGTGGGATCCCTGTGCGTATCCGTAATGAGCTAGAAACTCACTTTTTAAATATCAGCGTCTGAGATCTATCAAAATATCTCTGGTAGTACCAATATTATAATAATATTCATTGAGATAGTCAGATACTTCATCATGAGGAACAGCATCACCAGTAACATGATGTTGAAATATAAAATCTATATTATCATTATCATGTGTATTAAGTAGAGACTTGATTATTCTCCAGAAACGTTTAGGTTTTTGTATTAGCATGCAGGCTTTGTTTTATATAAGCTGAACATGCCTTATCAACTAACAGATTTATTTTATTACGTAAAAAATTAACTATTTTTAAAACATCATTTCATAATTTAAGATAGAATGTGTAATAACATTTTAAAGGAATTTGAGTTACATTTTGCATTAGATTTACATTTTATGTCAATTCTAATTACATTTTATGTCAAGTTACATTTTAGGTAAGATTTACATTTCATGGTCTAACACCACCCCCTCCCCACATCCATTGTTTGTTGTGGGACACTCAATCTGATTTCATCCTTTGTGGGCTACACCAGCCAGGGACACATATTCCAGAGCTCACTCTTCAAACCTATCCTTTGCCTCTTGGGCCAATGTATGAAACACATACCTGTGCATGGAGAATGAGACCGACTACTTCCTGTCTAACCCAAGAGCCAATCAGAGTGGAGCTTACAAGCAGCTTTGGCTCACTAGTGTCACTCTGGTTTACCTAAAAGGAACCAAAATTCAAACAAACTGGTGTATTTTTCAGCAAAAAAAGAGAGATTATCAATAGAATCCTTTGACCAAAAGACATAATATGGATTATTCTGAACAGGAAGGTATGTTGACTGATTGGGAGAGTAATTTGGAAAGATTAGGCTCTTTGTTATTGTGAAATGGGGCACAGATCCACTTTGGCACATTGACCATAAATTTTGGCCAGGGCAGTAAATCTTTCATGTGACTATCCTTTTTCCTTGCTTTCTTCTTTGATTTACCATATTTCACAGGAAATGACTTTTTGGTTGGTTGGTTACTGGGGTTTAACGCTGTAGCAACACCTAAGGTCATATCACGGCGAGAACTAGGTTTGACAACTCTGTCTTTGGTGTTTGTATCTATGGAATCTAATATCTAATTATTGACATGGATATGAGTATATTGGAACGGATATAGGCCTATACAGATATCAATATGTTCATGTACTCCTATGTAAGCATTTAGGGTAGAGCAGGGTAAGAAATTCTGAAAAGTATGTGTATGTTCCTGAATATGTATGAATCCAATGCAGCAAGGAGGATTTAAAATTTTAGGGAAGTGTAAATGCTTGTGGACTCTACCTTATGGGCATGTATGGCCTGAGATTTCAGGGCAGGTGTTGTGACTATATCTTAGCTACAAAGACAGAATTGTCAAAAATCTTGTTCTCGCCATGATATAACCATAGATGTTTCTATGGCGTTAAACCCCAATAAACCACAGTAGACGGGGAGAACAAAGGATCGAGGCTGTGATTATAACACGTATTGGCCCCAGTGAAGTGGAACGCTATAATCTCACGGGCCTCTTGCCTGGACCTTTGCTCACAGTGGGTCTGTCAGTGTTTTATTTCTATACTTTTTTTCATACATTTGCATTTATCTCTTTTAATATTCATTCAAACCACAAACAGTAAGCGAGTGAAATATAGCTTAGAACAATATGGACATATCTATTATGTTGAATGTTTGATTTCTTTACGATTTCATTTTTCTATGATTTAATGAAAAATAAAAGTAATGGGAAGTAGTACACTTTTATTTTTTATTAAATCATAAAAAATTAAAACCCTCCAGTAATTGAATATCTGATATAAGGTGGATTATCTCCGCAAGGTTCTTAGCTACATTTTACTCACATAATGTTTGTAATCCAATGAATATCAAGCAAGTTATGAGCAAAAATGCAAAAACTTCCCGTGGTTTATGTCAGATAAAGCACTTGTCAGAAGGCTACTTGAAATAACCCACTTGGCAACCACCTCGTGGGTTATTTTCCTCCTGACTCGTGCTTTATCTATCACTTAAATTTCATATGAATAACACTTCCTTAAATGATACTCAGTTTTATATGAATAATGTTTTTTACATACAACACGTTACAATATTTCTAAATTTCTTAGCACGTAGTACGAGACGTTGTTTTGAAAGCAAGTCTTTGACAGAAAGGTTGGGGAGGATTTGGAAAGTAAATTGGTGCTTTAGATGAGAAAGATAGGATATTAAGCAGAGGAAGCATCTTTATAATAGGGTACTCACAGAAACCTAAGTTCCATCACCACGAGAATTACGATGCCTCCGCTATCAGTATTAAAACACTCCTATCTAAATCTCTCTCACGCTTAATTACGATCTCAAATCAGGCATTTGTCATTATTTGTGCTTTTTCTTTAAAGCCTGGCAAGTTATATGTTCCCTCATCTAAGGGCCCATTAACATGATTAAGCATGGGGAGTCACAACAGGAAAACAAAATTATTACATAGTACTACTTCCTGTAGTACAATATTCTAATTTGATTATCACCAGAGAATTTGTGGTCATGAACTTTTAATTCAATTACAGTGCTATTAATCCAGCTGGAGGGCAATATAGAAAATTCAAAGTGATCAATGTATGCAAAGAGAATATTTGTTTCCCGTTTTCCCTTGTTTTCCAGTGAGAGCATTATTTTGACACAAATGGACGATCTGACTAATGTATGGGAGAATATGAGAACAAACAAATTTGGTCAGTTTCAAATTGTACTTTTGAAAACAAAAAATGTATTCACTGTCTAGGGCCCCTTAATTACAGAACTGTGAATACCAAATAACCTACTTAAGTCTTCATGTTGATCCTGTTTTTTGTAGGTCTTTAATGTTGCCTATATTGCCTTTATAAAAGGGACTGTGTAGTTTACAACAGACGCCTTACCACCCTCCATACATTTTACTACCAAGGTGCGGACGGTAGATCGAATTCACTGTCAAAGCCACCACATATGATACAAGCAAAATGGAGAAGAATATACAATGCTCAGCAGCTGAGAAAGATAGGTAATTTCCATACCAGATACTGTTCACTGTTTCAGTCTCACATACATATATATTTTGTAAGTATATTTAGAATCTTCGATAGTTGGGATATGATTATACATTGATACAATTTATTACAATGAATCAGTTTCACAGCAATGTCTTCAGGATAGAAAAAAAGTGAATTTGTGGCATCCCAGCAAACACACAACGTTAAGACAACGTTTTGCAACATTACCTTTTCACAACATTCAATGAAAAACGTGGTAGAAACGTTACCACAACGTATTTCACAATGTTATATTGAAACCTACTTAAAACATTCCAAAATGACGTTGTGACAATGTCATTTCCACAATGTTGTGACAACTTTACTTTCACAACATTGTCACAACGTTATGGGACAACATAAATTCAACATAGAGGTGGCACCACTGTCTTAGAAGTACATCCTTTAAAAAAACGTTTTTCATCTTATGTTGTTAAGGACAAGAATTTGGTATTTGTCTTAGAATAAAATTAATAAATAATGTACCCTAAGTGAGGGAATATTACTTATGTTGATAAAGTCTTAATGGCATGATATAGTATGATATACAAAGGGGTATTTAAATAAAAGCTCAAGTAAAACACCTTTTCTGTAGCTTGTCAACATGGTAGAGCTTTTTCAGCATTGAGAGCTTTAGGTTGTATATGCAACAGGTCATTAACCTGATATGATCTAACAAACATGATCATTATGCTGGTTTCTTGATGCAAAATGCACTATGAAATCTAAATTATGAAATTATTAATAAAGATTGCCTTTATTTTTCGATTTGTTATGATTTTTATGTAATATATTAGCTTTTTTTTCTACAATTTGTACCGATGGTTTAGTGATTACAAAATGATGTCATCAGCAGGGAACAGAAATATATCAGCCAATAATTATAATGCAATCTGAACAACATTCATACATATTGAATATATAATTTATATAGATAAAAATTAAAGTTGTAAAATGGCTGTGAAAAGGTAACAATACAACGTTGGCTACAACGTTGCTGCAACCTTTCTGGGAGTCCACAAATTTACGTTGTAACAATGTGAATTTGCAACGTTGTTACAACCAAAGTGTAACGTTGTAGCAATGTTGTAGCAACGTAAAATTGTTAGCTGGGATTTTAGCATTGTTGAGTTAAAAAGTTAACTGCTTTTGTATTATGAAATCTGAAAAATGTATTGGCAAAAAAAGGTTACACATGTCTAACATGAAATATAACTAAAGCCTAACTCAAAATGTTGAGATATTTCCCTCTTGATGGACATGAGTTATATTAGATTTGGGGTCTCACTTCTCAATGTTGAATAAGCACCTACACAACAACTGTCCCTAATGCCTTATACCCCAGAACCCTAAAGGTCCTTGATTAATTAATGACAAGGTCTAGGAAAGGTCACCTTTAAAACTTTTGAATTAACAGTTATGATAACAGCTTAATAGATCAAATAATCAATAGACTATATATATGGATATGTAGCTGTATACTAAGACAGTTACAATTTTTATTCTGCAGTCATGCTGGAACTGCTAATGAGAATGACGAGGAAGTCAACTTTGCTGAACCGTGGGATGGAAGTGACGTCGTCTTTGTCGTACAAGACAGAAAGGTCTATGCAAACAAGCTGATTTTATCAATGTCGTCACCTGTATTTAAAAGGATGTTTCAGGGTGTATTCAAGGAGAAGGATGCAACTGAGATTCCCTTACCTGATAAAACATATGAGGGAGTTTTGGAATTCATGAACATCTTGCACCCTCCAATGGGAGATGAAATTTGTAAGAAGGCAGTATTTTATTGCAAATATTTTTATTATTATTATTATTACTGATTCCTGTAGTAATACAAGTTCTTCCATCAGGGTGATAATATTAACAATAGACTGTATACATTGTAGATATAGGGCTCTGTTAAAGTCATATTTTTGAGAAATCAGAGCAGATAAAATGTTTGAATTTGTTATGAGGCACCTCTGATGCATAATTATGAAATCAGAAAGGAGAGCCACCTTATCATAATATCATTTATTGAGTCGTCTTAGATTTCATGTAGGATGAAGATTTTTTGTATAGTTACCTCTTGAATGTAAACAGATGCTACAAACATTGTACTTTTAGCAGTTGAAATCAGGGGTATTTGATTGGCCACCTCAGTTTCTTGTGTTCAATTCCATATTCAAATTCTTTTGCTCTCTTCATTTTGACATTTTAGGGGCTGATATATAATTTATTGAGCTAAAAGACTGTAGTTTTAAGGTGGCTGCCATTTCAAATTCAATGAAGCAGTCTTAGAGGATCATCATACCAACTAAAAAGGGAAGAAATCATTTGATGAAAGGGTAAACTCAAAACATATATATACTTTTTTTTAATTGATTTGGAATCCAGTAGTCACTGTAAGAGGCATCATTTCAAAATTGCTGACTTTATCAGAGGTGTTATGCTGGATAATTCAGCCATCTTGAAATTGAAATCTTGAAAGTGCTATTGATCTAGATGAAGATTGTATCTACTGAGCCCTCCAAGATATAGATAAATTAGTCAACCACCTTGATATGTGGATTTTTGCATTGACTTCAAATGCAAATGATTGAATACTCTGACCCTTAATTAACAAATTTTGACAACTAACATTTTTGGAGCTGACATATAAGTTTTTTTTTAACAAAAGTTGTTCTTGTTTAGACATACAATTTTTGTCAAGGCATTCCTACATACATAAAGACAGATCATTTAATAGGTCTCCCCATATAATTTCCTTAAGACATCTGTTCCTTTTGAAATAAAGCTAATATATTGATTTTCCTTTCTCTTTTTCCCAGTTGACAATGTATATGACATTATTGCATTAGCCGAGGAATATCAAACGGAGGAATTGAAGAAGCGGTGTGTCAATTTCCTACTGCAGCAACCAGCTAGCATTAAAACCTTGGTTGTTGCTGAGGTTTTTCAGCTGGAAGATTTAGCCTCAAAGTGCATTAATTATGCCAAGAAAACTCCCCTTTTTAAACTAGAAAAGGAGGAGGACTTTAATTTGGTCAAGTGCTCAACATTGGCTAAAATCTTGCACCACAAAGCAAAGGAGCTGGAGCACTCCATCCGTTCCATATGTAATGATGTGAGACAGCAAGGAGATAGTGAATCATGTTGTGAATGTACCATATTTAAAGACCCTCTTGGTAACTATATTAAGTGCCAAAAACACCGGTTAGTAGAAGATGTGAAATATCACATTCCAGATTCTTACACCTAGTTGTATCAACTAATAAATCAGGTAAATAGGAAGATATATGTCCTATAAATGAGAAAGTAAACTATCAATATAAAGTAAAACAAACTTGGAAAGGATATTTTCAATGTTTTGATTAGATTGCCTAAAGTTACTAACCATATAAAACAAATGGCTGATGATATTGGAAACATGTTGTAAATATAATTCAGATGCTCTGAACTTAAATATCAGTTATGTTCACTATATTAACCTCTATGTAACCTGCACAGTTCTATCAAAATGTGAGTAATCCAAGATTCAATGCAAATAAATCGTAGACTTGATATGGATGGCGATACAGTAAAATGTAATTTGTGTTGTCTTGTCATCGGCAAACCTTTTACTTTTTGGCCAATTCATCTGAATTGGCAAAATAATTCCTGGATAAGAATCTGATGTTTCCAAAAGGAAACAAAAAAAACAAAAAACAATATAGCCCATCTTTGACACATTCTGAAAATTTGTTGCATGTATGGTTTAAAGTTAAAGGCTTTAGAGAGAGAATGTGATGCATTATTGTTCTTTTGTATTATGTAAACAGGCTGATGTTTGCTAATAGCAGTATCCGTTGCATATAAGATATGACAGAGATTAAACTAACAAAAGTATAAATGCCCTATTACACTACACAATTTGGGCTGCGATAAGATGTAGCAGAGAATCATACATATTAGATATACAATCACGGCTAAGGATGTGACGTTAGTATAACATTGCAGAAACATTCTGGGAGGTTCTGTTAATTGAGTGAGTGATTGAGTTTTGGGTGTTTTACGCCGTACCGACAGCCAGGGTCATTTTCATGGCGAAAACCAGTTGGGATGAATTCTGTCTTTGGTGATCGAATCTATGAGATGAAGGTGACAGGGCAGGCAAACAGCAGGGGATCTAAACCTAGCAATCATTTTTGCTATACCTCATCTCTTAGTGAACCAAGCACTGACCGGGAATTGAACCCAAAGAACCACTTGGTCAGTGCAAGGTCCCCCCTATCGTCGCCTCGTATGATCAGCAGGGGCTACTGGGGGCCTATTCTTACCTGGACCCCCATGGGGCTCTGTTAATTGAAAATTCTTTCATTTTGATATTAGCGAGATGCTAGGATCCCACCATTTCCTGAGGGATTTTATGAAAATGAAAATGAAAAATATTCTGGGAGGTTCTGGGGGCAGATCTGGGGGGGGGGCGGACGGGCCCTGCCCTCCCCCCTACCCTGTTAAATAACGTTTGCCACGCCCCCCCCTCCCCCCTTACATTCATGTTTATGGGGGTCCCCCCCTCTAGAAATTTCTGGATCCGCCCCTGGGTTCTGTATTGATCCCTGTTACATTCTTTTGATGACTGACAATTACGTCACTGCAATGTACTGCTGTGACATTGCACTGTGATGTTATTACAACATTCTGGATACATTTTTCAACCTAAACAGAACATTCTCATAAAGTTCTGTTGTGGTTTGGTCTTAACCTCACCAAAAAATAACATTCCAATAACATTCTGATTTGGTGAGGTTTCGACCTCACCACCAATAATTGTTATGTGCCATCTTACTAAGGACAGTCGTGCCATTATAAAAGTCACATCAAGAATTGTTTACACAACTTTACACAGTGTAAGTTATACATATATGGGCACCAAAAATGCAAAAGTAATCAGGGGTCACCACGCGAAGTTTTCAGTTAGTAGTCTTAATGCTGATTATCAAAAAATCATCTTTTTAAAGTCAGATTTCATTTGCCAATTATTTTCACAGAAATGATATTATGACCAGACTAAGGTTTTTGATAAATATGTTTATGTCTTCCCAAGTGAGAAAGGAAGACTTTTGTAAAATTTAATGAAGTAATATATATTTTCAACTTGAGAGTATGCAAAATGAACTGTTTCAGAAGGAACCTTTCAGAAATACAAAAATAAAGTAAAGTATAAAATAAAGTTCCACACAAAAAAATCTAACATTGAAAATTGGTCTCAAAGTTAATATCACATGCATAAGGATGTACGCTATAATATCCAGCCAAAAGAAAGGGGGTCAGTGCACTTATTTTGCCAGCAGAGAAGAATTTCCATTTTAAAACCTAAAAAATACTTAAAATGGTTATTCATTTGTTTTTCTATGAATTCGCTAAAATGTTTATTCTAAAATATGTTTGATATTCTAAGTTATTCCTGAGACCCTCACAATAATTTGGATGCTTAATATATCTTCATACAACCTATATTAAAAGAGAGACAGAAGAAATTTTGAAGTAATTTTTTGCCAAATTTATTTGTCAGCATTTGCAAAATTTTCTCAACATTAGTCATGTTTCCCCATTTCTTTCTCTAAAACTATTCTTTTTACTTTTAGCCAATTTCCTGTGCCAATTCTTAATTATATATATATACTATAGAGTGTTTCCATAAGATATAAGTAAGGTTGAGGAACTTTCAATTCTGGGGTACCTGGAAAATGGCACCATTGACATTGTGTACTAGACTGACCAAAAAAGTATACATGGTTGCACAAGGGTTCTGTTAAATGGCAACTTGGCTGGGATTCGTTAACGTTGTTACACACATTTGGGGGGCTCCAAATTATCATTTTATCCTAATTATATCACTCCTGTATGTGAATCAGATGTAATATCATCATGTCTCCCTCAATATCACAGTCCAAGTTGTGTAATATGATAGGTCCATTAGTTGCAGTAGTTGTTGACGACTAGGCAACGAACCACTGTGTCTCAATATAAAAAAAGTACATATTGAAATGACTCATACTGGATATACGATATAAACTTTTAAACTTCCTTGACACAATTTTGACCTCAATAAATGGAAGAAACAGGCCATGCATCTCCGTACATGTTCGGTAAAGATCTAAAAATATCTCAATGGCCCGGTTCTCGCCCTTGCATATAATTGAAGGGAACGTAGTGAATGTACAAAACTAACCATCTTGACCCCAACTTTGACCTGGCTTCAACCTGAAATCAAACAGTTGTTACATCTACCTGCTTCAAGCAATTGGAACACCCAATGCATTTTATATGATGAACAAGAGGCTTTGCCTCTCGGCTCCCGGGGAAGTTTTCAGGGGCTTCAAGAGGATTATATAATAGGGGCGGATGGGGGTCAAACTTAGCATGGCCCCAAATGTACTGAGATCTGAGATTTCGCGCCATTAATCTCCACTCTCCAAGCAGAAAAGGATGTAACATCTTGCTGTGCGTAGCTCCCTGCTTGGAGAATGACAATGCGGCATCATGGCCACGGCTCAGCTATGTCATAGCAACGACTTGCACAGGCTGATCCACATCCACATAGTCCAACGATCCGATTCAATGTTATTTCCCCTATTCGACTGTTTTTGTTGAATAGACTTTTCTCAAATCAGCGCCAGCAAAGTACTGGTCGCTGCATGGACGATGCTCGTCGTCATGACGATGACTGTTGCCGAGCGACGTTTGTCAACGCGACGATGCTCGTCGACGTAACAGCAACACGGTCTTAATATTATTTTTGCTTGTATGCTGTATTTCTTTATGCAGTTGAAAATAAAGGCTAGACTATCTATAGAAAAGAAAAAAAATATTTCTGATTTCAGATTCAGGTCTCATTTTGCTGTGAGTTCATTCCGCTGGATGCAATGCGGCAGGAGCTCTAGTCTAAGCATTAAGGTATTATGAAAGGCTGATACCAGCAAAGAAAAATGGCGGCTCATGGAGGAAATCTCGTTTTCGTACCGTTTTATATAAGAGTGTAATAAACTCAATACCGAACAGAGACACAGATACAAGCAATTATGTTTGGCCTGGATCCGGCGTAAGCAGTCTGCCTTTTCCCCCCCTCCAAATGGCCGTTTATTACCAAGGAAACATGAGTAAATTGAACAGAGAGAGGTGGGCTGACTGCCCTGGTAGAGGTATATAGGTCTCAAGGAACTAATTGTGGCACCATCTGTAGTGATAAATACCTTTCCAGACTGAGGTGAATATTGTATCAGACTGAGGTTGGTCTAAATTGGGATGTAATGAATTTCTTAAATTGAGTAAAAGATTACAGGGACTCTATGACTATTGCTCGATTGGACAACATAAAGTAATGGGTGATATGCAAAAGTGTGTGGATGACGGGATGCATTTTAGATGGGGTGTAACCCAGGCCAGATTTGCTGCCACAGATAGGACGAATTGAAGGTAGGTGAACATTTGAGGCCTTAAGGCCGTATTCCACATACCGATTTTGATGCTGCCGATTTTGTATTTGGTTGATTTTCACTGAGAATATGACATGAAATGATACATGCTATATAACATTTGAAAGAGAATTGTAAGACCTTTCTAATGATATATAATAATTTTATATTTGAACTCTATTCCCACTGCCGATTTTTAAAATCGACAGCAAAATCGGCATGTGGAATACAGGCTTTAGTTTAAGAATTTGATGGTCAACCTATCCTGAAACCTGTATGTGTAAGACAGATGGGCGACCATGATTCTGTTTCATTGTAATGCCTCGCAAACTCATGAATATCAGTTTTTGAATGTCAACACATACTATACAGCAAAACAATAAGTTCTGTGAGACCTGAAGATAGATACAGGTGGGTCAGGAAAATCCCACCAGAAGGCAGCACCATCCTCTTTTCTACAGTTTATATTCTTAGAAAGTACATAGTTATAATTTGACATATAAACTAATTCAGGAGCGATTGTGTAATTTGTCACCATGACTATGCCATCATGATATGTGTATTATATCATAACGAGTTTTCATTATCACAATTCCATTGCAGTGTATGTTTGATATTTACAAGAATCATAAGGACTTTTGACATGATTTTTTTCCATTTACATTCATCATTATTACCCTACTACTTCTAAAATGATGTCCTTTTGCATGAAGCAGTCTACACACTGAACTCACTTCAAGTCATACCAAGAACCAGCAAAATAGGCTGCTTCCCGCCTGTCCATCTGTTTGCTGTTTTTTTTTAATCAATGAGGTGCCAATGTGAGAAAATAGTCCTATAGTGTTTCAATGGGGAAAAATAACTACGTTACAGCAGCAAAATTATGACATTGATATTTCACCATCCCCTTTATTCAGAGACTATGCTTTGACATCTAGAGTCATACCACTCTTTATAGCTGACATATTACAATAGTTATCATTACCTCTATTAGTCGTAGCCCGCATAGTCAACAGTTATTGATGACCATGCACATCGCATTGCTATGAGAATACTTTATACCAGAGACATTGTATGTATATATAGGATATAGAGAGACTGGAAAGCTCCTCTATGGGCCTATGTGACCATTCCCCTAGTGGCTAGTTGACACCAACCTGGTCAACCATGACCAGGGACTGATCATTACCAATGTATTTTTTGAATGGCAGGTGGCACCTCACAGGTCATTTTTACCACAGGCATAATGGTCAATCCAAATCCAATCCAACCAGCACCTAGGTGGCAGGCCTGTAGTGCATAACAGGTTTACCCCTGGCTTTCCAGCCTCAATATATCCTATATACATACAAGGTCTCTGATATCTTGTAACATTTAGAAGTTATCTTTTAACATTTATAAAATCCTACCCCCTCCCTCTAGAAAAAAAGGGGGGAGGGCAACAACAACAATAACAACAAGATAAGAAAAAGTTATTTGAGTATTTAATAATATTTATGAGATCCACTTCAAATAACATAGTCCGACAGTGGAAATGTCCAACATGAATCATATGTCCCTGAACCAGTGCTAGATATGTCAATAAGTGTGAGTGTATGTTTGTATATAAAACTAGGCTGAATAGCACAGCATTGATCACATCGGTATACTTATACACAGTAGGCAGGGGAGGGGAGGGGCGCGGCTGACTGAGCATTGCTGTCCAGGGCCATCCGATTGCCTAGAATTTAATCAGGACTATTATTATTGGAAAATGATTTTACAATATGTACCATGCATGCACACAGCTAATATATATATATATATATATATATATATATATATATATATGTATATATAAGAGAAAAGATATAGATTTGTACGATTGATCTAAATAAACGCTATTCTGCAACTATGTATGTGCATACCAAAAGGTATGGGCCGTCTAGTTTGAGAATCTTACATGTGATTAAAGAGAAAATATCCCTGTTAATAGCTGTGGGGTCTGAGGTCCACACTAGAGGTGGCGCGGTTCGGAATCTCATCATTTACATTCCATGACATGAGCTGCAATATGGCTGTCATATAAGCATTGGCACTGCATGGGTTCGCGTCCCATGCAGTGCAGCATGGAGAAACGACATTTGGATGACCCCTGCATGAAATTACCCAAATGATGAAAATGTACAATATATTGTAGCTTAAGTCACAGGTCTTGAACCTCACGATGATGCTGGTATCGTAGTAGCGTAATAGGATGCAATACGCTGCAATATTAATGTTGTACAACACAATTTTTATTTATTTGTTGTACCACACAATTTGTATTTATCTTTTTCAGTCACTTTTTAACATATTTATACATATTATGCAGCATGGCATAGAGGGCATATTCAAGTTAATCATCAACATTATTGGCCAGAAATTCCTAAAAATGAATCGTGAAAAGAACAATAGATGCAACGACCGCAAATAACCCTACTCTATTCTTAAAGGATTCATTGCACATAATTTTACAACTTTTTCTGCATTCAAAATAGCCTTAAGATATCTCTAGCATTGTTAGTTCTTGATTCATCCTATATTTATTTGCAAGGTTTAGTTTAAGGCGTGGAATTAATGTCATACGCCACCACATTTATTGGACATTTTTGATAATGTCCTGCGGTTAAGGTAGAAATGTCTCATGTCGCAGTAAACAGTAGTCCTCAGAGACAAAAGCCTGGAATGGGGAGTTCGTAGTGGTGTTAATGCATGTGTATGTATGTTTGTAGGTATATATTGTGTATGTGTTTACGTTTGTGTGCGTGTATGTATGTATCCTTATATATATATTTATATATATATATATATATAATTATATATATAATTGGATGCACGGGTTTTATGGATAATCATGAATGTGCATATATGTATGTATGCATGTATGTGTGTGTATTTATGTGTATATATATAATATGCATGTATGTGTGTGTTCATGTATGTGTTCATACATAAATTAAAACCCTTATGTGTTGTGTGTGAGCTTGTTTGTGTTTGCAAGTGTGTGTATGTGTGTGTTTATGTGTTTGTTTAATTTGTTTGTTTGTATATATATATATATATATATATATATATATTTGTGTGTGTGTGTGTGTTGAGACTAAATCTTTGTGTGTGGGATGATAAAGTGGTGTAGTTGTCAATGTGTTGTCATCCTGGGTCCCAGTCCAGACGATCACTGTTACACCAACCTAAGTCCTGTCTTTCCATCCCCTGTATTATGTACGCAAATGTTTGACGAAAAACGTTTCCAACACCATTGATTACTTTATACAATAGAGTTAAGCCCGTATACAGGGGGAGTGGTGGTCGTGGTGTGCCAACCTCCCTCCAACACCACTACAACGATAATTTTTCAAAAAGCTCCACCTTTATTTGAAAAATTCAATGTAATAACCCTAAAGAATTAAAGAAAAGTTAAAAAGTTCCACTTGTTGAATCTCGCCACCCCCTCTTTAGGTTGAAAATAATGAAATTATGAGCAAAAGATCGACTTAGAGAACCTCGTCAGCTGTTTAAGTGAGGTCTGGACCTCACCTAAGCAGAATGTCACAATGATGTATTTCTAGCTTGACCTAACCTCACCAGAACATTATGATAATATACTGTTTTGGTTAGATCTCAACCTCCCAGAAAAATTATGTAACAGTTGCGTGACAATATAGTAAGTAACAGACAAACCCAAAAAGTATGGTCGCATAACGTGACCATTACGTTGCACCTTGGCTGGGCATCCAACCATACGAATATATGTGTACAACACCAGTTAAATATACCTTTCCATATATGCGTTGCAGATGCGTTTTTTTCCATATAAGGTATACGGAGGCTATGCATTTTTCCATATTTAGAATTCTGGATAGCCTCCGCATACCCTATATAGAAAAAAACGCACCGGCAACACATGTTTGGATAGGCACCTTTAGTGTAATGTACTTAACTGGTGGTGTACTTACGGGGTACTTGAGGTTATACGTGAGGGGGGAATTACCAGGGGATCAATGGGCAGACGGACCAGCTGGTGGAGTCATGGACAGAGGGGGGCTCTGCACCCCTCGAACACAAGAACAGGGACGGAGCTAGAGATTTATATATAAAAAATAGATGAATAAATAAATGGGGGAGGGGCATCACATGAATTTTCAGTCGGTAATTAGAAAAAGTGATATTGAACTATTGAGGTGAACTTTATCGTTATTGATAGAAGAGTAATTAAGTGTTATTCTTTATTCTATCATTTGAGCCAGTCCAAGTTACAGTCTTCTTACTATTAGACCGCAAATCATCTCGAGACGTAGCTCTTCATCTAGATCTGACAGGTACATTTGCATGAAAGAATGTTGTTTAGTAATATCCAAGGATATGATATAAGTCACTGACTTCCTGTTGACATTCACCAGTCCAGAGGCTATAGTCCACTCAGGGGGCCCTTGATGGAGGGGGGGGGGGGGTCCCAACGTCACATGTCAAATTTAAAAAACTCTCACAACCAATAATCTCTATAATCAGAGGGGGTGCCTGATACTTAGCTACATGCTGTATAAATAAGAACCAAAGACTGAAAAAGAGAAATGTCAAGTTTTGTCAATTAGTTGTCTTTCAAAGTATGATTTGGTTCAGCCCAGTTAGCTTCTGGCACTAGATTAACTGGACTAGGTTCCCCTTTTTTTTACCAGCATACATAAGGCCCCTCCCCCACAGAAATTTCAAATGCACTGCTAATATGCATTTCACTATACATGGATCCAATTTGCATAATGCTTAGTCACCCACGTCTAGAAACATCCCCAGAAGCCATCATAACAGACCAAAATAAAGAAAAACTAAACTTATATATATATATATATTTATATATATATATATATAGGCCTCATATACATATAGTATCAATAGATGTGTGTGTCACATGTTGTGTGACGTCATCGTCACGTGATGCGGGTCGGGGGGGGGGACGCTGTATACTCACCTCTGACGTTAACCTGCAGGTACCGCCCCGTCTGATATAGCTATATGAGTGGCCTCATTTCGTACTTGTCTGCAGGTACGGTCCACCAGTCAAGTCATGCGTGGGGTCACATGACCAGGTACCATCCCATCGTCCGGGGTTACCATGGAAACATTCTGAGGACCTCTCAGCGATATGTAGACCGTACGGGGGACATATCTAAGGACGTAGGGGCATAATGATGACCAGTGCATAGGAATGTGTATGACATGCTAGCATACCTATACAGCAGGAGGTGCGTATGCATGTGTGCATATTGAATTTCGAGGACGTGCGACACCTAAATTTCGCGATTTCATTTTGGATTTGATATGTTCTGGAGCTTCTGAAAGTCTTAAGGTTAATTAAAGAAGAATGATGCGATACCTTGGGACCAAAGCGGGCACCGTGATAAGCCCAGCTCAGACGTGGAGATAATACGCGGCTTGAAGTAGCCCACTTTAATCCACTCTAATCTCACAGTAAAAAGCCCACCATGTACGATACGCGCATCAGTAGCGATCTGCCGTGGGATGCAGGCATCCTATACGGAGATCATCACGTGGATCTTACATATAGATATAGCACTTCCTAATAACCACGTCTCAATGTCATGCACCTTTTTTCAGTAGTGTGGCGAACTCCTAGCGGGATAGGCCTGAACCAAGCAATTGGGATATGAATTCCTGTAGACCCAAGTTAAGTCAATGGTAAGAAGGCGTCTTTAGGAGCGTTCACTGCGCAGATTCGTGAAAAAGGTCTATTCCTCAAGCTGGACAGATTTTCTTATGTGAAGAAAAACGTTTACAAAGTACTCAGTTTGATACTATGAGGACTACGTGACTTGGTCAACTAAGCGGACAATCATTGAAGCATGACGGAGTAAAATACCCCTTATGAGCAAAATATAAGGAGTTAGTGCAACCAAGGACACACTAGTTATAGATCTTTGGTGCAACTACCATATAAAAGTATTCGGCCACATCAATCAAGCAACTGTCGAAGTACGTGGGCTTTGTTTCGCAACCTGTACATGTAACGAAGTACTTTTAGCTCGTAAAATGATTTCAGATAAGAATAGCACAGAAAACACATTTTCAAATTGACGCTGTGACATGTATATGATGCCCCTCCCGTCGGCAGCCCTCATACAGTGATAATGGACCGGCTGCACAGCTGTGACTTTGTGTGTGTGATATACATGTGAATGGCCTGTATATATACACACTCAATGTATGAGGGTCCGTTCCCACAGCATTACATGGTTGTATGGTTTGTACGGTGAGCTGTTCCCTTCTGTGGAGCTATGCTTGGGGCTTAGGTAGACACCCTGTCCCTACACTTTTACCGAGACAAGTGTTCTTTTACTTCCCATACTGCATAGGCACAGTATGAGAAGGACAGGCCTTTGGTAGAGCAGTATGTCCACACTGCTGGGAAGAAGGATCCAGCTGCCAGTACCAGAATTCGAACCCACACCACCTCAACCTTAGGATTACGACCCCAGTGCCTCAGACCGCTCGACTCCTCCTCTGTCGCACCGCCTGGACACCGCATCACCGACCTACAGACGATGTGTATCACTACGCCGCAGGAATGGACGTCTTACACGGGTAAGGTTGGACTCTTATGTAAATACAAAGTTTCTTTAAAATTTCATGTAGTTTGAAGTATATTAGACAGAACCTGAATGTACTGTGTATGTAATACAGAGAAGGACGAGGGATGGGAAATGAAGGCCTACAGGCAGTCTGGCACTCATTTAGGGATGTTTACTTATAATGTTAAAAACTCCATACATGTGACTACTCAATGGCCCGTTGCACAATGAGTTTAGTAACAATGAAAATAGTAAAATAGGAATCCTGTATCTGCCCCTGTTTCTTCACAACTAGGGTGAGAGGCGAGGGTCAGGCCCTTGAAAACTACATTACTGGGTCGCACACAGGCCCCCCGAGGAAGAAGGCTCTTTAAGAAGGCTCCACCTTTCAGATACAAATTTAATGTAAATCCTTTGAAAGGAGAAACAAATATTCAAATGTCCCACATATTGCACCTCTCCATCCCAATTTTTAAAAGTTAATCGTTGAAATTATGAACAAAGGTTCCACTTCAGGAACCTCCCATAGCAGACCCCGGGTGCCTACGCTGGCATACATAGCAGAGGGAAGGATGAGAAACACTACTCTTATTTCATTGAAAAGACATTTAATATTTATACTTAAGTAATGCCCAAAAGCATTTGGCATACGGTGTAAGGGTCTAGAAGCATTTGTCGCGTTACACAAAGAGAAAGCCCTGGGCCATGCGTAGGCTAGTCCACTGTGTAGGCGTGAAAGGGTTAATTTGAATTGTCACTGTTCAACTGACTAATCATACCCCAGCGAACGGTAAACCGAAAATTACATAGCTACAAACGAACACTTCAATTATATCCACATGCAAAAAGAGCTGCAGCTCAAAGAAGGGAAACTCCTACAACGGGTAATCTCTGTTTTTTATCATATGAGGGATTATCAAAGTTTTACTCTCTAAATCTGCAGTTGTCTGAACTTACAGCCTTAATCCGTATACTGTGGTCCTACAAAGCACGTAGGTGGGGTAAGAAAAGGATAAAGGGCCGGAGGGGAGGAGGGGGGGGGGGTACTCAGTCTTTGGGTGTAGGTATTGTTTTTGGTGAGGTTAGTAACCAAAAGACGTTATGAGAACATTCTGTTTAGGTTGAAGAACGTAACCAGAACCATATAATAATATCACAGTGCAATATCACATAAGTATCAACATTATTGGGAGCCATAAATATAGCATGCTTCACTATTAATGTTCTGAATCCTTGACCGCTCTCAAAACAATCCCAATAACTACTCTACAGACCCCGCATCCCCTATCCCGGGCCCTATTGTTTTCCCACAGAGTACCCGTTAATTTACCCGAAACAAAAGGAAAACCGCGAGATGTCGAGTTTGTTCTGCGACATTGGGGACCCCTATACCCCCTATTGGGAGGGCGGCCAATACAGCGTATGAGGGTCCTGATTCAGCCAATCAAAACGGCCGGAAGTTGATTGAATATGAGCGGAGCCACTGATAATACACACCACAACAAACTGTAATTTTGATGGATTATAGGAAAGTATGAAATGGGACAAGGATCAAATATGTTATATTCTTCAATTTAGTGTTTGAATACTAGAATAAATCGTATTCACTTTCTTGGAAACTACCTGAAGGGACTTAAAGAAAAGGAACAATCAAAAAAACAACAAAGGCGGAACCCTCTTGTGCCATATACCACCATGCGGGTTCCACAACCATGTACGTCATTAACTATTTGTTTTGAAGTTTCGTGACGGAAAGAGTATTGTGATTTCTTATCTATTCCTTGAACCTGCAGATATCAGTATCGATATTTTTTGTACATATATTTTATTCAGTAATAAACATATACGCATAAAAAAACTTCTATAGAAATATATTAGATTGTATATACAATATTTTCATAATGTTTGTGTAAATTTACATTATACTATATCTGGAAGAACAGGAAGACCTGAAGATATATTTTGAAAAAACAAAACAAAAAAAACACATAAGAGATGCCTTTGTTTTCAGTTTTAATTTCCTCACATACCTATCTGAATATGAGTACTTCATAGTGGCCTCACCGTCTAGTTCCGGTTAAAAACACTTTACTTCCGGTATGTTTGATTGGCTGAATGGGGGACCCTCATGGGTATATATAGGTGTGTGTGTGGGGGGGGGGGGTAAGTAGGGGGTATGGAGGGGGGGGGGGTAAGCAGGGGGTATGGAGGGGATTTAAGCCCCACACATTGGCCTACTTAAGTCCCAGTTCCGGACCACCACCCATCCAAAGCGAGTCACAGGCTTTGAAATACAAATCCAGACACAAACAACCTAGTGATACCTGAGAGTGTCGGACGTCCATAAACCTCCTAATATCGGAATACCTATAGATACATGAATGGGAATGAAATGGGAATTTCCAGGTAAGGTCCTTGTTCCATATAGTTTGTTGCTGTTTTTGGGGGTTATCTAGTTGTAGTTTGGCGTTGTTGTTTTTTTCTCAGCTGTGTCAGAATCATCGCTTGTTTGTGAAGGCAGAATCAGAATCACAGTGGTAACGTTATCCACCTTATAGCACCACAAGAAGAGGGTTATCAAAAGTCCCCAGAGGACCACCGGCTGTTGTGTGTAGGGCCTTGCCTATGGGACCATGCACATAAAGAACACCTGCCTCGGTAAATGTGTATAGGGGTATGGTCTCTACCTTCTCATAGATTTGATCACCACCACCGCCCATGATGTGGCCCTGGCAGTTAATTAGGGCGTAAAGCAACCAATAACCAACCAACCCTGCAGCATAGTTATGTTATGCTATATGTGATATATCAAGCGGGAATATGATGTAAAAATATGTACTTATTATTGATGTGATCATGACCTATAGCTCTGGGCAGCAAGAAACATATGTATGTATAGAGACGACCTAAACCCGTTTCGGACTAGGAGATTATGTTTTCATTTCAAACCAAGCTCAATGCAGATTTTGAGGTTAATCTGTTCACTATATGGTACAGCGATTAACTGGTCCATACTGTATTATATATGTTAACCTATTTGTTTCAAAGTTTCAAAGCAGGAAGAGGGCTTGTTTTGACGTCTTATGTATCCCTTGATCGTGAACCTGAACCCCATGCAGTTTCTTCATGCACCCCATGGGAGGGGTAACGGAAAGGGGAAAGTCTAAAAATAGCCGTCACGCACGGGTGCACATGCCCAGCCCAGGGTACACCAACTGTCGCCCAGCCTACTGAGGGTAATATGTGACATTAATTGATATATGTGTGTATGTGTATGTGTGTATGTATGTATGTGTGTGTGTATGTATGTATGTATGTATGTATGTATGTATGTATGTATGTATGTATGTATGTATGTATGTATGTATGTATGTATGTATGTATATGTATGTATGTATGTATGTTTATATGTGTGTATGTATGTATGTATGTATGTATGTATGTATGTATGTATGTATGTATGTATGTATGCATGTATATAATAACAATATATGTATAACGATAGATGGATGGACGAGATAGATAGAAAGATTGACACATACGAACAGAGAATTACCCACACATGAATACAAAGATACATGTGCAGGTCTGCTGAGTACTCATACTACACATGCATTTCTACCTACCTACCTACCTACCTACCTACCTACCTACCTACCTACCTATATATACAGTAACGCGCACACTCAATAGTACATGCACACAAAGTTGAAACGTACCTGCATGATACTCACATATCTAAGTAAATACACCATGTATAACTATTGAAACCTTGGTAATTGTATATACAGATGAAGTCCATTGAAAACGCCCCGATAACTGACATAGTTGAGGTCACGTGTGTACAGGGGACACGTGCCCCCCTCGTCACGTGTGAGGGGAGCCTCCATCCTGGCAAGAAAAACTCCTAGGAGACACGAGCCATAGATGAAGGGGGAGGGCGTCTTGATATCTATCTTAAGATACAACAATTGAGATTAATTGAGTTGGCAAATGTGGCCAGTCTTTTTTTTGTATCATCAAAGGCACCTCTCAATATGACATCTAGTACAAGGGATACTGGGTCTGGATTCCTTTTTAGGATACCTCCAGACATTTTCTCCTGGCAACTCTCCCTGCTACAGATGGCTGATCATACTCCTTTCTCACTTCTGATTCCCGTGTAATCATTGGGGAATGTGAAGCGACTGAGGAGTATGATGGCTGGTTTATAGTATTTTCTGCACCTGCAGGCTGATTTACACCAATTCTGTCGGCAAAAATATTTCTAAAACTAAGGGAAATGTACAAAAGTTTGCCTCTTATAATGAATATATTTTTAGATCAACTTAGAAAATACTAGTATGTAGACATAAACTGAAATATACTGAATACTACTTTTCCATCATGTTCTGTTACAGATGATACCAACATTAATGTAAATTCCTATATGACACAAGCCTTGTGGCTTGTTGACATATTACCCAGCATACATCGTTTGGTGATTCCCATGTGCCCTCCATTTCTAGAAATCAGAAAATCTTAAATTATAGATAATGAAGATAATGATTATGGCGCCATATAAGAAGTTAGCATAACTATGTTATATCAAAGAATTAATCACCAATATGACACTCGGTCCCTTTCTTGGTATTGGACGTTATTCGCAAGACGTCCATCTGCAGGGGCCTCTGGGCCTCTGGGCCTCTGGGCCCTGCTGGGGTCGCGCAAGCCACTCGCCACCCTCGTGTTTGCAAGTCCAAACTGTGTGTGGCGAGGAGAAATGGCTATTATACTCGCCACAGTGCGAGGCCCTTAATCTAAAACACCGTGAATGCCCCCAAAAGTTAAGAAAGCTAGGCTTCGTGCGATACAATATTCCAACATATTTGGTATCTATTAATTTGATTTCTGTATTTTTAAGTTTTTGATCATAAATCATATTATTCTAATAACATTTGGTAAGAAGTAATTGCTGTTACTATTTTCCTCCTGTGGCATATCCTAAATATTTCCTTCTGATACATTCTGATGTGAATGTGTCGCCTGTAAAATTGCTTATTGCAGTTATTTGTATATATATAGGTACATTCCAATCAAGGGATTGCATGTCATTGAACTATTGTTAGTGTTGATTTAAGACTGCGTGATGTGTATAATTAATTTATCCATGAGTCGTTCATTCAAGTTATTGAGCCAATCAGACTGCGCTCAAAGTTAATCCATCCATTCCCCAATAGTTCAAAAGAAATGGACGATGAGGAAGCTCTTAAAATGAAAGGGTTTTTATTGAAGTAAACGTCTCATCCCGAGTCAAAGCCACAGTGAATAAGTCTCCATCAGTCCACCTTCCCATCTCCTACTCAGTGGTCAACCACATTTAGAATACAAGTTGTTCCAGCACATCCTAGACCACCCTAGCGCTTAGCTCTATCACAATCCTTTGTCCGAGGTAGTTGGTATCGGTAAACTCCAGTATACTCCGCAGGAGCTGGTAGGCATAGCTCCGAGCAGCTCAGCTAACGCTGCTTACTTGTTACTAACTCCACTAACTCTGTGGTTAAACTCTAAACTGACTCGCTCCCTACCTTGCAACACCTTTTATACTGGTTAACAGGTGGCGCTAGGAGCGCAAAATACCTCTTCTTAGAAGTAGACTTGCTAGGCCTGATCCTAACTAGATTATACAATATGATAATATATTAAAAGTACTAAGCTATTAGTACATCATTGAGAAATTTCAGAAATTATCAAAAAAAACGATATTGCCTTTTCTAGTTGAAACGGGGATAGTATTCCAATGACAATATGATAATACGATTGTGATTATTTGGAAAATCTCTGACGGTGCTATACATTGGTAGTAGGCAATTGCTCGCATTTTCCATAGGTTTCCATCACAGGGCAACACCACTATCTGATTAGAGCGTTTTAAGAAAACAGCTTTTAGGGATAACTAAATGCAATTAATTAAACACCATTTGTTTCTTTACAAAAAAAAGTAAAAATGGGTGACTAATAAAATGTGAACTTGGCTAATCCACAAACAGCAAATTCGCTGCATTGTCTAGGGCATTTTGAATCCTAGCCCCAGAACTAGTCGATATTAAATCCCCAACTGAAGTGTTTTTCTTCATAAAACTTTGACATTTAGAAATTGCTCTCATTACATACATAGGCCTAACTCTAAACCTGATTTACTTTCAGCCAGATGACGTCACTTCCGCTGATGTGACTTCGTTCGCTGCCACCAGGGGAAGGCCCAGCAGCACCGGTACCCGCGACTGTCCGCCATGTTGGACTCCCAGAAGTCCTCCGACCCGCTGGTCACGGTGTGGTCACGTGACAACTACAAGAAGTGGCCCTGGGCGTCCATGTTGGTGGTTGCCGTGGCCGTGGGGGTCATCTTCATCATCGCTGGATCCCCGCAGACGCTTTACGAGGCCAACGGCATCTCACTGGCCCTCAGCCTCGGGTTCATCATCCTCGGGGCGGTTCTGCTCATTCCCAGTGTCATCGCAATGGTCCTCATCCTCTGGATACTCATAGGGAACACTTCTGGATGCCATGTTCCTCTGAGGCTGCGGAACCTAGCCCGGGCGGCTAACGGAAAGACTGCGCTTACTGAAGCTGACCTGGGGATTGAGACAGGAGCGAAGGAGGCAGTAGAGGAAATAGCTGGGACTTCTACCTTTGCTCCAGGAGAAACTGGTTTGACCTCTGGGTCTGAGGATGACCTTGACTTTGCACGGGGTGAACTCGTGTTGAACGTGCACAGCTCTGATGAGAGGGAGTTCTCGAACTCTTACCCGCTCTCCGCGAATAGATTCTATACACCAGCAGGCCAAAACAATGGTAGATCCATACAAGAGGTGGGAACACAAGACATTCAGGTTTGGACGGTCCACGATAACCAAGGATACACAAACACTGAGGCTGAGATGAGAGCTGAGCTCGAAAGCATTCAATGCGGATACTCAAACAATAACTATGACCTTCGATCGGAGTACGAATACCACAACGACCTTGGGTCAGTGCATACTGATGATAACCGCTCTGGGTATGGGGTCAGAGACAATGACCTGGCTTCGGAATACCTAAAGGACGATGCCCTGCGATCGGGCTATCGGTCCAGTGCTTATGACCTTAGGGAGGGGTACAGGCAGGGTAATGGTGACCTGAGGTCAAAGGTCAATGAGAATATGGACCTGCAGGTACTTCCGGGAGACAGCCATCAAAAGCCCGGGTTAAACGGAGTAGACACAAGAGGGGCTGAGGGGAGAAGTCACCTCTCAAACTCCCAGTGGTAAGTTGTATACTTTGTATCATTCTATATCATGATTACAAACCCTATACCGTCATCATTGTCCTGCGCTCTCAGAAGCAGATGATTAAAAGATTTGTTATGACCCTAGCCCCGGTAGGCCAATAATACCTGTCTGTGAATGCTAATGCCAATTTTTGTGTTAAAAGTAAAAAAAAAAAAGCAACATTTTCTGTGTAATAGATACAAAGTGAATCAAGTACAGATGGTGGGTACATGCTGCACTTGTTACTGCCCCAGTGTGCACACACCTATGTCTCAGGCTAAAGCCCTTGACGGTACGTGCAAACCTCGGCAATAAGGATTACTTCATGCCCCCTTGGGCTGTACCATGTATTTGATCTATACTGAACATTAAGTGACATCAGGCATAAATCCTGCCACATGTCAATTTTGGAAAAAGTTAGTCCAACCTCAAACATTTGTTTGTATTAAACATGATTGAAGTGTATGGATTAACAGATGCACTGAAATTGTCAACCCAAAATTGAAACAATTGAGAAAAAAAAATCCTTTAGATATTTTGAATTTTATTTTTCTAAGTATGCCACCAATAAAATCATGAATGACCATGAATGCATATCAGTTGTATTCGGACGTTTTACATTGTATCTGAGATAAGTCTTCTGGAAACCAATAACATTGTAAGGGCCATATTCCACGGTGCGGTATTTTGCTAGTGATGGGCACTTTACTAGCGGTGTTTACCACCACCGCAAGTAAAACCAAGCACCGCAATATGGAATATAGGTATTTGCATGCTTGTGGTGGTACTTGCGATGACCCAATGCAAAAATGAATTTATAAGGGTTTTCTATGGATTGCTTGCAGTGGGGGATACCAACATGTATATATCTGAAACGCAATTACTTGCAGGGGCAAAAACGCCCACTGTAAACGGTGCCCCACGTCATAGTGGAATAGTGGCAAAACTGATACTGGCATAAATTATATCTCACCAGCATATTGGTATAAAGTTAAGAATGAAATATCAAAGCATAAAGGGTATATTCCACTATGCGTCTGGTGCAACTTGCGTTTCCTCTAAATTGGAAAAAGCAAGCTTAAGTGGCAACATGTTTGTATCAGAATGCAAGTCCATAAAAAACATATATATCCATATGTATTTTATATATAAATAGAAATTTGCTTGCATTCCTACTTGCGTTGCCCTAACACAAGTAGGAATGCAAGCAAATTCCATATTTTACTACGTGTAGAATACAGCCTCAATGGAGTTATATTGAAATTAATCTGTTTGCGCTGTTGTCATAATACAAAATAAGTTACGCAAATAATATTTTACTTTCAACGATATAACTAGGTCAGTGTTGGTAAACAAGTGATGCAAGAACTCTATGTACCGTATATGTCCGAAGACTATGCTATAATTTATATGTTTACATCATTTCGTTACCATTCCTAGCTATCTGGTAACCATTCTGATGAGCGTGTATTTAGTTTTACAAACTCTCTATCTTACTTATCACGAACTTTATGTCTATGAATTCGACAATTTCCTGATTATTTTCTCGTATTCTTTTTATACGAGAAAATAATCAGGAATTTGTCAAATTCATAGACATAAAGTCAGTGTCAAATTTAAAAAATGCTAATAGGCCTATCGCGATGTTAAACTATACACTTTGTCATATTTCCTATTCACGAACTTGATGTTATATGCCAATATGCCAATTTTCTGATTATGTTGATGTAAAATGATAATTATACAAAAAAGGAGTGTCAATTTTGAAAATAATATCTGTTTTTCGCGATGTGTACTACTTAATTTGTCGAAGTATGTTTTTTCCAGTACAGTGCATATAATTATGTAGACAGATAGAGGCTTCCTATTGAAAGAAAACACTCTTTTGCCTCAGACAGTTATCGATTTGGTCATGTGCTGTTTACTTGCAGTTAGTAATAACGTCACACCAGCTACATGACGTCAAACCTAGGTCAGACAATACGTTGGTTATCTAACAATCATTACTAACTAACTCAAATATCTGTACAACCCTCACCGCCCGCATGTTCTAACTTTAGTCAAGTTCATTTCTAAAACCTTTGTTGGAACTAATACATACACGTATGTGTATATACATATACAGAAGTGTATATATGTACGTGTGTGTGTTTGTATGTGTGTTTGTATGTATGTACGTACGTATGTATGTGTGTATGTGTGTGTGTATATGTGTATGTGTATGTGTATGTGTATGTGTGTGTATGTATACATACGTACATACGTATGTATGTATGTATGTATGTATGTATGTATGTATGTATGTATGTATATATATGTATATATATATATATATATATACATAGATGTTTATATATTTGTTTTTGTGCCTTTGTATCATGGTTTGTTTTTTAATACCATAACAAGGGCAGGGGCCTATCCAGAGATTTTTAAGAGGAAGGGGGGCGTGCCCTATGTGAAAATATCAGCTGGAGCCTCCGTGCCCCAGAATTTATACATAGAAATTACTATTTGGCCAAAAGTAGGGGGGACTGTGCAGTGTGAATTTTTAATAATTTTGCCTCTTATCACCTCCCTCCCTGTCATAGAAACCCTTTCACCCATTCTTATTATTACACTTATTATTCAATTAAACAGCCTTACATTTAGTATCCACACATCATGGGGGATGGGGGTGTCTGTTGGAACGTTGGCAAATTTCTGTTCAATTCAAACGCGTATACTTTAGTCCAAAGGGGCCCAAAGGGGGTTGTGGATTTCTGAAATCTGTTAAACTGTGCTAAACTTAAGCTCCAAATTGTTTGTACAAATAAAGAACACCGTGCCACTGTGTGTGTGTGTGTGTGTGTGTGTGTGTGTCCGTATATAAAACTAGGCTGAATAGCATATCATTGATTACATCGGGCATACCTATATATAAACTGTGTATGGGAGTGAGGGTCCGGTCACGGTCATGGTTGAATGGATGCTGTTGTCCTGACCAACCTGATCCTTGTATTTCTTTGTATGGGGGGGGGGGGGGGGGGATCTAATCCTAGATCCCACTTATATGTATGTATATAGATATATGTGCATATATGTATGTGTGTATATGGATAATTATATCTGTGTATACTTGTATGTATATATATATGTGTGTGTGTATATATGTATATGGATGTGCGTATATATATATATATATATATATGTGTATGTGTGTATGTGTGTACATAATTATGCGTATATATGTGTGCATAATTATTTGTGTATTCATGTGTGTATGTGTATGTATGTGTGTATATATGTATATATGTGTGTATATGTAGGTGTGTATATGTGTACATATATATGTACAATACACATTGTTGAGCAAACGTTGTCGCCACCAAGAGGATGCCCTCTGGCATAGTGGTTCATGGTATGTGTTTGTATGCGCGTGAGTGTATATATATTTATGTATATATATATGTGTGTGTGTGTGTGTGTGTGTGTATGTATGTGAATGTATGTGTATACATGTATGTATGTGTATGCTTGTATGTATGTGTATATATGTATGTATGTGTATTAATGTGTGTGTATGTATGTATGTATGTATGTATGTATGTATGTATATGTATGTAACTCTATACATGTACGTGTATATATATATGTTTATATATATATAGAAGATTATATATATATATACATACATACATACATACATACATACATACATAAATTATAAACATTTTTTTTAAATCCTGAGTCATTAAGAGAAGCCGCAGCTCCAAGTTTTGCATTAGTTAGGTCTTAGGTCTGAGTAAGCCATGTACACTAACCTTATAATGCACATATACTTATGTTGACATTACGAAACAGGCACGCCCATTTCCCTTATCCGTAAAGGCTATTATTAATACATGCGCACAGTACTTTGTATATACCATTAACATAGCTAACAGAGGGGCGGCAGCTGCATACGGGTAAACCGTCATCACAGTGTCAAGCCTGTGTTCCACTAGGTCATTTCAACGGCTGGTTATTTAGCAATTCATGAGCGATTTATAACAGTTATATGGTAAAAGACTAGACATCCTACATATCATTTAAAAGAGAATCAAAAACCCTTTCTAATGATATCTAACATGCCTATGATGAACCAATATTTCCATTGCCGAATTGTGAAATTTGGGGTAAATTGGCTATTGGAATGCGGCCCTTGCAAGTTGGGATAACATGATTTAGATATTCTGTGTACAGACATGTTAGGAATGTTTTACCTACAAACTTTCCGCACCAGTGGCGACGGGGAGGTCTGCCTGGCTTTGATATTAATTTCTATTCGCCTTTTCCATGAGCGTCTATGGGAGGGGCCTGATACGTCAGAAAAGTGTAAACCAAAGCAAATAATCATATATATATATATATATGTATATATATATATATTAGAACCACGCAGTAAAACATACGCCAATATGCCTGGCTCCTGCTTCTCTCACATTAACCGGTAACCATTAAGCTAGCTTTTGATGCAGGTCTAAATTATAATATAACCAACTTTGTTCAATAAAACATAATTATTGTAAATAGTTATTCTAACCTTGTACCTTTCACCCTTTGAACTCTTTGAAATGCATGTTTAACACTAGAGCTAAAGTTCCTTAGGCATGCTGATTTTACCTCGAAATGTATCAATTTAACTGTAATATTATTAATAACGCTTTTTACATTTGTGGTTCTCTTTCTTTTAGATAAGTCCTACTAAAATAGTCTTAAGCTTTGCTAGTACTAGTCTTATCTTATAATCATTTTTCCATAAATATGTGATATACATCACAACGTTGAATACAAACTCTAACATAATTTTTTTTAAAGAAACGTCATATTTGACGAGTTTTGAGTAAGTGACTATTGTATATTACCTATCTACCCATCATAACTGTGTTGATGAGTATACTTAAAAAAAATCTCAGTCATACTATTTCTGTATGGAAGATATTGCATGTTCCCTGTTTAATGAAAAATAATTTTTGATATATTACAGAAAGGTTCATCACTTCATCAGAAAAAAATCAATATCTTAACATAAGAGTCTTTCTGCTGTGTTTCACAGGAGGACACGACAGAACCACAGCGATTCATCGAGTTATACGAACCACGCGCTGAACCCACCTCGAAACCCGGACCACATGAGGAGTAGCCCTAAAGGCATTAAAAAACTAACCCAAAATGGCTTCACCATTGGCAATAGCAGTACCATGACCAGGTACAACAACATTCAGACTAAAGTGCAGAAGAAGCCCACGCTTCTGTCGCTGACTCGATCGAACCCTTCGACACCTTCGAATCGGACAAACGGGAGCGACAACTGGAGAGCGGGAAGCAGCGACAACCCAAAGACAATTCTGATAGTGAACCACAAGCGAAGGGAGGTCATGGATTCTGCCATTTGAGAATATCAAATAGGTGTACTCTTATTCATGCAATCAGGGTTATTCAGGGTATGACAATATTCCTAAGTCAATTTTGAGACAATGATGACGCCATGTAGAGATTATAATAGATGTAAGAAAACAAAGGTATGGCTAATGCCTAAACTCCCTACATTCCATCTTTAACTCATTAAGAGAAATATAGAACCTACTTATTTGAGTATGCTGTCTCCCCTGGCTTTTAACATTGTCATATCTATCTGTGCCCAAGTTTCCACTCCTCAAAAGGCCATATAATACTGCATGAGTTATGTCAACATTTATTGCTCTCCTATCACAATATTATCTGACTTCCACATGTGCTTGGAGAATGTGGTAGGACTTTCCTGGTAATTCAGAATGTCCTAGAAGTATTGGACAAATCTTTTTATATAAAAGAATGTTATCACGTCCCATTGTTTAAGTGACATCGATTATGTATTTAAGTATTATATGATGAAGACGTTTGAATATAGAAATCCTGCAGATTGTTAATATTTGTAATATAAATCCTTCCGACATGTGGTATTCCTCTGAAGTTGGACAATTACTTACTATTACTAAATCTGTACTACGTAAACAGAATTACTATTTTAGCCAAATCATCTTATTTTGTTTCACAAATATTACCAATTCATGTTCACTTTTGAAACTTTTTCAAATCATTGATTGTCCCTGTCTGTCAGAGTGAAGTAGGGCATTATGGGTTAAAATGCCAGATGTTTCATTTTTTTGAAATTTTACAAGTATGTACTTTTCTCAACAGAAAAACCTATTTGTTTTCTGGTTACCCAACCTAGTGACAAAGAAATCAACAGGGGCAGATCCGGGGGGGGGGGGGGGGACTTGGTCCAGGGGGGACAAGACCCCCCACCCCCTTTTGTTGGGGACTTTAACTTGCCAAAGAGAAAAAAAATGTTGCAAGCATACACATGTGAATGCACACCGTTCTAGCACTTGGCCCAAACACTTTTTCGAAATCCTGTATCCGCCTCTGGTTAATCCACAATGTACCTGAATTTGGTTGTAAACTACAACAAGCTTTTTTACATCTTACAATGAAGATATGGTTACCTATATGCTAGTCCAAAGCTCAAATACACTTTCACGTTAATATATGCCTATAAACATTAATACAAGCACATATAACTCTTTCTATAAGCTTGTCAGGTGCTTCGGTTGTCTTAAATATGTAAGTTATTAAATACAAAGTTTACGAATGCCTAATCATTATAGTTTGAGGGAAATCTAGTAAGAGGAATATATTTATTGTATCATCATTATCAGTCATTGAATATTCTTTAAATGTAAACTATATTTTTTTAACCCTCTTGTTGAATACCTCACAACTTTGAGACCCTATTCCTAGAACAGACCTTATTGAGGGTAGCAGCTGCAAGTTGGAAGGTGTCTTTACCATGTATTGAATTGTATATTCCATGACTTGCAATACTTTAACTTTCTTATGTGTAAGTCTTATACATACAAAAGACAATTGAATTCCACATATCAAACGTGCCCCTTCCATTTGTAGCATGATTTGGGAGGAAATGTACCAACACACTTTTAGAACTTTCCTCCTGATTCTGTGCTAGTAGCTGATATCACTTTTAGGAGGAAATTCCACTTTTAAGAGGAATTAACATTCTGGAACTCAACATCCCCCTGGTGGTGAGTTTTCTACCTACATAGCAGAGTCTGGACACTCATGGACTCATTTTTTGGTGAAAAGGTAGATCTCGTTGCAGAATGCTAATTCAGAACTGTTTAATATCACCAGCAGTATGTTATACTTTTTGTACATATGAAATACAACCTCTGCACTGTTGCAATTCAGATTTCATGTCTTTCTACTCTTACATTCCAATAACTTTGTATACAAACAAGTTGATATCATGTACATATTCGTACAAAATGTGAAATAAAAGACAGTTATAGAGAAACTGTTACAAGTATGTGTGCACTGTGTATTTTCAATAGGGTATGATCATAACAGTTAAAACAATATATATATATATATATATATATATATATATAACTTGAGATTTGACCAATTCATTGTAACTCAGCACTTCAAGGAATGACATACTGTTCACACTTGTGCCCCCTGGTGGAAAATTTAAAAACCATCACGTTTTCAAATTGTATACCAAGAATTGATTACACTCCTTCACCGTGGCTGCTAATATTGCCACTGCTAGCCGCAACCTGACCGGCCTTCAGACGTGCGTTGCAATGGCACGATTGCAGTGGGTGATTACCTTTTTTCACCCATCCGGTGAAGCCAGTCCCACAGACCTACTTACTACCTGTCAATATGCAATAGATCCTAAAATAAAACTTTGTCTAACTTGTATTAGCTATATTTCAAGTTTGACTGACATTCTTATTTCCGTTCTATTTCGCGTGACTTGTGCCGATTGCTAGCCATAATTAACAGGAGGTGTAGGGGTTCGCCGGGGGCCGCCTTGAGCTTGACGGGGCCCACTGCAGTGAGTCCCGTGAAGCTCAAGGGCCGTCAGGTCGGGGCAGTTTCGCGGAGGGGCCCGTTTTTGTCTTAACCTTTTTCCCAATTAAAAATGTATCACCTCTTTACATTTTATAGATCTAAAAACAGTTGTTTTAAAGCGTGTGCAATTTAACATTTTATGAAAAGTTTTAGTGTATGCATTCAGATTGCACAATCTAGATTCGAAACCTAAACGTTCAGACTACCAGTGCTAGAGGTTATCCTCTACCCTACTGAGGAACGTTTTTGGTGAGGAATGAATTTATACAAACTAAGGACGTCAATATGGGCCTATTAACAGAAAAGTACTATTTTGGCATATAACTTCATGTTCCTTTTTTTTTTGTAAAGAAACATGTATATGTACATGTAATTGTGGCAAAAGCCGTAGACATTGTAAAAGAGTTGTAAAAAAACGTAGTACTACTCATGAGGTTCATGCGGGATTCGACCCTTGAATCTACTGAGTAGGAGTCCAACGTCATAACCAATAGGCCATGGAATCGGCATACATATGAGTGCGGGCTTGGAGGTTGTGTATGCAACCTGACAGTGCACCGCTCTACTATTATGTAACAGGTATCTAGGTCACGGAACGACCCTACATTGCCGCAGCTTGGCATCACGTGACTTCATTTGCATGCGCGGAGAGGCTATCCATGTTCTTTCAGCATAATTGAATGATTTCTCCTAACTATCATCACACTCCACCAAAACAAGATAGTCACACTAACTCATTAACATTAATAAACTGCTTGAATTAATTTCACAAACAGGAGTTACGATTTTATCTCCACATTGGCTAGCCAATTTGGTTTTGAGATTAGCACTCCGCCATTACCGCGATTACTGCCTACCAGAGCCAAGAGCTAGAGCGGCTGGCGTGGGTACCAGAGTAAGAATTGATGAGCACTGACATAGAATGAAAATTTGAAAGAATAAGAAATTTTGAAGAAAGACTTAAAGAGAAATTAATACTGACCAAATCAAGCACATACATACATGCCCCTTAGTGTCAAAATTGAAATATCTCAAAACAGAAAAATTTCTCTTTGAATACGAGTAGGGTTTGAATTTGCAATAACATAAAGAAGTTCAAATGAAAATTTTAGGGGAACAGGCACAAAGTTGTACGAAGGAATTATACAGAGATAACCGCATCTTAATTTCAACAACCTCCAGCAATTTAATATCAGAGGTGACCCGTCTATTTTGGGTTGTAAATAATGCTACAGACCTAAGATACATATTCCTCAGATTTGGTATAGCTGTAAAGGTATTTTAATGTTCTAGGAACAGTTGAATATCACTCTTTATTTTTCCCATAGATTCCTATGGTTTAGAACATTATCTTTCTCAACCTTTCACTCAGAAGTAAGTGTAGTGTCATACACACGCATAGGTTTTTGTTTCAATGTGATCTTCTTGGATAGGTCTGACATAAATATTGCTGGTTTTAGGACCCTGCAATGGATTTTGAACTCTGATTTAACAGTCCATTATCCTTTAATGGTGAACCTACAACTGAAATGTCTTGCATAATATGAATTTGTATTTGTTTGTTAACAAATACAAATGGTTTGAGAAACATTAATGAATAGACTATATTTCAGTTATATCTTTTATTTGAATCGTGTCTTATTCTATTCCTCATCTTCTATTCTTCTGGTTAGGCATACATCTTCAAACAACCCATTCTCATCCATATTCGTTACATGTATACGTGTTAATAAGAATGGAGAAATAATATGTAACAAACCACGTTTCTCATTACGAGTATAAATTTGTCTTTATTTCAGAAAATATCAATCAGTTACAGAACTGATAATGCAGGAGGAATGCACTGTAATAAATTCAGCAACAGGTTTAATATACATAAAACAACTAGCACCATTATATGATTTGCAATGCACTGTTCAATAACATCTTGAGGTACCCCTCTGGAACCAAGATAAAATACTCTGTGCTGCAGGTAGTGTGATGCTGGTTCAATATGTTCTTGCTAATAGCACTAAATACATACAGAAGCTGAGTAATAACTAGTATTATGTTCAAGTTGGTCAAGTGATGGGAGCTAAATTCGGCTGATTCTACCAAAATGATGCCCCAAGTCAGCACAAATTCATATATAGGTATTTTGATGGCATTTTTCAGTAGATTCTTTTTGTAGCAGTGAGACTAGTGGGTTTCAAGCCCTTATCCAGGGGGGTGATGTGGGGTTTGGATCACCCCCTCCCCCCAAGCTGGGCCAGGTCCACTATTTGAAAATGAACATTTTAGTTTTCCCTCTTCCCCTTTTATCCTGGCCTACCTCTATAAAACCTCTCTTACCCCTGCTAGCCCTCTGCAAGTCCTCTTATCCCTTAGAGCACCCTGATGAACATGCCAGGTTCGCGATGTGACCAATAATGTTGCTGGATTATATTCTAGCATTGCAAAATACGTCACCAGCTAATTTGTCACTATACTAATGGGTAGAGCCCCTGACCTTCACAACCCATGGACGATACATGAACTTTAAGTGATTTCACCTTTAGAAAGTCCACTTTTTGAAAATGGTCACCCCCCCATGAAAAGTTCTGGATATGGGCCTGGGTTTGGGACTTCAAAGAGTGACTGAATAAATATAAGGTGATCAAATGCAATACTTCTTTGGCAGTGCTTTCTAGGAATGCAAATCATGATCTAACTCAGATTCTAACTCAGTAACTGTCAGTACCCTGCCTATCATAATTATCATAGTTGCTTTCGTAGATCTGTAGAGCAAAGTACATTTGTTTCTTAAGGTAGAAAGATACATAAATCTGGAATAACACTTTTTGATATACAACCAAATTCTGCATATATATATATTTAAGGTATATATATAATTATATATATATATATATATATATATATATGTCAGTTAGACCCTATATGTCAGTTAGACCCTATTTAGTTGCTGCCTTGTGTATGATGTTTAAGGTATAACAGGAATTACATCTTTACAAAAGGAATATATAATTATGATAACATTGTGTCCTTTACTAATAATCCTTTACACTTGCAGCCCTAATCTGCAGTTGTCATATAATTCCTGCATTTTTGGCCATGCTGTGGAATATGGACGACTCGTCATCAAGCAGAGTCTGGGGTTTGTCGAACTCCTGAATCTCGCCTTGGTCCAACACCAGAACCCTGAAGCACAAAACAGTATCCACAATCAGTTTCCTTACTCTAATCATAGATGGCCATCTAAATAATAAAGGGATTGTATCCTGTAGTGACAGTTACAAGTTAACAATTACATACATTTGTTTCCCTTTGATTTTCTTTTGATGAAAAAATATACTTCATTAGATGAAAGAAAGAAATAAGAGAAAAGAGACCAAAGGAAAAATAACAACAATAAAAATCAAAGAACAAGAAAGACAGAATGAAAAGAAGACAGAATATAAAAAACCCTAACCTAACAGAACTTATCAAATGAAAGAAACAGTGTTCCCTCAATAATGTCGATGATACCATATAAAAGGACACGAAAACCTGAACCAGAAAACAAATATTCTGAATGATTAAAGAAGGTGTATTACAATAATGGACCCTTTCGAATTGAAAGACACAACTAATGGTAATAAAAGATGTGTATGACATTGGCAACAAACTTTAGAACAGGTCTTTCCCCTTGATGTTTAGTGTACAATGTGCATAAATGTATGATGATATTCCTCTTCATGTTTAAAATCCAATTAGCATTAATGTATGATGAAATTCCTCTTTATCATTAAATTAGGCCTACAATCAGCATAAATGTATGACAATATTGCTATCTGATAATAATAAATTTAGACATACTTTCTATCATACAAAATCAAACAATAAGATAATAATGATGTAGACAGATTTCTTGTTTCATCTCAACACACCTGGTAGAATGAAATAAGAGGAGGAAATGAAATGAGAAGGATTGCTTTTCTGGGCCTTTGGGTCCCAGCCATAGGTTATCAGTGTAGCATGCCAGGGACTTCCTTTGCCTCTGGTTCCCAGCGAGGTACACCAATATACTATTGTGAACATGCTTTGTAGTGTGTAGAAACTATTGAAGACTTGAAGGCATTGTTGTTGATGTTAATATATTTTCTCTACAGTACCAGGAGTGTAGGCCAAAAGGCCTGTTGCTGCTTAGTGGTTACATGTTGACTGTTCAGCTGCTGGACCCAGAGTGTCTTACAGCATACCTGCACCTCCCACCTGACCTCTGGTCAGTGACCTAATTACCACTGACCAATAGGGGGAAGGGGAGTGCTAAGCTGTCTATTTACCATAAACTCTATGATGCATTACCTTATTTACATATTTGATTTTTTACTTTAATTTTTATTTAGGAAATTATGATTCTAATACATATTACATAATAGATTTGGTAAATAATTGCAATCCTTTGAGTTAGAGGAGGGATATGCTATGCCTAAATTTAGGTATGGCATAATGGCTGATACCCAGTGGCCCTGAAAAGTTATTCCCTTGCTCATTGCTACCCACCTGTCATAGTCCATGATGGTGTTGAGTCGGTGTGCTATGGTGAGTACTGTACAGTCCCTGAAGGCCGACCGGATGGTCGTCTGGATCAGGTCATCTGTCTCCAAGTCAACGGCCGCCGTCGCCTCATCCAGGATGAGAATCAGCGACCGACGGAGTAAGGCACGCGCCAGGCACACCAACTGCCTCTGTCCCACACTGTTAGAATAAAAGTGTTAAATGAATACCTTCTTTACTTGACATCATGACTGGATGAAATGGGGCAGGATGGTGTAGTGGATTAGGTCCTCGCCTTGCACTTGGGAGGCCCAGGTTTGAGTCTGGGCAGTGCCTGTTACACCACCTTACCTTGCCACCGTTTCCATGCCCATAAATATGATCAAAGACTTGATATCAACAAAGTAAGTAGTCCTGATATAGCAGAAAAATTGCTGAAATGGACATTAAACAATTATCATCATCATACTGGATGAATAAGTGATAATATTGACAGGGAACCCACTGCACAGGGAAAGCAGGGAAAATGACAAAAAATTCACTTTCAGGGAGAACACAGGGAATTTAGAAATTGGACCAAAACACAGGGAAGATTTAAGAAATTTCACTTTTCTGGAAATGATATTTTAATGTAAGATTTAGGAAATTTCACTTTTCTGGGAATGATATTTTAATTGTTTACAGACATGTCATTCACGCTTAGTGACATTTAAGTTGAAAACTTTGAGACCAGAAAAAATCATCATGACCATGAGAGGGAAAATATAAAGTCTGACAGGGAATAGTCAGTAGATTTGATCGACAATTTTGAGTGGGGACCCTGTATGAAATTTAAAGCGTAGAGTACCATTGTACTGCATTGAAAATGCAATCATGATGTGAAGACACGTTGTCAAATTTATTATACTGAGTGAGAACCAACCATCGATGGATTAAGAAGCGGCTCGGTCGCTGCCCTACACTGTTAAATAACTTTGAGTGGGTTACAGTTGGTAAGTAAGAAAATGTAAACTTCATGAGGGCATGCAGTGTGATTGCACTGGGAAAAGAAAAAGTGATTGATTGAGTAAAACTCGCGTGATGAACATCAGCAGCTGCTGCCCAACACTGTGAAGTAATTATGGCAGTACATGCAATGTATTTCTAGCATTGTGAATAGTGATTAATCAGTAGATGCATATATTTCCATACATAATGAAAAACTAGAAGGTAAAGAAGACAAAAACTTATCCCTTACCTCAAAGCCTCTCCTCCCTCTCCCACCTCATATGCAAGGCCCGCGTTAAGTCCAGATACAAATGACTTCAGATGAGCCATGTTGAGGACGTCCCAGATCTGGTCATCGCTGTAGGCCGATAACGGATCCAGGTTAGTGCGTAAACTGCCCGAGAACAACACTGGGTCCTGTATGGGGAGAAATAATGATTCAAGTCAGGAGTGGATCCAAAGGGTGTGGGAGTCCAGGGGGTCATGAACTCAACCCCCTTTTGGTGGAGACAAACTTCACCTAAGAGATAAAAATCGGTGCGTGTGCATGCATGAACGTACAATGTTTTAGTACTTCGCTTTTATATGTGGACCCCTGCCCCCTTTTCGCAATCCATATATCAAAAAACTGATTACTAGCTTTCCACTATATTGAACTACAAAGAATGTCATCATCAATGAAAAATTATATGATCAAGGCCTCTGACTACAGGATCCATCTAGGCTAGTCTGCAGCTGTAATTCAGTAAACAAACTTATTAGTGTTAAGGAGAGTTGTCCAAAGGATTTCAATCAGAGCCTGCCTGTGGTATGATGGTCAGCCTTGATCGCAGGTCATACAAGCCGATCTTTGTGACATTGACACCGTCAATACTGATCTTTCCTGTCACTGGTTCAATGATGCGGAACAGACCGAGCGTCACGGATGACTTCCCAGCACCTGTCCTCCCAGCGATTCCGACCTACAAGGATTTCCAGAACAATAACACCTAGATTCCACATGCAAATCTTGCTGGTAATTTCAAAAAGCAGCACGAGAAGTAAAGATGAAGTATAGACATGTTATATATACTTCTGGAAAGGTTTGGCACACAAGTGGCAAATGATTGGATGTGTAATTTCATTGCAAAGCAATATCAGTTTCACAGAATTACTGTCTAACCTTAAAGATGATCACGAAAAAAACACCAAATGTGAATATTTCTAAAAACATCTAATTTTGAGATGAGACGAGGCATGTGAACTTGCTGGAGTAGATGCCACCGTGTGCACAAAAAAAATTAAAAAAATCTTATTTTGAGAACAAAGTATTACATTTTCAGAGAAAACTTTGACATTAGAGTTAATAATCAAGATCCTGCCAACCTGATCTTAACTCACTTTTTCGCCTTTGTTTACGGAGAAACTGAGGTCTTTTAGAACCAGGTTGAGACCTGTCCGGTACCGCGTGCTGTAATTCTCAAACTTGATGACACCGTTGTCTGGCCAACTGCTTCTTGGTTGGGTTTCCTCTATTTCCCAGGGTCTCTGAAACGAGGAAAAGGGTCAGATCCTTAAATATAAATTTGTATTTTCATGTGCTTTTTATGATAGTGTATCATGGAGGTATGGTTGCAATTATGAGCAACATAACCAGGGCTATCACTTCCACTATGATTTCAGTAAAAGTATGCTATAGTCTTATTTAGGGTTAAAATAATAATCCTACCTGTGGCTGTCACTGCCAACACATAACCCTTGGTTAATACATCATACTACATCAAGTTACCAACAGCAGACCAAAAGTCTGAGACAGTAGTATTCTTTCCCTACCCCCCATGCCCAAAAGGAATCCAGATTCCTACTGGATTTATTTTCATGAAAGATGAGAATCTCACGATATTTTGTTCCCAGTTAGATACATGTACAATTTCATGATTTAAAGACAAGCACAACATTTGGTTACGGAAATAAAATAAAGTTATAGTTATCACACTCCAACAGTGCATGGTAAGGTAAGCCTGAAGGTACAAGCTGATCCTGAGTATGTCAAGTTTTAACATATTCAACATCACATGCAACCCCTTGAACCAATCAGATCGCAGCAACAATGAGCCTGTTCTTTTGCCTTGTCCTAACATTAAATGGAGTAGATTGGAACAGGGCTGGTAATTGACCTTGTTTAAACCAAGCAAGAAATACTAGCAATATGTATCTACCTGTAACATTAACAATATAAAGCGCCATACCTCCTGCGGTACTTCTGAATACTCCTGGATGCGTTCGGCCGACACAATGTATGTTTCCAGCTCCGTGATGTTCCGAACCAAAAAGCTGATCACAGTGGTTGTCTGAAACAGTAAAGAACTCAAGCTGAAGTTAACAGAATTTTGTTGGGCTCATAGGACAATACCTTTATACAACTGTCATCTATTCTTCAAAGAATTCCATATTTCTGAAGGTGGGAGCTTACCAAAGTCTTCTATAGATCAGTTCCCTGGTAACAGTTAGGAGGGGAGATATTGGGTTACAGATAAGGACTAACCAATCAGATGGGGTTAAACTTCCCCCTCACAGTTACAAAACCTGATTGTTTAATTGAGTAGTTTAACATCTGGCCAACCCTTTAGGGTTCTTTTACCAGACTGCACAAGGTAAAGCTTTGCAGCTAGTTTTACGCCACATGAGGGGTGACTGAATCTATGAGATTAGGTGCCTATTTGTAGCAGTAGGACCAAATGCCCACTTTATAATGCTGACTCACTGAGATGTCAAGACATAGGCCCGCATGATACCCCTCCCAGTCACATTATACTGACACTGGGCCGCTAAGTCATGTTCCATGGTTCTAACTTCATACCAAATGCTAGGCAAGCAAGAACTACTGCCATTATTAAAGTCTTGGCCATATCTTTAATTCAACATGCCACATCAGGACCCTCCAACCAGGGCCCCGATTGTTCTAACCTGACAATTGATTTCAATTTTATTCATTTTTGCTCAGTTCATATGTGTTTAACTTACCTGCATGGCAAAGCTAACGGAGAGACCGACCAAGCCGCCTGTTATGGTGCCCCGGGCTAAGACGGCGAACAATGTCGCAAAGAACACAATCAACGCACCCATAGTGTCAAGGAAGAAACCAAGCCATCTGAATATCAAAATTTAAAAGGTAATTTCATGGTCAGAAAGAAATCAAAATGTGTAATATAGTGCTTAATTATCATACTTCCCTACTATGGATAGCTCTATCATTAGAAGCACCTGCAGGATAATTTTGACAAATTTTGTTGACAAAAGGGAAAAACTATAGAAAATATGGAAGTTTTTGCTTTATTTTTATCTGCACGGTGAGTTATGTGGTGTGTAAACCCTCAATCTTATAAACTGCCTATGTGTGGCCCATTTAGGGGATCAAACTTTTAGCATACTTTACTGATCAGACAGAGTATGTTTATAGCTGCAAACTGAAAAAACACTGAATACTAGTTTTCCATCATGCTAAATTGTAACTAATTTCATGAAAAATGAAAATGTATCTTATATTATGTTTGGGCCATTATGCATGACTTGTTACTGTATTAGGCGAACCTGCAGGTAACTGGTTTTTTTAAATGGGGTTGTATCATTATGTTTTTCACAACCGGTACATAAAGCATATTGTATGAGACCTCAAACCACGCCAATGCTTGTCTGAAGGAGCAAGAATACAAGGCAGAGATGCCACTCCTGACTGCTGAAAAAGTAGGAAACACTTTTCTCCTTTTTTCTAGAGGCAAATAGGAGGGAAATAACCTTCAGGAATGGAGACCAGACATTGAATTGGTATTTGAATAGCTTGAAACTAATACAAAAATACCATGAAACAGATTTTTTGTTTACTTAATTATTTCACAAATGTGTGTGCTTTTGTAATAGTAGTAGTAGATAATAGTAATGAGATAATGGATATGAATAATCAACATCCCCTTATTTAAATTAATGTATTCATACGTGAGCATTTATATCAAACAGCATAGTAATTTACTTATTGATTTCAGTTTTAGATTAAAGCTATGTAGGAAAGATCGGCTGTGCAATCCAAAAATCACCAAAATAGGAAATCCTACAAAAGTAGGGAAAATGGTCTCTCTTCCAGGAGATAGGCAGCATACCTCTGGGCAATCACTATAGGGTACCAGGCTCGCACGCTGTCGTTCATCAACTGATCATTTTTCTCGATAAAGTCTTCTTCACGCCGGAAGGCCCTCACCAAAGTCACTCCCACCAAGGTCTCATCAAAGTTGACGTAGATTGGAGACTTGCGGATGGAATCGATTCGCTTCATTTGTCGTACTGAAGTGATGTAAACTCTCTGGTATTAAAAATAATATTTCTTTTGTTATCTTGTTGGTGATTCAGCTAAGTACATGTTTATTAGTAGGTACATTATCATCTAATTTACGCATACATATCATAAATCGCATTAATACAAGAAGATCTACCAATCGCTAGTATTGGCAAATTGATTGTTACATATTCTTATTTTTGAATGATAAAGCTTTAATTTCTTGGATATAGATGATATTGTTCGGCTAGTATACTAAGTTGCATAGGAAAATCACATCAGCCTCAGGAAGTTTTGAAACAAAATAAAAAACACAATTAATAGTCTTAACATTGAAAGCATTAAAGGGAGACAGCATAAGTAGAAATTGCATTATCAATAGTCTTAACGTTGAAAGCATTAAAAGGAGACAGCATAAGTAGAAAGTACATTAGAATTTTGAGTTATCTTGTAGAATGTTTGGCATTGATGTGATTGGGAAAGCATTTATGACAATATTTTTCATCAAAATAATCAAATTATTGTAGATGCAGGAGATCAGAGCAAATTGATGATGACTTTAGCCAATAGAAACAGAAAGCTCATTCTAACAAAGAAGAAATTCAGTGTATGGAGTTTAAACTTCCATCACAAGTACCTGGCTAATGCTGTAGAGAATGGTGAGTGGTACGGCAACCGCTAGAAACACTGGTGTGCTGTAGCATATTGCGGTTATCGTGGCAATCAGCTGCGCTATGTTATTCATCACGAATCGCACATAGGTTGGAATTTTTTCATCTAACCTATCAATATCTGAAGGAAAAAAGTTTAGTTTCCAAATAAAGTATATATAGGCCTATAGTACTGACCGAGGTGTGATATGAAACTAGTTATTCCCTGGGTGTCACAGGGTCGAGGGACATAGCGTAGCATAGTCCCGAGACCCTGTGACACCCAGGGATTTATTTCTACCCCTATGAATATATAAATCCATGGGAATATAATAAGGGTTCTATTCTCTTAATTACATACTTTAAATTGTGAAAATTGATGCAATATCAGCAGACATAACAACAGATAAAAGTAAACAAACTGTGGAATTTTGTGACCTAAGAACGTAACCTAGCAACGTAACCTAGTGATGTGACCTAGATATTCCACTGGTGCCCTCTGATTGGCTGATAGCATTTGGGTGCGTGGTCTGTCAAAAAGTTATTCCCCTGACTCCCTGTATTTCTATTGGTTTAGCCTGAAAAAGGGGGCGTGGCTCTGGTCTCCTTGGTATTCCAGGGGAATATCAATTTGTTATTCCCCTGGTCTCTGTACTTAAGAGTTTAAACCAGGGGAACATCATTTTTGTTATTCCCCTGGATGAATAAAATGTCCTGTAAATAGGAGATGTACAGACACTACGCCATTAGGGGTGAAATAAATAAACGTTAAATGAAATGAATGGAGGGGCTTTGTTCTGGAATTAAAGTTAAAGCTTGCAATACTACAACAAATGTATCAGCCATTTCTCATGGCAAATAATGCTAAACTTGACTCTTCCAGTCCCACCCTCTATCACTGTGTAATACAACATTTCTGATTAGCTGCAAAAGCTATAAGAACATAAATTATCCTCAGGTCTTTGATAGTTAACAAAATTGTAATATTTATCCTAAAATATATCAAAAAAAGAATGGTAGGGTTGGCACATAAGAATTAGGGTCTTTTTCCAAATCACTCAAAATACAGACACTTTAGATTGTACTCTAATGCAGAGGCAGGTCCAAGGGGTTTGGGGTCTGTCAAGGGGGTCATGCCCCCTCCCCCTTTTGGTTGATCCCTAAAATACAAAAAGATGGGAAAATGCTGTGCATATGGGTATGAATACATGCTGTTTTAGTGCTTAGCCTATATTCTGACCCCACCTTTCAAAAATCCTGTAATGAAGAACCCTTGCACTGTAGGATTAGGTTATTGACCCCATTAGACCCCACCGATTGCATTCATTAATTGATGTATTTCCCCAGGATTTCCATGGAATTCTCTCCGGAATTTCTTAAATTCCATATACCTGAAGTAGTTCAAAAGTCTACCCATCCATACCAATTGAAGTTGTAGTATTTTGGTTTTCAGCATTGGTTAGGAAATTAAATCAGCTATCAAACGATATATTAGTCACTTTTGTACATTCAATATTCATTAAAGTGTTCTTCTTTGGAAAATTTGGAAAATTTATGGAAATATTTCCATTTTTCCGGGCGGCTACGGCCGGATTGGGGATGGTACCCACGGGTGGCCATGGTCGGAGTGGGGTCTAAAGGGTTAAAGACTGTCATCCCTCACCTGTAGAGAATCTGTTGATAATGCGACCCAATGGAGTCGTGTCGAAGAAGGACATTGGTGCATGGATGATGCGCTCCAGCAGCCGACCATGTAGCCTCCGCGAAGCAATGATGCCACCAAGAAGAACCGCCAGAGAAGAACCAAAGATCCCGAGGACTGTAGGGAAACAAGAAAACATGTAATTAAGAAACATTTATGTAATACCTTTAAAAAAATTAGATTGTTCCCAGATTGTAACATCACCCATGGCTGCCTTTCCAATTATCACCAAACAACCGAATTTCCCCAGGTCGTGCCATCCCAAGTCCCACATTATCCCTATTCTGCATCATCCTGTTGTCATCACAAATTAACAAACTATCATACTCTTAAAGATTATTATCACTAAGTTGCTACTTCCCAAATACTGTATGTATCCTCAGCCTCACTGTGGTCTTCTGCTGCATCTGATCTGTAGGTGGGTTTGATTGGATGTGCTTGTGTGTGCTGCTATCCCATGATTGGACCATAATACAATGCGGCATATCCGAAAATCAATGCTAAAAGATTATTATTTCTGGATCCGCTGTGTTGAATTACTGTCCATTATAGGATAGTGGCGCATGCCGGCGCATCTAGTTGAACCCACTTTGTGATTGTTTTTTGGTCAAAGCTTAGTACACACTTCTGAATTTACATATAGGCCTATTGTAGAGAAAAGCAAGTGTACTAGCATATCAAGTATAATGTGAGCCCACCTTGCAACATGCCCAGTCCTGCATACACCCCCAGCCTCAGGTCAGTGTTCTGTTGTGTCCCGTTGACGATCGGGTCATCGGTCCATGCGCTCAGCCACAGGTTGGTGCCCACCATGGACCCCGCGTACAGCACGGAGAAGAACAGGTTGGCAACCACTGCAGGCATTGTCAGGGCAACGGCATAGTCCTTCAGTACAGACAGTCGGATCTGTAGAGGAAATGGGGTTTTGTTATTGTTTAGGGATGGATGGAAGAAGCTTTTTTATTTTAACAATTTTATTTTCAACTGGACAGCTTTCAGATTAAATAGCTGATATCTATCTTATCTGATGATTGATATATGATACATGAAGGAAGTAGCAGTGGCATGGGCCACTGCGCTACTTGAAAAACGATGACAATAATTTTCATGTGAAATTATGAACCTTACATAATGAATACAAAACTTAGATTAGTTCCCAGTATTCTGTTTATCACAGTGACACACTTTCCCCCTCATGTTATGAGAACCTACCGAGCCGACCTCGGCCTCTTCGGCCTCGATGAGCACGTTCTTCTTGGCCTCGGGCTTCTCGTCCTTGGGGCCGTCCTGCGACACCTGGCGACTGGACGGCTGGGTGTGCCGCCTGCAATGACAAGGAGAAATATACCATTTGGTTTGGTATAGGGAGGGCACAGGGGTGGATCCAGAGCCAGTGCTCTAGGGGGGCAAACCCTGACCCCCCCCCCCCCCCCCCTTATAAAACTGAAGAATAATAACACCAGATTTACACAGGTCTTCCAATTTTAAGATGCCAAAATATTGCTACCTGGGTAGGTTATTACACTTTTCCAAATCCCCGTGTCTAACTCCAATGTTTGCCTAGCACCTCTCAGCAGATAAGGCCTGTGTAGGCTAAGGAATGATAAGCGAGGCAGACACTTGTGTTCCAACCTCCCTGTTGTTGTAAGCAACCCATTCAAGCATCAACCTATGTAGGGCCCCTCAAAGGGAAGGGGAAGGGTGAATTCTACTTATCTATAACTTCCTTATTGTTCACTCTTATTAAGAAACTTCAGAACAGGGTATGGGGTTTATTACTGTAGAAAGAAAGGGAAAAAAAAGAGAAAGAAAGAAAGAAAGAAAGGAAAGAAAGAAAGAAAGAAAGAAAGAAGGAAAGAAAGAAGGAAAGAAATAAAGAAGGAAAGAAATAAAGAAAGAAAGAAAGAAAGAAAGAAAGAAAGAAGGAAAGAAAGAAAGAAGGAAAGAAAGAAAGAAGGAAAGAAAGAAGGAAAGAAAGAAAGAAAGAAGGAAAGAAAGAAAGAAGGAAAGAAAGAAAGAAGGAAAGAAAGAAAGAAGGAAAGAAAGAAAGAAGGAAAGAAAGAAAGAAGGAAAGAAAGAAAGAAGGAAAGAAAGAAAGAAGGAAAGAAAGAAAGAAGGAAAGAAAGAAAGAAGGAAAGAAAGAAAGAAGGAAAGAAAGAAAGAAGGAAAGAAAGAAAGAAGGAAAGAAAGAAAGAAGGAAAGAAAGAAAGAAGGAAAGAAAGAAAGAAGGAAAGAAAGAAAGAAGGAAAGAAAGAAAGAAGGAAAGAAAGAAAGAAAGAAAGAAAGAAAGAAAAAGAAGAAAAGAAAAAAGAATTACTAGTTGCTTTCTGGACGTAGTGTGTATAGGTGGCGCTGCGGTATATGCAACTGGTGTATAGTTGAGGCGGATGGTGTATAAAAGTGACGTTAGGGAGCGCCACCGTCACAGACCACACTCCAGAGACGACGATGGCGGGCTTCTCTGACTGGGGACGGAGGGGACGTGGAGGGGGACGTGGAGGGGGACGAGGAGGGGGACGAGGAGGGGGGCACGGCGGGGGGCACGGCTTCCACGATTGGGGAGGACACGGTGGGGGACTTGGAGGGGGACATGGAGAGGGGCACGGCCCCTCAGATTGGGGACTCGGAGGACTTGGAGGGGGGCACGGCGACTGGGCGGGACACGGCGTACCCCCGGAGCACGGCCGGAGGACTAACTTCAAAACGTGAGTAACGTCTTTGAATTCTCTCATTTAATCAGACGTAAAATAAACATTACACTAATGACTTGTATCCCTTTTACACCTGAGTTATACAGAGTTTTTATACAAGCTATGGATGTGTATTTGTGATCGGCACAGAGTTTACTTTGTACCGATCACAAATACATATCACAGCTTTAAAATAAGATTTCGTATACATACTTAAAATACATATAAAATATAGTGAAGTCATCAACATTTCTTTATAAGAAGTTACTACAGAGAAAGAATAAATACCAACATAATGTAAGCCTACTTCAATAATTGTATTCGAGTGAAATCACCCTAATAATAAATATTACATTGACAAGAATATTTAGAGACTAGATTGCAGTCAATGCACATAATTAACCTTTTCAACCATTATAGTCTTTTAATACGTCATTACTGCCCTATAGTCCGATTTAGTGGTGCTTCGTCGTCTATGTTCTGATCCATTCCTAAGTTTTTTTCCTGCAGCACGAGGCAAGTGGTATTCATAAGTCTTTGAAAGTTTATTCAAAAGTCTTTGAAAGTTTACATCTCTGATTCTCAACATAATATTATAAGAAAATGTAAGGCCTTAAAAAGGTCTTAGATTGACTATACATAGAGCCCGGCGGCCCTATGTACAGAAACATTTCTATTGTCTATGTTCCATCTCTATTGCTATTGTCTATAAGAGAACACAAGGTAAAAGACTACAGACTCCCGATTCTTGACACATGATTAGGGGAGTTTACAAAACACAACACCTGTAAGACCTTACATAATTAACTCTCGACTACTAGAAGCCAGGACTAGCCCCCTAATCCTGACACCTCATTGAGTGCCCTGACAATTGTACTATTGACTGCAGGTGAATTTCAATTACTGGTGTCGTATGGACGGTGTGCAGGTAAAGTCATGCACAATACCCAGAATAGGACTGGCCGCCATACTGGTGATCTACTTAAAATGATTAATATCAACAATTCAGCAATATCCAGAACACACATCTATGCTAAATTTACTGTAGATTATGTCATAAATTTACAATTGACTAAAATATTTTTTTTAGAATTCACTAAATCTAGATTAATTGGGGCTATAGGCGTTTTGCAGATGGCATCCCATTGTCCAAAATGGACTGGCGGCTATATTGGTGATTAATTTATCATCAATGTTACAATCAAATCTTGAACACTGAAAACGAATGTTTTTGCTATATTTGATTAAAAACCATGCAAGGTATCCAACAATCCTCATCGCTTAGAATTTAGAATTAATTCCACAGGAACATGGTCATGATCACCACAGGCTCGTGCAGACATGTTTTTTACTACCAGCTCGTATTCTGCCACATCCCACATCCTCATGCAGTTTTCCTATATTCTTAAAATCGACATGCAACATTGGGACCCCCCCCCCCCCCCCCCCATTATGGCCTTAGACCCCTAAATTCAACATGGCCATTTTAAGCACTAGCGACATGGGACATCACTTTTTCTTAAATTTGACGGGGTGACAGGGCTATTTCTTAAATCCCACGGGGTGGCAGGGCTGTTTCTTAAATTCGACATGCGATGTTTGAACTCCCCTCCCCCCATCAAGGGCCCCCAACTTCAACATTGAACAAGTGCTTCCATTTCCATGTCATAACTTTTTTAACTACTGCTCCCCTCTGCATGTCCGCTAGATATATTTGTTGGGGTAGTTTAATGTCCAGTCAAGGACACAAGGTTCTTTCCAGACTGCACAAAGTAACGCTCTTCAGCTTTTGGGTGATCATATCTATGATATGATTTAAGAGAAACCTGCCATGCACCGGGTGCGATACCTTACTCTTTTCGAAGGGTGGCAAAGGGTCTTTCATGTGCAATGTCCCATAGAAAGGACACCACACACCCTGCCTTTGATGACCCTGTTGGGAGCACAGGGTGGCCTCCCTGTGACAACAACAAGGATAGCAACGGCCTAGTGCCACTGGCTGTCATGTGTCGGACCCTGTCAATGGGACCAGCACATTTAAGAACACCTATAGGTAAAATTATAGGGGTATGGTCTCTACCGGGGTCTCTACCTCCTCACAGGCCCAATCTCCATCTCAACACTTAGTGCGACCCTGGCAGTTGATAAGCCCAACCCAGTTTACTCCAACATAAGAGTTTAACATGAAATATTTTCAGGATTGCCTTCATTAATATTCCATGAATATAGTTACATGATAAAACATTTCCCAAAACAATGTAGTTGATGAATTGCTCTTAAATTGGTAAAATGCAGCTTTATATATTGGCCTTTCTCCCATAGGAACCAATGTTAAAGCCTGTAAGCCCAGCCTATAATGTCCAATCCTATTGGAATTGAAATACAGGGTTTTGATTGGCTGGCAAACTTGCAAATCAGTCAATTGGGGATATTTATGAAAACATATATATTATCAGTATTTGTGGATATAGGAAAATATAATTCTTGATTATTTCAGTGACACCAATTCAAGGAGACAAAGAGGGCTAACATGCTGATTTTGTCCAACCCTTGTCCAACCCCAGGATATACCCAACGTGGGATGGGCTTATTAGGGCTTAAAGCAACCAATGACCAGCTAACTATGCAGCTCAATGTACAACAACTTAGAGTTCTGCATAGGGGAAATGTTGACCCATGATCTATATATCAAGGTTTGAAAGAAGTTAAAATGTTTTTTGATTCCTCTGCTTCCTCTAAAAATGAATGTTATCATCTCCTATAATCTTGCCTATCATAGAACTCAAAGGAATGACCAATGAACAATGAAACTTACAGCGCATCGGATCAAGAAGATATTCGTTCAGGGCTGTACCAAGCAACAAAATCTGTGGGGTTCTGGGAAAATCTGAGGGGGTTCTAAGCTACTCTGAGGGGTTCCGAGTTAATATAAGTGGAATTTAAGCAAATCTTATTCCAGGGTCCATGTAAGTCTTGGTGGGGGGGGGGGGGGGGGTGTCCAAGTAATTCAAAAGTGATTCTAATCAAACCCCAAGGGGGTTTCAAGATTAGAATTTGTAGAAAATTAGTCATGTCTCATGTTCTGTGACCCATACTTTTCAAAGTCTGAGGGGGGATCAGACACCCTCAAAATCTCCCCCCCCCCCCTTTATGGTAAAATCCTAAAGGAGCCTGTGAAAGTGTGAAAGATATCGGTTAATAAAAGTCTTTAACACCTTTCACCTACTCATCTCTTTTGGCAACCCCCTGGGGGCACCGGGCTCGGGTTTTTGCTCATGTGTTGAATATAGACCTCTAGTTGCCCCTGCTGATCATAGAAGGCGACGATATGGGGGGACCAAGCACTGAGCAAGTGGTTCTTTGGGTTCAATTCCTGGTTGGTGTCTGGGTTCCCTAAGGGGTGAGGTACAGCAAAAATGATTTCCAGGTTTTGACCCCCTGTTGTCAGCCTACCCTGTCACCATCATCTCATAGATACAGTCACCAAAGTCAGAATTCGTCCCAACTTGTTTTCGCCATGAAAATGACCCTGGCTCTTGGTATGGCATAAAACACCCATCACTCACTCACTCCTCTTTTTCTGCTCATCCAGGGAAGAAAGGTGGAACGAAGAGTACACATTCAACTTCACTGTACCCTGGCCTGGCAGCGATGTGACTTTTCGCTTCAAGAACCGGCTGATCCACGCAAGTCAGGTGGTGCTGTCAATGTGGTCCCCCGTGTTCCGCAGGTGGTTCTCCGGTAACCAGAATGCACATCGGGAAATCGTGCTCCCAGCCAGGTCCTACAAAGCCTTCTTAGAGCTGGTTGAGATACTGCACCCGCCTAACAAGGCACTCGAAGGTAGGCACTGGCAGTTTCAGGGGCTGCGAACCCTCCTATTTCTAGCAAGATATTATTTTTCTAGTAAATTTCTTGGAGCTCTAGGGTAAGATGGAAAGTGAAATCAGGACCTCTTGGTTTGAGTACTAGTGCTATCACATAAATCTTGACACTTAATGTTTTCACTTGAAAAATTAAGAAAATGTCATCATGAACATTTTTCAACCCACTATCCCTTTTTTCCCTAAGTCGCCATACAGGGCCATACACTATCTATACAACTAGGAATTTGGTTTTCAAGAGGAATAGTAAGTAGATTGATTGGACTAATGTAAGCAATACATTCATGTCACTTAGATTGGCTCTGTACAATTTGGTAGGTATTCTTGACAACTGTGCACAGTAATTCAATAACATCATCTTTGGATTTGTTTTTACATGGTGGATTGAGGTTCAGGACCAATTGTAATTTCTCCTGGTCAGATAGGGTTTGACAGCTTGATACATATTTACAGTCTATTCTCAACCAGGGTTTTGTTGGCTCAGGTCTGGGTTCTTACAATTCAGTAGTGCATGATTCAGATTGTTTACAATTACAGTATTTGCACAGTGGTTCCTCCGCTTTATTGTTCCTGAAGCTCCTATACCTGCTATCATAGGTGCAGTTTGCATCTATACGTAGTTTGGTGAACATATTTCTGATACTGGCAGATCTTATTTTATTAAGATAGTGTTTAGATTCATACAGGTTTTGTTAGTGACCTTACATTTTTCAGAGTCGTCTAGGCAGTAAGTGTCAAAACTTTGGATATATATATCTTTGAGTCTAGCTGTGAGAAGTGATTTTAATGGTTTCTTTTCCCAATTTTCTGGTTGGTTGTGAATTTTGCAATATACTTCCAGAAACTTTATATTGTATTTCCAGATACGGATGTGTACGGGATACTTCCCTTGGCCCATGAGTATGACATCGGGAGCCTGATCTCTCGCTGCGAAAACTACCTCCTCGAACCCCCGCTCAGCGTACGCAAACTCCTACTGGCTGAGAAGTACGGACTCTACGAACTCCTGCCACTGTGCATAGAGTACTGCAAGGAGAGACCCCTTTATAACCTCAAAATACAAGATGGATTCAATGATATCCCCTTTGCTATCCTAGTTGAGATATTGGATCACAAGGTGGAGGAATTCGAGGCAACCAGGGATGGATTTAGAGGAGGGAATTACATCCCGCCCCACCTTCGTCATAACAAGTATCTTTAATGTCAAATTCAAGCCCCCGGAAGTTGTGCCACATATTGTTATAACAAAACGCCTCTGAAAATGTCAACATCCGCCCCTGGCAACCTTCCGGGTCTTGAAAGCTGTCAAATACACACTCACATGGTTGTGCCACCTGTGAGCACACAGAGGCCACTCTGGAGACTACACAAACTTCACAAATGTCTTGAGAGATGCTCTTGAGATAATGAAATTTTCTTGCGAAAATGAAGTCAGATGCACATATATGGTAAACCATGTAATAATGTGTTAACTGAGTCTGAGTACTTAGTAAAATGTGCTCACATAGGAGAGGTATAAATGACTTGATAGCATCTACAAGATATCTGTTCTGTTGAAAAAAGAAAACTAACTTTAGATTGTAAGAAAAGGATGTGAGGGAAGAAATAGTGTATGCAAAAGGATAAAAGAAAATTAACTTTGTGATGTATATAAGTTAGTGGAGAAGAATTTGCGATAAAGAGCGAATTGTACTAAAAGCAAATCTATTGTGAGATAATTATGTATGGGTCATGAGGCAAATTTAAAGGCAAGTGCTAAAATGTGTGGATTGTATGCTAAATGTGGAAGAACCTGCCACAAAATCGCTAGAATGGCTTTTGTTGAATTGCAATATTCGTTACTTTTTCGTGAGTTTCATTGTTTCATTTAGGTTGTAATTGTATACTTATGTTTCTATTGTGACAATGTGTGGTTAGGTGTGGAAGGTACCACAAGTTACATGTTATTATTTATGATGCATGAAATGTGAGGACTTTCAGATATAAAGTTTGCTTAAAACATGCACGCTTCATTTTGTTTACTTTCTCTATATGAAACAAGGTATTAGAGATAGAATCCCAAATATTGCAAAATAAAGTCCTTTGATGTGCTCTTGGGAAGGATGAGGAAACCAACACTCTGGCGTTACTCAAAGAAGCAGGAATACTCACACTTAAGCCCCATACCCACTAGGCAAATTTGACCAATTTGGCCGACAAATCGGTACTAAAGTTGGCCGATTATACCAGGATAATTGGCCCACTTTTGCACCAAATAAAATCACCAATGATATATTAGAAAGAGCATGTTTGAGATGAATCAGTTCTAAAATCGACTGATTCTTCAACTAAAATTGGCCAATTTTAGCGCCGATCAGTGGGCCGACTTTCTCAAAATTGCCTAATGGGTATGGGGCTTTAAAGAAAGGAACTAGAACCTGCATTCCTGACAATAACGGAATGCTTGTATAATTGTTAGCATAACTGTCTAGGTGTATCATTTTACAACACTTCATATAATCTCATTATTATTTATTTACTTGTAAGCATTATCTACTATTTAAACAATACACTATCTTGTGCTTGTTTATTTTTCTGTCACCTGAAATATAACTGAGTTTTCCTGTATAAGTTGTTCCGAGTTACCACTGTAATGTGCTGTTCCATAGCACCACCCGGTAGACCAGTGCACATGACAATGAGGCTTTCTTTTTGCTGTATAAAATGAACTGAATAAAAAAAACAAAAAACCCAGATCACTTAAGAAGAACCCGATAACAGTGGGGATACCCTACAATGGAAAATTTAGGAAAAGTCTATCCTGTGAAGGGCCCATATTGTAGAACCTTCACCAGACCTACAAAGAGCAGAGTCCGACTCTTTTAAAACAAATCAAATCTCCCAACTCAATACATACCGTCGCGGAGATTAACTAGGAAAAAAGTGGAGAAGATATCAAAGATCACATCTAAATAGTTTAAGTTTCATCCTCATCCTCAGTATCCCCTGCTTGTCGTAAGAGGTGACTTAAAGGGGCACCCTGTGCCCCCAACAGGGTCATCAAATGCCGGGTGTGTAGTGTCCTTCCTATGATACATTGCACATTAAAGATACATTGCAACTCTTCGAAAAGAGTGGGGTATCGAACCTGGTGGTGGGTTTCTCCTAAATCATATCATAGATTCGGTCACCACCCATGTGGCGTAAATCTAGTTGCAAAGCTTTACCTTGTGACGTCTGGTAAAAGAACACAGAAGGGTTTGCTGGATGTAAAACTTACCCAATGAACAATCATCCTCATCTCACTTTGTCTATCTCCCTTCCTCCTTTTCTAGTTCCCCCCCCCCCCCCCCCCAGTGATAAGATTTTCAACATGCAGCTGTAACAGTTATCCTGTAAATGCATGGTAAAGTTGATATTAATTTTGATATATATTGTAGATGGAATTTGTAATTCTAAGGCTGGCGACCACAAGAAGATCGGCTCAAAACTCCTTACTGAAGAGTTGTATGAGTTTTAAACTCAATTAAAAAAGAAAAAGATAAAAAATATTGTTATTTGTGTCAGATTCACATTGAAGGTTGCTGCTTGAGGGAGTACAGACTAGTATGTTTCCCATTAACTAACCTTCTAAGTTTGGTGTCCGTGTCCATTTCGCTCTCGGAGCCTGTGGTCATGGTGGTTCCCTCTGATAGTGCTGAAAGTTGACGCTCTAGTTCTGCCCGCTCCACATCATCTGATGGTATGGCAAATGAGATATTTTTTCAGTTATGTCAATGAACGAGGATGGGTGACACCTCTGTGTCTTATGTCACTTAGTTTCTATTCAAATAATCAAATAATGAGCAATCCCTATTCACCAAGCCATGCAAGAAGTGATCAAATGTAAAAGACCCAAAAATCACCAAGAAGGATAAGAATGGTTCACCTTTAGCCTTGGTTCAGAAAATGGTTGACACAGTTCACAGAATGCACCTTGATTCACTATTCAAGTTCCTTAAAATGCAATAAACCAGCTATCCTTGGTTGGGAGAATTCAAAATGCAATAAATTAGCTCTCCCTGGTTGGGAGGAATTGAAAACAAACAAGCGTTACCTTCGTCATCATCTTCCTGGTGGTTGTTGAGGTACTGTTTGAGGAACTCGGCGAATGCTCCGTCCTGCTGTAACAGCTCCTGGTAGTGACCGGTCTCAGATACCTCCCCGTCACGCATCACCACGATCATGTCACATTGGGGGAGGTACGTTACGCCATGAGTCACGAGGACACGAGTCTGTGGAGCAGTTAATGCAATAACAACAATAACAACAATAGTGGTACACTTTATTCATTTTCCACAAGTAAATGACAAGAACATTGATAATGATAGCTACTTTTAGACTCCGAGATCATTGAGCAGCATTCGATCATGTCCCATTGGGGCAGGTACATTAGGCAATGTTTCACAAGGACATACTTCTGTTGTGAAATGAACCTGAAATGTTTACATAGGAAGATAAACTTGTAATTTATATTTTGTTCTCTGTCTAGGATATCCAGTAACCTCTAAACTGCAAACTGCAAAATGATTGTATATTTGAATATGATGAAGGTCATAACCGAATAAAACATGTTCATTTAAAAATGATCTCCAAGACCAAAAGTCTAAACTGGAGTTAGGTTCAATATAGTTTACCGCCAGTCCTAATTATGTAGATGTGAGGGAATTAAGTTTTCTCCCAATTGCCAGCCAACGATCTGAAGTACCAACCTTGTTTTTGAGCAGTCCCTTTGGTCCAATAACATTGTCAAATATGTGTCTCCCTACATGTGCATCCACCGCAGACAAGGGGTCGTCCAGTAAGTATGTGTCGTTGTCCTGGTAGAGGGCGCGCGCTAAGGACACACGCTGCTTCTGACCTCCAGACAGATTGATACCCTGTCATGGATGATAGGAGAATATAGGGTATGATAGCAGATAACTAAGAATATAGAGGATGATAGTAGATATCTAAGAATATTTCCGAATAGAGAGGATGACAGTAGATATTTCTGAATACATATAGAGGACGATAATAGATATCTAAGGATATAATTATAGAGGATGAGTTCTATATCCTTAGATAAGAAAGAATCATCCTCTATATCTTTAGCTGAGAAAGGATCATAAGAGATATTTGTGAATATAGCAAATGATAGTAGATATCTAAGAATATAAGAGATGATACGAGATATCTAAAGCCCCATACCCACTAGGCGATTTTGGTGCAATCGGCGCTCCCGTCGGCGCTGACGTCGGCACTCCCGTCGGCCGACTCTGAATAACAAGGCATACCAACACACAATCGGCGTACTCGTCGGCGCCGACCGCCGACGGGTACGCCGACTCGTACGCCGATCCTTATTAAGCATGTTTGATAATTTTACACCGACCAGTAGGCCGACGAGTACGCCGACGCTGATTGCCGTCGGCCGACCAAAATTCGCCTAGTGGGTATGGCCCTTAAGACTATAGAAGACAATAGTAGATATTTCCAAATATAGAGAATGGTAGTAGATATCTAATGATATAAGGCATGATAGGAGATATCTAAGAATATAGGGGATGTTAGTAGATATCTAAGAATCCACAAAAGGTTGGAGGGAGAAAACAAGAATTCATTTACACAATAGATCACTGCATGGCTATAAGAATTACTATTTCTGCAAAGAGTGGAGTTTAATTTAGAAGGGGTATGGAATGTCTTGAATATGCTCTGTTGCTGATACTGCTAACCAAATGAAGTTTTCTTTTAAGTATCTTAAAAGGGAATAAGGGGTAATTATACTCTTACAGATTAGAAATGAGGCAGTCTTTCAGATAACAAATTATTGGAAACTTCATGTCATGATTAAGAGGAGAAAGAGGTGAACTCTTTGAAAATAAAGAAATATTTTATACTTACCTTTTCTCCTATTTCTGTTTCATCGCCCGCGGGGAATATCTCAAGGTCAGGCCCAAGGGCACATGCATTGACAATCTTTTGGTAATGATTCAGACGCAGCGGTTTCCCAAACAGTATGTTCCTCTTCACTGTGGCATTCTGGATCCAAGCTTGTTGTGGGACGTAGGCTGTTGAGCCCTGATGCAAGCAGAGAAAGCACAGTCTATTACAAGTGTGTGAAGACTGGACACTGACTATCCTCCTGGTGGCTGGTTTATCAATTCACTTATCTATGTGCAGTGGGCGTATCATATTTTCTAGTTCGAGAACAGGTCTAACTGTCAGCTGACAGTTAGAGTGATTATATATATACAAGCCTATGCATTCTACTTGGCCATTTTGGTTGAGTAGACTTTTCTCAGCAAATACATCATGTCAGGTCTTTATTTTTTTTACATACCTTCTTTGTTATCCTTACATCTAAATCTGATGTTTTGATGAATATTCTCCTCTAAATATCAAGGATTCAAGACCTTGCTTAGCCTCATTGTCCTGACAAACCTAAGCCCGTCCACCATGACAGTCTGCTGGTACCCAGCCTGAGCATAGGTACAAGCAGGGAACCAGCTAACCTTAGTTTGAAAAGCTTGAGTAACAGTGCTCAATCTCATTCAAAATGTCAGGAATACTATTTCTAACTTCATATATAACAAGGATATATTCTTGGTGAGTTGTTTTCACAAATATGGGTTATTCATGGAGATGCATTTTCGAACAGGTTGAAGACATGTCAATGGAAGTTACCCATAAGTTCTCTCAGACCCTAGTGTGAATGTTGGGTTGGGGCCTCTCGGACTAATATTTTCTTAATTGCTTCTGGCTTTGCATTCCTGATATATTGAAGAAAGGACAGGAAAAATATAGGCAGAGGGAAATAACTGGAATTTCAAATCCCTTCGGATAGGGACAAGTATTCTGTAACACAATTTGCACCAAGCTGCTTACCCTCTGGACATATAACTCATCAGTATGGTGTATTGAATATTCATCTGTGATTTGAATTGCGGTAAATATGTGTAGATTGTCAGTAGAATCACCCCGAAATTGTTTCAGGCTGTTGTACAGGGTGCTTTAGATAAAGAAATGTTTCTTATATTGAGCAAAATACCCTCAATTACCCTTTCTTTGGTTAGACTCAATTTACATTCTTACCTTGACATTGACTGACCCGTTAATCACTTCCATTTCACCGAGCATGGCAGAGATGAGGGAACTTTTTCCCGAACCGACTGTTCCAACAACTGCAACCAGACTTCCCTCTGGTACATCCACTGATATGCTGGTTGGAGGGTGATTCAATATAAGAGCCTAAACATGTTATTTGTTAAAACAGGTCACAATGGTTTCAACTGGTATATATAACTATACTAATATATTACAGAATCAAACAGTATGCTCCATATCTTTATTAAAATATTACATATAATTTTGTTTAAACTGAATGCTAGAATAAGGGCATATTTCATGAATGGGTTTGTCATATTCACCTCTATTCTATTTATGATTGCATCAAAATAAAAGGCATCAAGTAATCATGGTAGTGAGATCATACAAAGGAAACATGGTAGGAGTGAGGTAGCTGTTGAGAAAAGTCTTACTTTTTGAGGACCGGACCCTCTTCATCGTTCCCCCAGCTGAAGGTGCCTTTGTTAATTGATACAGCATTAACTGTAATTAAGCAGACATCAGCATTAAATCTAGTATCGTTTGTCCTTCAAGTATATAGAAGATAAAGGCCATGCAATACTGCATCAATAGAATTACCAAAAACAGTCGCGTCTTATGATCTTGCATTGTAGATCATCGCAAGCCATCACCACTATTACAACAGTGTGGTATATTTGTGGTCATGATAGAAAGTTTGATGAAAGGTATTTGTGCTTGCAATAGCATGAAAATGAATAACAGAAATACTTTTAAACATGATAATATGATCTATGTATGTACCTGTTTGCCACTGATCATAATAGCGAAAACCATCAGTCTGTGCGAAAGTTATCACTCAAGATATCAGAATTTTTAGATTGCATTTTGACCATAATATCCAATGTGTTCTATATTCTAAAGCAAGTTATCTCGATACATCCTAAGCGATCGCAAACTTCCATCCTAAAAATTCAGGATCACACAGTGTGGCACAACCTTATGGTTATGCAGGGGTTGGTCCTGGGAGTCCCCCCCCCCCCACACACACACACATACACAGACTTTTGGTGGGGACTTAAGCTTGCCAAAGAGAAAGAAATGTTGTGCGCATATGTGCGAATGCACACCATTTTAGTACACCACTGTTATGTGCCCTATATTGTTCCCTATAATATCTTGGATAGAATTTACTTCTTCAAAATCTTAAAGAAAACTATTGCTGTAACTCACATGTGTCGGTATTGTTGTCGACTGCATCAGGGTCCACTTCTGGCTGCTGAAGCATGGCAGCTATTCGCTTCACTGATATGTAGGCCTATGAGAAAAAACACAGGTTCTTTACATTTGTTTTTACATTAATTTTGCTGTTTTGATGGCAACAAATACACAGAATACAAAAGGAGGGTTTGCAGGAGCTGATTGCTTGGTTCCGCTTTAGTCGTTGTTAGGCAAGTAGTTCTTACATGGCTGCCACTGCTGGTGGCAACAACTGCTTAGCAACAAAGACAAGCCTATTGGGAGGAAGTATGGAAAAGCTATGGTCATTTAGAGGAGTACACAGAGGTAAAGGCAGGCACTAAAATATACATGAAGTAATCCATAGATACGTAACTCATACTCCCAGCCCTTAGAGTGTTGATATTCTCTATCAATTCATCAGAGCCTAAAGTAAGAATTGTATTGTCGTGCTCCCTCAGGCTATGGCACTGGGATGAGACCCAGGCGATCACTGGGATTGGCGATAGTGACAAATAACTAGACAACCTCACTTTAAGGTTAAATAAAGTTTATTTGAGTTGAAATAACTCCTTTGTAATGGCAATACTCCATGGTCCTTCACAAAAGCAAATATTTACCCATTCAGGGCAAAGGCAGTCACCCGCAAAAGTAGTCTCAGGATGGAAATACCTTGTCAGGTCAATACTTACCCACCAGCCAAGTCAGTCTCAAGCTGGAGTTACCTTCATCGTCAATCCTCCAGTTGACTAAATAAATTACTCCCACTCCCAGATACCCACTGGCTATAAAAATACCCTCAGCTGAAAAATCCATTCAGTGAGCTCCCAAAAAGCCTAAGGGATATTCTAAGTGGAGCTACCATAAATGGTCAATCCACCACTGGATCCCAAAACAGGCTTCTCAAGCAGACTGAACTGGTAATACCAAAACTGGATAACTGGATAACACTCTCAGAAGGCCTTAGAGCAGTCTGTCCACCTCCGATCAGGGCTAGAGACCTAAGATGGCCAATATTTAGTCCCTATATGGGCAGAGATTCAACTCTGTGAAAGGTTGACAGGCCTCAGCACCTGCCAGCTGGCCCTATCTTCCCTTAGGAACAGAAAATGTGTCCAGTCACTTTATCACACTTTATCCACTTTGTAGAAGAAACCATACAACTCATACATCCAATTCTTTTACCTAGTGAAAGCCCTTATCAAACTACACATTTTGTCTGCATTGTGAACATGCGAATTCTAACACTAATATCTAACTAATGATATAACCCTAATAGTGTACTTGTATTCACCACTGATGGTAACTGCAGCAATGGCTCTAGACCCTTTAATTTGACAGAACGACGTGGCCCTTTTTGTTTTAGTGACTTGTGACATCGACTTTTAAAAGATAATGACATAGGACAGTACCATTTCTTAAATTATACAAAGCAACACTTTTCTTTTAATTAACAGGAAGACATTGCCCTTTTTTGACTTTCACATGCGGTACCCCCCTAGCAAGGGCCCCACAGCAGCACCACTTAATGAGAATGCTAGAAGTTTCCTTTTCACTGAGAGGTGTGAGTTAGTTCATGATGGAGGTTTTATGCTGTACCGACAGCCAGGGTCACTTTCATGTCAAAAACAAGTTGGGATGAATTCTGTTTATGGTGATCGTATCTATAAGATGAAGGTGATAGGGTCCCCTCTATCGTCACCTTATACGATCAGCAGGGGCTACTAGGGGCCTATTGTTTCCAGGAGTAGAAGCCCCAACCCGCTACCCCCACAGGGGCTCTGAGAGGAAATCACACTCACCTGTGCAGCAAAAGCAGTAAAGACGGGCAGGAATGACCAGGCCCCAGTGAGAAGCGCAGTCAGGTTTATCGTTACGAAGGCTGTCTGTGGGTCGAGCCCTCTCTCCGGTGAACTCAGAATGTAGGTCACAAATATCAAAAGTGGGGCCTGTGGGGGAGAAAGAAGACCATCCATAACAACTATTTTGTACATTTGATTATAATTACTTGCATTTTCTGAATTTTCAATGTATACTAGTGTATCTATCCAAGTTATAAACATGACTGCCAATTTTCTATAAATATAAATGACAGTGAGAAAGGTTTATGATCATGTTATCCTAAATGTTGAGAGTCCTACATCAGACCAGACACAGCAATAATGATTACAAAACATGTGAGCACACTAGCATTTGATGAAATGGTGTCAATCTACATGACACTGTAGTAGGCAACTAAAGAGGTCAGAGTATAAAAAGTTGTATATTACACACAGAATGCATACCACCCTACAACAGTGGGAAACACAAGCCTAATAGGTTAATAACATTAAACACAAGGTTTTATATTATATCATATATATATATATATATATATATATATATATATATATATATATAAAGACCATATTTAAGGGCATGTAAAGCTTACCAGGAATGGCGCCCCAATCCACAGTAAAAATATGAGAACACGGTAGTACGCTTGAGTCTTGAGACATTTCAGTTCATCAGCACGGACATCTTTGACGAAGGATGCAAATGCATTTTCCCATGCATACATCTTCAATACCTGTATTAAAGACAGAAATAAATCAGTTATACTATGTATATCCCTAGTAGAGCTTTCTGATAATGAAGGTTCCCTCTATTTACCTGATAAATTATCTTGTTGCCATTGAGTTGATGACTAATAAAGCTGTTTCATAATGATGTTGATCTTGATATCTAAGCAACGCTATCTTCCATTCATATCTATGGTTAGGTAAGCTGATGTTAACCTAGCGAGGATGTAACTGGTAATGTCTTTTGCCCTTTAGAACATTCTTGAGAAATGTCTTTGGTCATGCCGAATTCAGCACATTTATTGAAAAGTTACTATGTACGCAATGGTGTCATTCTCATAGACGATACCGTTACTTCAAATTGATAATTTCAGTAGATCTTTCTTCTCACCTTCATTCCATTTAGAAGCTCATTCGTTCTTTTAATTCGAGTGTCTTTGTATTTCATTTGTTCTTCCTGTTTGAACATAAAAGTGAGAGTAAATGAAGAGTAAATATGCTAATCTAAAAAGGTCAATCAGCTCATGCCAGGTAAAGTTATAATCATATCCTCAGTATTCACCCACAGCTTGTTTTTATCAAAGGAGCATATCCTGAAAAGGTCTCTACAGGAATCTAGAAATAAAATTAAAGTTGATAAATCCTGAATATTGCTGATATTTTGAACAATTCTTTCCTAAAGAGGTTTACAGAATTACATAACAGTAAAACAGTTACTAACCTGAAGTTGGGCAAATTTCCTGGCAAGGATGGCTCCATTGAGGGGGGCCATCAGTACCATGAACCCGAGTGCTGCGAGGGACGAGGGACCGACCAGAGTCCAGAGGAAGTACAGGCCTATCCCCAGCATTAAGGGAGCAGCCCAGAGCTAGAGAGAGGGAAGGATGGGCAGAATATATGAGGTTTTTTTATTATCATGCAATAGCTGGGAAGGAGCAATGCATAGGGAGGATAAGTTATATTCATAAAGTCTCCCATCACATTACTCATTACTTCATGCCATGCCAAACCAACATCATCTTCAGAAAGACAGTATCATTTGTTAGGTTTTGTCATTTGAAAGGAACCATAGGAAAAATCACAATTATACCTTCAGGATGACAGAAGGGTTTATAAGGTTTTGTCATTTGAAAGAAACCATTCAAAACATCTGAAATATTATATATGTGGCATAGATTGTATAAGGCTCAACACTACTGAATTTATCCTGTTTTGATATAACCCACCTCGTGAATTTCAAATGCCACATCATGAATCTTCTGGGTGTCTACCGACATCAGGTTGACAATTTCTCCGACTGTTGTTGTCCGCCGCGTAGCACTGGATAACCGCAAGGCCTGTGGATGTGAATACATTCAGTACTATTATATACCTTTGTTTGATTGTTGGACATACAGCTGTTAGGTTTATGGAATATTTTAAAGTTGCCACTTGCCTTTTAGGACAATTTCCGTTATTCAAATGCAGGAGAGAGCTGCAGAAGAGAAATGCAGAAGAGAGGGATGGACATCATAGAGTCAGTAATGTTCTTCCTGATGAGTACGTAATATAACAATATTTTACACAACCACTGTATAAAGTCATATATTATGTATACCTTTCTATAGATGGCGCAGGTGAGCGCAGACCTCATGCGGTAGGCGCTGATGTAGGCGTACTTGTAGAACTGGTTGTAGATGACTGCGTTGAGCAGGTTGACCGCCAACAGGAGAAATGCAAGGAAGTAGCCCTTCCACACGTATGGGTCATCACTGGTCACCCAACCTATCACAACCCTGAGGAAAGAAAATGAGAGCGTGCTTATATATTAACAGCGGTAAAATGCAAAGATCTGACCTCCAATGCCATACTGTGTATAAGCCTTTTTAGAATATGGCATGACATCATCAATAGCTATCAAAGCAAAAAAATATAACAAGCCCCTCCCAGTGTACATCATGATCAAGTTTACCATGAAATATTTTCAAAATTGCCTCCACAATTATTCCTGAAGATCATTGTATAATACATAATCAACCAAAGCAATTTGGTTGAGAGATTGCTCCTAAAATTTGTATGAAATGCAGCATTATTATTTTGCCCTTTTTCCCATAAAAACCAATGTTTAAGCCTCTCATCCAAGCCTATAATATCCAACCCTATTTCGCCCTAAAATACAGCATTTTGTTTGGCTGGCAATGCCACGCATTTGTCAATTTATAAATGTTCAATGTTCAAGCAGTACTTGAGGATATAGAAAAACATAATTCTTGCTTATTTCAGTAACCCGGACTCCTGGAAACAAGGATGGTTTATACAGTAATTTTATCTGACCCTTGTCCGACCCGAAGATATACCCCATGTGGGATGGGCATACTGGAATGCATAGAAAAGAACATAGATCTAAGTTGTTATAAAGATTGAGAAAATCATGAAACTTACTGCAGAAGAAGAGGGTTCCCAAACACTCCAAAGACATTGATGAGTCGAAGAACAGCAGCAACGGCTAAGTAACTCGGACAGGTGTACACCAGCGCCTTGAGAAGGGACGGCTTCTTTTTACACAGAACCTCATCTTCCCAGACCTCGTAGAACTGGTCAACGACAGCCGCAGAGTTGTCTCGCGGAAGGATGTCGGGCAGGTCTTCAAAGACTAAGGGTCTTTTGTAGCCTTTGATGAGCCATCTGTAAATGAAGGGCATAACAGATACACATGTAGTTCATACAAGTTTGCCAGAGGTGTGCAGGCCAACTGTTATCGATATAAATAATTCTGTTGAATGTTTCCGTATCTAGAGTAGCATTATTAACTTCAGTAATGCCAGTGGGCCTGAGATAAAAAAATGAATATTTTTCCAATATAAGAAATTACTCTGCACATGCAAACCCAGATTAGTATCAGATGGTAATAATTTGAAGTCTTCCCACAAAAAAGGCTGGAAATCCTGAAATTCACTTAACTATAGCAATACTGTAACTATTTCTTGTAGCTGTTATGCTTCTAACCAACCAGGTACCAAGTTGAATTCGGTTAGTTTGATAGGTTGTAATTCAGAATAAATTAAATAAAGATGACACTGTATCTCCACTGTATAATGATTGTTTGACAACATCTATTCAATTCATAAATCCAACACTGAATCAACCATGACTTAAAATTGACTGGTTTGATCAACATTACGATATTTTCAGTTTCAACCAAAAATGATGATTCAGTGTCTGAGAATCCAGAATTGTACGACTCACCGAGTGACCCACCAGTGTGTGAGTAGGGCGAAGAAAGTAGACTTCAGTTCTGGACAAGGTTGCTGAAATCATTCCAATAGAAATTTTCAAATGATAATACACATGAGCATCAGCTCTACTTTAAAACAAGAAGAAAAGCAACATTTACCATTGCGAAAACAACAAATAACCTAACACAAAACTTGATACATAGTAATAAGAGTAAATTGGTACAGGCAAATAAAATCATGAACCAGCGATTCTATTTGTGCAGCAACGTTTAAAGTTCTTAATCTGAAATTTTCGTCACTACTTAAGTGTTAGAAAGTACCTGGGAAACTCTCAAGGTTACCAAATTTGTATTCCCAATATCTATTCTTTTGCATTTTTTTCTCATATTCACAACCACTTTGAACTATCAACGAAATGATGAGAATTTCAATCTTGACAAATCTGTTACTAAAATGAGCAAACAACATTCTAAAGCATATATATTTTGCATACCAATCAAATGCAGTCTTATGTAGTTCAGATAGGTACTTTTACTACTATAGTCCTATGATACTCAACTCTCTTATTGCTATTTCAAGTGATGATGTAGGTTTCAAATAGGCTCTAACACCTTTATGAAACAGAATTTCTTTACTTGAGAACTTTATGAAGTTTGAAAAAGAGTATGACACAAGCTCCTACTGACCACTGTGGGTGCGGCGAATGACACCACCCTTTTGCGCGAACCCAACAATGGTGTCGTCTCATTCTCTTCACTGTCGTCCACCTGCTCATCTTGTGGTCGGACATCGGCCACGAACTCAAGGACGAAACTGACCAACACAAGGGCATAGAAGATGTAGAAGGTGACGAAGCGGAACTTGTCCTCTATTTCACCCTGGAGGAGGAAAGTATTGACACTGTTAGTTGTTCTGGAACAAAATTATGAACATTTCACTTCACCAAAAAGTAATGAACACTATTAACACTGGCATCCTCTTCTTTTAAATTATGTAAGCATTTTAATATTTTGTCTTGAACCACTCCACCCGCAATAGGCATTAGGCTTATATTATAGCCCTGGACCCCTACCCTTTCTTTGTTAGTACAAGATTAATGGATGGCCCCCAAAGCATAAATATATTTCCAATTCAAGATTGTAATAAATGAATCTATATTTTCAGATATATTGCCAATTTTATGTTTCAACAATTTTCTAGGAATCTTTGGCAGTTTTAGCATTTCAGAAATATGTCATGGTGTAAGCGAGTATCTTAAAAGGAAAAACTATTTTTGGCAAAGAAATCTCATTAATTTAAACATTTAAAAGTATAACCTAGTATGAATATTGATTACCTGGTTGTCCTGTGCTTTTATTATTCTTGACCGAAACTGTACAATGTTGAGTAAGACTTGTAGGAGCCAGAAGCAGAAGAAGACCCCAGATGAGTGAATGCCCACACTGTAGACAAAGTGGGTCAGAGTGGCACTGGCCATCTGTCAACAAAAGTACTGAGAGTTATATATTGGTGTAGATCTCTAAAAATGACACCACAGAAGAGGCATTCGACATGTGACTCAGTAACCAAAAGTATAGGGACATGCAACATAGTCATAGGTCTGAATGGCGTCTGCGGGGTAAGACGTGCACCTTGAGGCTGCCGGTGAGAACGGTTTTGTATCGGAAAACATCAGGAGCCATACTATATATAGCTAGGAGCTTGAAATGTCGACATATTATGGATCTATTTCTTGTGGTACCATTTTGACTATTTTTTTGTGATTTACTTATGCAGTAACAGCCTGATTTATTCATACTTGGATTATTATTTACATCGTACCAAAATAATAAACCAGGTATCTGATAAACTTACATGTCTTCGAAAGGTGAGACAGTTCATTGATTTGAAGGCTGCATTAACTATCTGCAAATCTATGATCTTACCTTATTTTGATTATCCTGATTTTATTTATGACCAGGATGTACAATATGTCAATAGGCAGTTGCAACTGATGCCTGTATGTATGCCTATACACTGAGTACTGTTGAATCGATGATAGACGCTCGACCAATTTATACACGTGCGCAAGATGGTGTTCTCCTAATATTACCAAAGGTTATTAACCAGAAATTCTATAAGAGTATCCTATATCAGGCAATTTACACCTGGAACACACTGCCTGTAGATATTAGGAATATTAGAGAAAGATCACTTATTCTACCAAGATTGCGTCATATGTTCAACAACCCATATGGGAATTAAATTAGTAATTGTAAGGTTGCTTTTCATCATCCCACTCATTTTATTCATCAATCATATATTAATGTGTTGAATTGTTAACAGGACCTATATCAGAATTGTAAAATAACAAAAATACATGAGCTGTGATTGTACCTGTCTAGGGGAGGGGAAGGAAGATCACCCATGGTGAACCCCAGAACCCAAATAAAAATTACCAAAAAAAAAGAAGTCTTTTCTCAAATTTGACATTTGAAAAAGTAAGTGACCGGGACATGCGACAGAACCATTTTCTTCAATTCAACTTGTGACATCAGCACTTCAACCGTCCATTTTTCATTTTGCTGCCCTTAGTTGAGAGCCTCTCCAGATAGAAAATACTTACAAGTAGGGGATCTTACATCCCTGAAAGAATTAACAACTCTGAAATATGCTTATTAATCCCTGAATAAATCCACTACTTTGCGTCATGTATGTTAACATTACACCAATCTATATCATTTAAGAAGGTCAATCGCAACTATATATAATTTCTACAGGGCTAGTGGGGAGTTTTAGGTGCTGCTATATATTAAGGGTTTACGGTACTTACAAATGTAGCAGCCCTGATGGTCGGGTCAACTTACAGGACCAGACAGGGTTTGGTAGGTGCTGGTTTATATTAGGGGTTTTAATGTACTTACAAACGTGGCAGCCCTGAATGTTGGGTCGAGGTACGGGGCCAGGGGGAAGTGGTAGGTGCTGGTTTATATTAGGGGGTTTATGGTACTCACAAATGTTACAGCCCTGATGACAGGGTCGAGGTACAGGGTCAGAGAGGAGTGGATGATGCTAGTTTGTATTAGGGGTTTTACAATACTTACAAATATTACAGCCATGAATGTCGGGTCGAGGTACAGGGCCAGGGGGGAGTGGTAGGTGCTGCTTTATATTGGGGGGGGGGGGGGGGTTGCGATATTTACAAATGTGGCAGCCCCGATGATGGGGTTGACTTACTGGGCCAGAGGGGAGTAGTAGGTGCTGGATTATATTAGGGGTTTTTCAGGTACTTACGAATGTGGCAGCCCAGAATGTCTGGTCAAGGTACAGGGCCAGCGATGAGTGGTAGGTGCTGCTTTATATTAGGGGGTTTATGGTACTTACAATCGTGGCAGCCCTGAATGTGGGGTCGAGGTACAGGGCCAGAGGGGAGTGGTAGGTGCTGGTTTATATTAGGGGATTTAAGGTACTTACAAACGTTGCAGCTTTAAATGTTGGGTCAAGGTACAGGGCCAGGGGTGAGTGGTAGGTGTTCGTCTCCCTGCTTATAGTCCAGATCAGGTCTGCCAGGGATACTCCAAACAGAAGTATGGATAGGGTCTGAAATGGATTGATGCAAATCTTTTTTTCTTTCAATTCTCAATTTGATATACATGATTGAATGAAGCATGGATTGAAAGCTATGTTTTTTTGAAACTACTCTGTAAAAGCAAAGAAAAAGAAGAAATATTTGATGACAGATGTATAATTATGTAGATTGATCCAATTTAAAACATGATACAGATTTTATCCAACACAGGTGTGCATTCATGTAATACAAAGAGATTGGTGATATAACTGTTCTATGGATTTAAAAGAAAAATAAATCTGGAAAATTTGATAAATCAAAAACTGAATTTCTTCTTTCTAGGCTTCATTACTTTTTTATATCAAAAGAATTGTTAAACAAAATTGATTTTATTTTCATGATATTGAGATCGAATACATTTCAAATTCCTCATGACATGATTGAATGTCTTGGAATTCCTTCTTTTTAAGGTCATTTATTCTATCTATATCAGTGTAAAGCAATTGCAATTGCTATAAATGATATCTGAAAAAACAAAAGTGTGACCAATGAGGACTTACTATTTTTGAGCTGTTGAGCTTGGTCTTGTACCAGGGCTGGTAAGCCTGCCTCAGTGAGTAGAGGTAGACACTGTAGAAAGGTAGCACTAGCCAGAGGAACCCGCACGGCACCCACGACAAGACGGTCACTTGGAAACATCGCGGTAGGTCTGGAGACGAGGTGTTTAATAAGTTATTGTAGTCCTGTAGGGTGGAGCAGAAAAGACATGAATGCTGGTTGATGGAGAAAACTTGGTGGCTTACATGGATCGTTGGGTGGAGAAACCCAGTTTGCTCAGATCACAAAAGTTTCTTTGAAACATGGCAATATGTCAAGGGATGAGTACAAATGAGGCAAAAATATAAAAGTTCACAGTAGTGAAATAAAGTAAGTGGCTCATGATTAGCAATTCTGCCTGCAAACAACAAACTATTGTCATCCATTCAACCTCCTTTGAGATTATTTTGCAATGTCCTCACTAATTGTTGTCATCAAAATCACTGAATTACCAATCCTGAAACACTGCTCATAACTGATTAGTGACTTATTAGGCAAATCAGTATTAGAAATATGGGACTTTAACAATAATATAACCTTAGAACATGCACATGGTGATAAAATAGTTCAGCCGCACTTACCCAGAATACACCTTGCGTGGTGTCATTGTCGCTCAGACCACACAGCCCGGGCCACCGTATGACCCCGCCCCAGTCCATTCTGCCCAGGGCAGTAGTGTACAGCCAGACTGCTCACCTGGCAAAGAGAAACCTCTTATAACAACAAGCTATTTTATAATTATGGGTCTGGACCACTAAATTCTACACAGCAACTGGGCCATTTCTTAAATTCCACATGTGACAGGGCTTTAAAAAGATGGTAACATTGGACAGGGTTGTTTCTTAAATTCGACATTGGGGGGGGGGGGGGGGGGGGTTATAGCGACAGATGATATGGCTATTTTGTTAATTCAACAGAGGAAACGGGACCCCCCATCGATACCCCAATTAATAGGGAGGACAGGGATGGAAAGATGCATGACAACATATATATGTCCTTTAATTTACGAAGGATGTCTAAATTATTTAAGAAAAGAGTGTGCTGTGCAGAATTAATAGGTTAAGGGGGGCCCTATAGACATGGATGCAGATGCTGCCATGTTGGTGATCAATGCAAAATTAATGTTATTTACCATTCTGAAATATTTAGAAGACACGAGAAGACAAACATATGCCAAATTCGCCTAGAATCCCATAGAGTCATAATTAACCATTTCAATAATATAGAATATAAGATTTTTAATCTGTTACATATAGGCAAGTGGTTATGAGAAGTGCATGGTGATCACCAAAATCTGGTCACGTGACCATAGGACGCTGTCTACTCAAGGTCTATAGGTGGAAGGGTTCCCGTTTTGCATGTCAAAATAAAGGAATGCCTATGTTGTATGTCCTAGTTGCTTTTTCTTTTTACTAAGTATTCCCCTGTTGCCTGTCGAATTAAAAGGAAACTTTGCACATAACTACAAGAAAGTTATATTTCAATGAAACCAATCCAGTATGTCATTAACGTTAAGCACTATTAATGTTAGCAAAATCAGAGGAAAATTCCTAGTTAAATTATTGAAAACTAAAAAGCTCCCATTTCTTAAAGTGAAATCCTCAGATTTATGTCATCACACGGTTAGTTTAACACCATTTATTTATAAAAGGGAATTAATAGAATATGAATAGTAAGAACCATGTACTAGCAGTAACGCTGAATACACACTCACAATAGCCACATACAGGCTATTACCGATTGTGAAAAATACTTATCTACAATCATCCATTTACCTGGATATCCCAAGTTATTTCTAGTCGAATTTCCATCGTTAGTATGCCACAAGGAGAGAATTGCAAAGCCTAGAATTTAGAAAATTCCCAAATCTAATTTTCTTTCCTAAATAACTCACTTACATCCTGACATTTTCTTTTTCCTTTTGAAATATTTTCAGTATACAGTAGAGAAGGTAATATCACAAAAAATAGCAATATTTAACTTCATGTGCAAGATACCTTTAAACTAAAGAAGTGTCCCTGTCGCCATGTCTGATTTAGGAGTCATGACCCCTTTAAGAGCCCTAAGAAGAGACGTTCACAAAAAAGGCTTTCAAAACTAGATTAAAAAAGAAAATTATCATACTATGCATGAATGTCCATAGATGGTGCAAGACTTCTCAAGTCTGACTTTCCTTAATACTTTTCTCTGCTGGCCTACTTCACTCGCTATTTGCACACACCAAATTACACTAACTGTGATGTTGTCCTGTTTCATTTTAATGTAAGATTCTTAATTTAATTTATAAGGTGGCAATTATAGATAATCCTAGTAGAAGATCTTTCATTAAGTTACAGCCTGAATTCAACAATAAATTATGTCATAAATAATTTGTTGGCCCACAATGCTGACTGCTAAACATAGAATTAGTCCCACTAGATTTATAGACGACTGATTTAGAGCACTGCTGCCTCATTGAGTATGAGAAAATCTCGGACTAACCTGTCAGTAGCACGGCCGATGGACCTGTTGATGGTCTACATTAGACATAGCGTGTATCAGTATTTATACTGACAGTGACCTAGTACTGATCTGACTGCTGTATCTACAGTGTGACCACGTAAAAAGGATACACATGGGACATAGTGTGTATCAGTATTTATATACATGGTGACCTAGTACGGATCTAACTGATGTATCTACAGTGTGACCCTGTTAAAAGGATACACATGGGACTAGTGTGTTTCAATATATACATAGTGACCTAGTACTGATCTGACTGATGTATCTACAGTATAACCCCGTTAAAAGGACACATATGGGACAAAGTGTGTATCAGTATTTATATACACAATGACCTAGTACTGATCTGACTGCCGTATCTACAGTGTGACCACATTGAAAGGATAACCAAGTATCCAATCCATTTATCGATATGACATTGGTTTACAAAACCGATGAGCTCTGGCAATTCGAATTTATATAGATGTTCTAAAGAAATGGAGATCAGGAAGTATCAGAAAAATCCCCATGACAATGCCATTACATCCCCATGACAATTCCATGACATCCACATGACAATGCCATGATATCGTCGTGATAATTCCACGACATCCCATGACAATGCCATGACATCCCCATGACAATGCCATGACATCCCCATGAAATTGCCACGACATCCTCCTTTGCCCTCTTCAACCTGTTGGTTCTCATGGTGAACAGGCCTATCATTACTTAGTCCTTGCTTTCAGCACCCAGTCTATACTCTGTGGCAATGAATGTTGACCTTTTTGATCAAACAACAGACGCAAACATGCTCAACTTTTCAAAAATAGTACAACTTATGAGTGAAACACTATACATGACCATATTGGAAAATTGTCACTCCAAGCATATGCTTTGGGTGACATAGATTATAGAAAATCTTCATAACAACCAATGCTATAACTTCACATTCTCCAGCACAAACATCCTGATCCTGCCGTTAGCAAAATTTTCTACTGCAGTTGCCTGGTGAGTGTGTGTATTAACTCTACCAGTGACAGGGCTTGTTTTAGACCTAAATTTGTGATTCATATATCCGGACAAACGTATCGAGGACGATGCTAGAAGAACTATAGTAAGGAACTTAGTATGGTATATACTATGTCCCAGAAGTATGCGTCCTTCTAACATGAACGGTTATATAATCTTCACTTGATACATTTTAACTAGGGACGGATTTAGGGGGGAGCATAGGTCCACTCTTTTTTTCTTTTTCTTTTTCAATCTTTGGTCAAACACTCTAACTTATAGAGGGCCTACTGCACATGTACAGATACTACAGTTTTAATTTTATATGTAGATAACGTCCCCCACATAGGTCCTACTATTAATTAATGTACAGACACAGCAGTTTTAGTTTATGGCCAAAACGTTGGCAATGTCACTGGCGGTGCACCTTATCTTAAGCATCAAGAAATTCTCATTCTCTATAAGGAAAGACTGAGAATTCTTTCTTCCTTGAGAATAGAGAATGAAAACTCTTACTCCATGAAAATAGAGAAAATTTAGAGAAAGGAATTTTCATTCTCTAAACTATCAGAGAACAAGAGAATTCTCTGGCATTGCTCTTCAAGAAGAAAACACTCAGAGATTTCTTCTAAGAGAAGAAGAAAACGTGTGGATAAGGTTTAGAGCGGCGCACAGGGGGGCGTGTGCCAAATTTATTTTTTTTAATGTAAAACTCTCGGACCTGGAGGGTCCAACAGAAATTTTTACAATAGCCCTCCCCCCCCCCCTTTTTTTTTTTTTTTTTTAAATAAAAAAAAATCTCTGGATCCGCCCCTGAATGTCCTGCATGTAAGGGATGACCTATCTACGTACACCCTGATCCTCCATATAAAGGTCCCACTGTACACAGTCTGTCACCATCTCTCAGGTTACGCTGGTCTGGTGCAATGTTCTCCGAAATGACACAGATTAAACTGTTTGATGATCGATTGTGTCTGGTGCAAAGTGGGAAAAAGTCAAGGACAGTTTGGTGGTCGGGAATCATTGTTAAAATGTTATCCTTTTTGAACCATCAGCAGGGTTAGTTTTTGATGACATTATAGAGTTCTATTGATTAATGGTGGATCTTGAGTTTGAAAAGAGAATGGCATGCATGCTTACAAATGTAAAATATGTTGTGAATATTGGCTTTGGTACTAATATTTTATTAAAAAGTAGGGTATGTTTATGTTCTGCCCATGTTCAAACGAATATAACCAGAATAAGAAAATTAAAAAAGAACAAACCAAATTACATTGGACATGTGAACGGAAACAGTCGTTTACTTATGAGTAGCCTGATTTACAAATCAACTTGACAATTCAGAACGTGTTTGGGCATGTCGGAAGTATTCTTCCTTTATTTTTCTGAATGTCAGATTTCCTCAATGAAGGCTTGATTCCCGTGTTATCACTCAATGGGTGCTGATACTACCAGAGATAAGAATATGGAGAGATAGCAATGACCTTGTTTAGATGTAATCTTTGACCCCTCCCCCCCTGCCCCTCTCTTGTGTTGTGGATTGGGTCAGATTGGTGAAAATTGGTGGTTTGGGGGGTCTGGATGGCCATTAAAGTTGAGATATTTCAACGTCTTGTGTCTTGTAATTGCTTAATTCTGATGTCGCGTCTCGAATTTATGAAAATTTAATGTCATTTTCCTTCTTTTGGACTCTAGTCACAATCTTAAATCTAGTCGCTGTGAATATTAGAAATTGGGGTGTTGCGCTGATGATATTAGGGGTCTAACCCATTACTGTGCCTTTGGACCCCCCCCCCCCCCCCCCTCTATATTCTTCAATTACTTTCTGTTTTCTCCATTATAAGCAATGGCTGATTGAGCCGATTCATCCCTTAACCCCACGCCCTGACTATATGACCCGTGGAAGGATGTAGGTCCAATGTGAATATGGGCAAAACTTGTGGGATTTTTCTGCTTTGTCTGCAATTATAGCCAACAAAGCACAAAATAAATGGAAAAAAGTATGAATTTTGCATTTCAAAGTATAACTTCTGTGGCAAGGAACATATAATTATATCTTAGCAACACACCGATTCATTTTGAATGGTCTGCAATTGAATTTGGATTAGAATGATATGGCCCTAGACCCCTAAATTTGACACAGTGACATGAGGCTTATAGTGACGCGAAGAAAAAAATAAACGACATGACAGGAACCATTTCTTTAATTCGACATGAGACATGAGAAGGTCTTAGAGATGACACGGGACATAAGAAGTTAAGTGACAATTAAGGGACAAAATGATTTCTAAAATTCGACATGCGACTTCGGGACAACCCCCCCCCCCCCCCCCCCGATCAAGGGCCCCAATGCATAGTGTTATATCACTTTTGCACTTCCAGTGAGTTTTTGATCAATTTACCCCATTTGTATATTTATAGTGGTGCTTTTCATGTCATAATTAGTACATTGAAAGGGGCCTTTCATCAAGTACGTACATACCAAGGGGGGATGGGAGGGTCTGGAATATTTGGAATTTTGCATACGTCCCTATACAAATCCAATGCGTATTTTAGCCTAAGGGGGGTGGGGGGGTCTAGAATTTGTCATTTTTTGCGAACGTACTAAATGGAAGGCCCCAAATTAAGATATTCAATAGTAATTAATGCAATATCCTCAAAGTATCACAGAATATGCTGGGGTTTGGGGGGTTCCTTGGACGAACCCCCTTCTAAAGTATGTGACCCCCACCCCCTCCCCCACCCCTAGGAAAAAATGAATGATTTATGAGAATTCTAATACTTCTGTAATGGATGGCAATATCCAGGGGCGAATACTTTACCAAGTCTACCAAGATACAGTATATTACACACCCCTACCACCTCTTGATCCAGGTCTGCGACTCGAGGAAGTGGCGCCAAAGTTTGTGGCGGCCTCTAGCGCGACAATTTGAAACTAAAACCTCCTCCCCAAGTTACCACAAGTTACCCCTCGCAAGCCCAGGCTGAAGTTTTTGAGCTTGTCATGACTTTGTACGCTCTCGATTACACACAGAAATGATTATTTTTCAAGATTGACACCAGTATTCAGTTGTACATTACGTAAAGATGACAAATACCGGATACTTACAGCTCCAAAGTGTAAATTCTGGGAGCCGGTTGTGGTCGGAGATTGTCGACGACCTCGCTGGTTTCCCCGAGAAGTTTATTAATTATTAATAATGGAGAAAGAAGGCTGAAACCAGCGAATAATTTTCGATAGCCTTATTAGAAACTGTAGTTTTGTTTATTTACTTTACTTTTATGTTGGCATCTCTTCGTTTATTCAGCTAGAGAACTACTCATTATACATAGGTATAATAATTATTATGTCTTTAATTGCATTAAACCTTTTACAAGACGAACAAAAGTAACTTCTATTTTCTGCATTTCAAAGAGAGCAGTTTCTCTCAGCTACAGATCGCCGACAGTCCGTTTTGACAGTTCGCGCTGTTTACGTTTTTCATTCATTTTATCCCAGTTTCCTCCATTCAACCCGACCCTAAACCTGTCACAAAACGCCGGTAGACGTATTATGTGTAAAAGTAAGTGTTGAAGCAGTAACAAGTCATGGCAGCTCGTAGAAGACCTGGTTTCGACCCGAAGGCCGGCTTCCGACAACAACAGGCCAAGGAGCCAACGACGGGAGTTCACCCCCAACTGATAAAGGGAGCCCGGGCCAGCGGGCAGCTGAACCTGTCGGGGAGGCACCTCACTGAAGGTGGGTTAAGTTGTATTAGATACTGTCACTGAGTTCACCCCCAACTGATAAAGGGAGCCCGGGCCAGCGGGCAGCTGAACCTGTCGGGGAGGCACCTCACTGAAGGTGGGTTAAGTTGTATCAGATACTGTCACTGAGTTCACCCCCAACTGATAAAGGGAGCCCGGGCCAGCGGGCAGCTGAACCTGTCGGGGAGGCACCTCACTGAAGGTGGGTTAAGTTGTATTAGATACTGACATTACTGTCACTGAGTTCACCCCCAACTGATAAAGGGAGCCCGGGCCAGCGGGCAGCTGAACCTGTCGGGGAGGCACCTCACTGAAGGTGGGTTAAGTTGTATTAGATACTGTCACTGAGTTCACCCCCAACTGATAAAGAGAGCCCGGGCCAGCGGGCAGCTGAACCTGTCGGGGAGGCACCTCACTGAAGGTGGGTTAAGACTTAAGTTGTATTAGATACTGTCACTGAGTTCACCCCCAACTGATAAAGGGAGCCCGGGCCAGCGGGCAGCTGAACCTGTCGGGGAGGCACCTCACTGAAGGTGGGTTACGTTGTATTAGATACCGTCACTGAGTTCACCCCCAACTGATAAAGGGAGCCCGGGCCAGCGGGCAGCTGAACCTGTCGGGGAGGCACCTCACTGAAGGTGGGTTAAGTTGTATTAGATACCGTCACTGAGTATAACCACTATCAGGCATGTTAGGCTGAATGTAAAACGGCAGGGCTAACCCGAATTGTAAGCAGCTCATCAACAACTGACTTGACTTTCATTTTTGGTAGATCTTGATGTAAGGAGTAAAGCCTATTAGACTAGTACAGGGCCTTCTAAATTAAAGTGATATAATTACTCGAACTGTGTGATATAAAGAAGAAAAGAAATGCAGCGTTTAGATCTATACATCATGCTGCTGTGACATAAAAATAGAGGAGTAAGGAATAGAGACAGTTTGGTGATCTTTTGACCATAGGCCTAGATATCTCATGTCTAAAAATAGCATGTGACTAAGTGCATGAGTCACAGCCTGAGTGACCCTGCCTCTGGCTCGGTAAGACCCTCTAGGTCAGCCTGTATTTATCATCTACACTGACGACTAGAGGAAAGGGAGGCTAGATCTGCAGCTGTTATACAGGTTTTTTTTTTTTAATAATAATTGTGTTACCAGGGGCGGATCCAGAAATTGAAAGGGGGGGCACAAACATGATATAACGGGGGGGGGGGGATGCAAGGCCCGTCCACCGCCCCCACCGCCCCCCACAAAATAAAGAAAATAAAAAAGAATCTGCCACTGCAGACTATTTAAGACTTTAACGTAGGCCTAATAGGTATTATGGATTGGCTTACATTTATCAAAATTAGAAAAATATCACGACAGCTAACTAGCACTTGAAAGATGACTCATCTGGTTAATTCGTTAGTCATGTTTTAACTTAAAATAATATTTCAAAAAGAACCATTAATTTCTTCCTTTCATTGAAACTCATTATGAAATTGTAATGAAATGAAATTGTAACGAAAGTTTCATATGGCAAGTCAAACCTGGTACTCCAGAGTGGGCTTATTGTGAGCCCAAGGTGGGTAAGAGTTGTGTAGAAGGTCAAGGTTGTGAAGGCTCACTTTTGAGTCAGTTTTTTTACCGCTGGTATTCAGCCTATAATTGTGTCAGGGTATTGCAGTTACTGAAGGTTGGGGTACCAGCGACCAAGATTTTGCTATTTCCGGTTCCTTTTCCTGTTTTAGAACAAAAGAAAAGGGCATTGTGGGAGAATGTTGGATTGTGGGTACTCTAGCAGACAGCGTCCTGTAGCAGACGGCGTCCTGTAGCAGACAGCATAAGTTGAGAAGATGGGTATTGGTGATGGTTGTGGGTGCTTCGTACAGTTTGAGATGGATGCAGTTTTAGACTGTTGGGCATGGGTAGAGGGTGTGGCTGTAGGATGTGGGTACTGATGGGGATAGGGATGAAGGGATGACATCAATCTTTTTATGGTGTGACAAATGTCAGAATTTTTGATGTTTTTACTAACTATTTATGACTTTTCGGTTTTGTGGCTTTTGATGACTTTTAGTAACCTTTAATGACTTTTACTGACTTTTTAGGACTTTTACTGACTTGTTAGGACTTTTACTGACATTTTAGGACTTTTGTGATTTTAAGACTTTTCATGGCTTTTATCGAATTTTAAGGACGTTTTAGGACTTTTGTGACTTCTTAGGACTTTTACTAAATTCTTAGGACTTTTACCGACTTTTTAGGACTTTTATGAGTTTTTAGAACTTTTACTGACGTTTTAGGACTTTTGCTGAATTTTTAGGACTTTAACTGACTTTTAAGTACTTTTGAGACATTTTAGGACTTTTACTGACTTTTTAGGACTTTTCTGACTTTTTAGGACTTTTACTGACTTTTGGGACATTTCCTGACTTTTTAGGACTTTTACTGACTTTTTAGGACTTTTACTGACTTTTTAGGACTTTTACTGACTTTTTAGGACTTTTGTGATCTTTAAGGACTTTTACTGACTTTTGGGGACATTTCCTGACTTTTTAGGACTTTTATGACTTTTCCTGACTTTTACTGACTTTTGAAGACATTTCCTGACTTTTTAGGACTTTTGTGACTTTTAAGGACTTTTACTGACTTTTGGGGACATTTCCTGACTTTTTAGGACTTTTGTGACTTTTCCTGACTTTTACTGACTTTTGAAGACAGTTCCTGACTTTTAAGGACTTTTGTGACTTTTAAGGACTTTCACTGACTTTTTGGGACTTTTTGGGACTTTTTAGGACTTTTACTGCATTTTTAGGACTTTTATTGACTTTTGAGGACATTCCTGACTTTTTACGACTTTTCTGACTTTTAGGACATTTCCTGACTTTTTTTGGACTTTTGTGACTTTTACTGACTTTTTTAGGACATTTCCTGACTTTTTGGGACATTTCCTGACTTTTTAGGACTTTTTTGACTTTTTAGGACTTTTACTGACTTTTTAGGACTTTTGTGACTTTTTAGGACTTTTACTGACTTTTATTGACTTTTGAGGACATTTCCTGACTTTTTAGGACTTTTGTGACTTTTACTGACTTTTAAGGACATTTCCTGACTTTTTAGGACATTTCCTGACTGTTTAGGACATTCCTGACTTTTTAGGACTTTTGTGACTTTTTAGGACTTTTACTGACTTATATTGACTTTTGAGGACATTTCCTGACTTTTTAGGACTTTTGTGACTTTTACTGACTTTTAAGGACATTTCCTGACTTTTTAGGACATTTCCTGACTTTTAAGGACATTTCCTGACTTTTTAGGACATTTCCTGACTTTTTAGGACATTTCCTGACTTTTTAGGACTTTTGTGACTTTTTAGGACTTTTACTGACTTTTTAGGACTTTTGTGACTTTTACTGACTTTTATTGAATTTTGAGGACATTTCCTGACTTTTAAGGACTTTTGTGACTTTTAAGGACTTTTCCAGACTTTTTGGGACATTTCCTGACTTTTTAGGACTTTTGTGACTTTTTAGGACTTTTGACTTTTTAGGACTTTTAAGGACTTTTATTGACTTTTGAGGACATTTCCTGACTTTTTAGGACTTTTGTGACTTTTACTGACTTTTAAGGACATTTTCTGACTTTTTAGGACATTTCCTGTCTTTTGAGGACATTTCCTGACTTTTTAGGACATTCCTGACTTTTTAGGACATTTCCTGACTTTTTAGGACATTTCCTGACTTTTTAGGACATTTCCTGACTTTTTAGGACTTTTGTGACTTTTTAGGACTTTTACTGACTTTTATTGACTTTTGAGGACATTTCCTGACTTTTTACGACTTGTGACTTTTACTGAATTTTGGGGACATTTCCTGACTTTTAGGACATTTCCTGACTTTTTTTTGGACTTTTGGACTTTTTTGGACTTTTGTGACTTTTTGGGACACTTCCTTACTTTTTAGGATATTTCCTGACTTTTACTGACTTTTTGGGATATTTCCTGACTTTTTAGGACTTTTAGGACTTTTACTGACTTTTTAAGATGTTTAGGGACTCTTACTGACTTTAGGGGACATTTACTGACATTTTAGGACTTTTGTGACTTTTTAGGACTTTTCCTGACCTTTTAGGACTTTTACCGACTTTTTAGGACTTTTGTGACTTTTACTGACTTTTTGGGACATTTCCTGACTTTTTAAGACATTTCCTGACTTTTTATGACTTTTAGAACTTTTTAGGACTTTACTGGCTTTTTAGGACTTTTGTGACTTCTTCGGACTTCTTAGGACTTTTATTGGCTTTTTAGGACTTTGACTGACTTTTCAGGACTTTTGTGACTTTGACTGAATTTTGGGGACATTTACTAACTTTTTAGGACTTTTTGGGACTTTTTGGGACTTTTGAGGACTTTTGAGGACATTTGTGACTTTTGAGGACTTTTGTGGACTTTTCCTGACTTGTGACTTTTACTGACTTTTTGTGACTTCTTAGGACTTTTGGGACTTTTATTGACTTTTGGGGACTTTTTAGGATTTTTATGATTTTTACTGATATCTTACTAGTTTTTGTGAATTTTGTGATTGTTTAGGACTTTTATTGACTCTGATTTTTACTGACTTTAGGACATTTTAGAACTTTTGTGACTTGTAAATACTTTCTGGGACTCTTTATGACTTCCTATGACTCTTGTGACTTTTTAGGACATGTAAGGACTTTTTAGAACTTTTTATGATTTTTCTGACTTTTCAGGACTTAATATGACTCTTGTGACTTTTAATGACTGTAAGTGACTTTTAGTGACTAAGTGACTCTTTAGGACTTTTAATGACTCTTACTGACTTT